>JASAUF010000486.1:1335000-1906490 GCA_030180095.1 Magnolia changhungtana
CTAATTAATAACGCTACTCGGATTGTGTGATTTACAACGAGGATCTCTTAGTACAAGAGAAAACAATCCTCCTAAGCAAACTTCCCAGCCATCAACGAAGAGGTCATTGCAACTCATCCATCTATTCTACAAAGGCAAAATTCCCTTAATAAAAGGAAGAGCTCAAGAGCTCGCCCCAATACTCTTACTCGACTAATATGCTCGGTCTATCACAGTGGTCGACGAACGGCAAATTGACTTGCCAAAATCCACTTAAAGAATTCCATTGCTACAAAAAGTATCTTTTCATTAATAAAAGAGCGATTACATGAATACAAAAGGAGTACAAGAGGGAGGCTAGTGCCCCAGAGGGGTTCCCTCCTTTTCCGTAGAGGTCAGGTGCTCTGCTTCCGGCAGGGTCGAGCTCTCAGCAGGGCTGTCCTCAAGGCTACTAAGGTCGAGCTTCGGGTATTTTTCCTTTACATCCTCAAGGCATTTATCATACCCGTAATTATGCATGAGCTTTTTCTCCACAGCCAGTTCCTTGGAGGCCTTGAACTCCTTGACCGCCATTGCTCGGGTTGCCGGGATGGACGCCTTCACCTTTGCTAGCTTTGCCGTATAGTTGACCCTAATCTTGACCAGGTTAGCCTTCCACTTACCAGCATTCGTCTGGGCACCCTTTAGAAGTGATCGAACTACATCCAGCTTGACCTTCATTTGGTCCCTCTCCTTATGAGCCTCCCTGGTCTAAGCCTTGAGAGCCACATGCTCCTCTTCAGACTTCTGCAGAGCATACCGAAGTTGCTCGGCCTTGACCGCCTTGCTTGCGAGGCTCGCCTTCGCCTCCTCACACTCCTTCCCAACACGTATCAATGTGCAATGGACATTCAAAAGAACAAGGCTGAACTGAAAAAGATATTTGCATCAGAAAAAATTCAAGTACGAAAGCAACCCCAAGGAAAGAATAGAGTCATACCTGCCGACGGATTGAGCGGGGTCGACAGCCATTACCTCAACAATATCGTCATTGAAGATATGCCGAGCTATCCACGGCAGGTCTCCTACCGTGTAAGAAGTGCCAGCCTTGCCCTGGGCTTCATCTCTCTGTCCACCAGATGAAGTGCCTACCTGGATCTTGGAGGATGGCTTTGCCCGAGCCTTAAGAGGGCTAGGAGTCAGTGGCCTCCTGCTGACTAGCATTGACTGCCTCTGAGGCCAACAGCGGGTTTGTGAGGGTGGTGCCGAGAGAGGCCGGAGTGCTCCCCTCGCCGGCAACCAAGCTCAACTACCCCCTCGCAAGCTTGTCTGAGCCCGATCTCAATGCCCCCCCCCCCCCTGAGAGGGACGATCACCCTCATCTTTGAAAGCTTCTTCTAAGCAAACTCAACACTAGAGGAAACCTTTGGTTGAAGGAGTTTGGTCGGCCATCTCTGTATAGAAAAAATGAGTGATCAACGACAAAAAAAGCAACGACTTCCGAACTCTCGAAGGAATCAACTAGGCATACTTAGCATAGAAGGAGAGAGACTTGACTGGTAGAGGAGCTCAGGAGTAATCAGTGATTTCCAGGACCTCGCCGAGGCCTTTACCTGCCTAGTGTGCAAGATCCGGCTACTCTCCGAATCGATCATTAAGATCGGGTACTTGGGCAGAACTGTCAAAAAATCGCAACAATTAGAAGCGAAGCAAGAGTGTGAAGATAAAAAGAGAAAAAAGAAAATGGCAGTTTGAATGTGTCCGACTTGGATCGGTGAAGCGGGTCGAAACCCGAGATTGCAACTTGGCACCTGCTGGAGCCTTCCACTCCCTCGACGCCCAAAACCATTTGTTCTTCCAATTCTTATTGGAGGTCAGGATGTTCGTAACGATGCCTTTGCCCGTCTTTGGCCAGGACGAAAAATAATACCAACCATCATGGAGAGGGTTGGCCTTCACTTAGTACATGTGAAGGAATTCATCTGCGGTCAGGTTGGGCTATCCAAGATGAAACCACAAGATGTAGGCCCCCAGCAGAGCCCTCCAAGCATTTACAATTATCTGGCCAAGGGCCAGCTTCAAACGGGAGATGACCTCCCTGACGATGCGAGGGAGAGGAAGCCTCATGCCACACTGGAGGGCGACTGAAAATATTGCCACCTCGCCCTCCCCAGGTTCACTTGGGAGTTCGTCAGGTGTAGGAGCCCGAAGTACCACTGAGTTCGATATGCAGTACATCGACCTGATCTGAACTAACTTGGCCGGCCCTCTCAGACTCTGCAGAAGATGGGGTCGCCTTTTCCCTTGCTAGAGTTGTCTCTACCTCGACTTCCATGGGTTGTTCAGTAGGAGATTGAGTCGTAACCCTTGCCCTTAAAGTGGGTGTGATCTCTCTATCACTCATCATCATAATCGGGGACGGCGGATTGCATATAAGTACTTCTGGTGTCCAATCCCCATCAGAATCGCCCTGGAATGTAGCAGGTTCATCCCGGGCGTTCGAAGAATCCGACAATATCAGCCGGAGAAGTGGGAGCAGCATAACAAATAAAAAAGAGAAGGAAGAAGGCCGGAAAATACGTGAAGAAAAGTCAGAGAGACAGAGTTTCGACTTATCGGAAATCACCAACTCCGGTGGGCAGCAACAACGAAGAAGGGCAGTGGAAGAAAATGCCTTCACGCTACTAGGGCATCCCCCTTTTATAGGGGACTCGATTGCACAACAATTACTGCTTGCATTCAATACAGCAACCAAAACGGCTCCTCGACGCCCGCACTTGGCCACATGGGGCTTCCCCACTTGCTGTTTGACCCGACTTCTCAAAGGACGCCACGTGTCAATGTCCCATAAGCCAAGACTCGAACAGATGCCCTACCAGCGCAAGTGACCTCGAGCTGATGCACACCACCTCGAGTGCACCTTACCATGATTGCAAATCTGCCCCGATTCTCATGCCCTCTGTCCTATTCCACATTAATGGTGCGTAGGCTCGACACCCTAGGCACAAGATAGTTCGACCTCACCAATACCGACTTACTTCCCAAGCCCGCTGCGCGAGCTCGGAAGTAGGGAGGCTATTGTTATGGGTAAAAATAGACTGGCCAAAGAAAAGATGTTAACTCGGACATTTATGCTCGTTATGTGATTAACAAGCACCGGTCACGGCTAAGGAGCTCATCAACAGCTAGAAAGCAATAACACACTACTAAGAAAACGGTTTACTCCTTGAGCTCGGCCGACATAAGATGAAGTACCCCTGCTTCCATCAAACACCAAGCTCTTCCACGGTCCCATACATTTCTGAGATGCCGCTCAGATCATTTCTTGAGAATAGGTCCTGTGTCATGCGGTAAGATGAAGATGATGGTCATCCCCGATTCCGTCTACATTTCGCTAAGGAAATGACCTCGGTCTCAATGATTGGACAACAGCAGGTTGGCAGGTCGACCACCTGCTTGATACCGAGGGAAAGCTCGACCACGGTTCACTAGAGAATTTAGGTCAGCAAACCGCCCTTCGGAACAGCCGTATAAGTCAACTCAAATTCTCCACCTCGGCCTCCTGCCGCACGCTTTTACTAGTTCCGACCTGGTACTGACTGTCTAGATCTTACCAAAGTTACCAATCCAAGATACCAGTCGAGTATCTCGGGAAACAACTATAACACGGGTCTGTCTGAGATCTTTGCCAAAGATCTCAAAAGATTGTTGCCATACGCCTCAGATACAAATCCCTCTACAATACGCTCCTACTAAATAAGACATCCCCCTCTACGCCACTGCCCACATTAAACTATAAATTGAAACGCCTCTAATGGTGAAAGGTACGTACAATCTAACTGAGAAAATACACCTAAAAATCTTACATTTTACTAGACTTAGCTTGCTTGTTTGACTTTGGCATCAGAGGGTCCTCTGCTGCAGCCAGGGTCTCCATCCTTGTCTTCTCTTGCAGGTTTCAAGTGGTCTAAGGAGGACATTCAGATTTCTACATCAACATTTAATATCTTTTTTAACATCTTCTAAAGTTTTGTTGAAAATTTCAATTAATTTATTAATGTCTTTTAAAAGCACCAAAATATATCATGTGATACTGTAGACACTGGAAATCGGCGCCCACGCTAATTTATATGTTATGTTTTTTATGGTGGGGGTGATTAGGCTGATTTATGAATGTTGGAGTTGCCACTAGTCAATTAATCTCAGAATCTCACAGTTGGTTAGAACCTGCGAAATATGTAAGGTTGGAGAAATCCGAAAACTCTCCTACCTTAGATTGACTCCTGATCTGCAATATGAGATTATGGGTAAGGGACCTCGGTTACAAAGAGGGAAGGTGTTAGGCACCCTCTTTGTCCGTATAAATGTATGGTCTCTACTTGGTATGATACGGAAATCTCAAGGGATGAATGATATGGTCGAAGTAGGACTAGGCACACGTGGATTTCTAATGCAGTAAGATCCGAGATTTCGGTAGGCTATAGAGCATACATCCAAAAATGTGTTTAGAATGCAGATGTGATGATGCTTATGCAAAAATGGTAAGGAAAAGTGGACTAGATCATTAGGAATTTCTGATGTGAAAGGATCTGATGTACGACATGTCATAGAGCATACGTTCACTAGAGATCTAGAGAAGCAGGGGGGTTGAGAATGGAATAGATGTCATGATGAATGCTTGCATATAAAATGAAAAAATCTTTGGCTTGAACTTGAATAGCCTAAGACATGTGTTGCACCATGATCAATTCGCGTTAGACTTCTGGGGTTAGGAAGGTCGGGATGAGGCTAAGGGGGAGCTAAAAAATCTGAACTTAGAGGCTTAGGAACACCTCCTCACCCTCTCTCTCTCTCTCTCTCTCTCTCTCTCTCTCCCTCACTTAGATTTTAGGCTCTCTTGGTTGTGTGTGAAATGTGAAGGGAGAGAGGGTTATTTATAGCCTTCTCCAATGGTATTCTTGTAATTGGTAGGTAGGTAAGAGGTAAAAGTTGACATGACAACTTGTGATTGGTTGATGGGAGAGGAATGTCATGTGACATGCTCTCATTGGCTCTTGGTGGTTGGTGAGGTTAGTAAAAATGGTAAATAGGGTGACCTATAGGGGTAAATTCATATGAAAGCTAATTTTTGTTTGGTAGGATGGTAAAATAGGGTGAACTACAGGGGTAATTTCATATGAAAGTTGACTTTCGGCTTGGTATGATGGTAAATAGGATGAATTAGAGGGGTAATTTCATATGAAAGTTGACTTTTAGCTTGGGTGATGGTTTAGGGTTTAAGCTAGGGTTAGACTGGGTTTAAGATTTAAGCTGGGTTTAAGGTTAAGGCTAGGGTTTGAGTTTGGGTTTGGCTGGTTTTTGGTTTACGGTTCGGATTAGGGTTTAAGCCGGGATTAAGTTTGGCTTAGGATATGATCATGGTTCCCGGATTGTCGTAGCTTTCTCAAGATATTAGCCGGGGTGGGGTGTCTACAGATGCCGGACACCCCACCCTTCTGGACAGAAAGGGTAGTGATTCGAATCTGTTACCTGCCATTGTATCATTGTCAGTAGATTATTTGAAAAAGAGATGACTTGCACATATCATGAGGGTTGAGTAAAACGTTGTGATTGTCCCTGCGCGTTTGTGTGGCATTACGGGTCACCAATTACAACCCTTTTACGTCAGATTGTTAATAGCATTGGAGGGTAAGTTTGAAAGTAGGGCATCTGCGCGTTCGTGTGACTTTACGAGGATTCGCGTACTGTTTAATCTGTTGTTTCCTTTGCTACGTAATCACCCTAAGAGTGTTCGTTCCATTTGATTGTTAAAGTGGTTAGCTGCCCTGCGCGTTCGTGCGGCCTTACGAGGAACTCACTACGCCAACTTAGACTCGATCAAAATTTTCAAATATCCCGAAATAGGTATGTGTAGGTAATCTTTTGCCATGCAGTCTGCTGATTCTGAGTGTAGTGTTGATGTTCAACACACATCAAGGTGGGGTGTGTAGTGGGGCCCACTGTCCCAGCGTCCAACCAAGCTACAGACGCTACTTGCTGGAGCATCCTATGGACGCTGACAGCAACAACGTCTGCTATTTGCTATATATATATATATTATATATATATATATATTTGTTTTCCTAAGGTTTTTCACATGTGGGACCTACATCGGGACAATCCAGTCCGTCCGCTGGGTTCACCTGCTCGTGATGGGTCTAATAAGCCCAATATTCAACATATTTTGACGTATAGAAACATCGCAGTGAGCTCTAATAGATTTTATCCATAAATATCACTATTCTCTACAACATGGCCCGCTAGAGATTTGGATTGGCTTCGTTTTTCGGCTCAACGCCTAAAATGAGCTGGGAAATTGGATGGACAAAAATTTGTGCATCAAGCTGAGTTTCTGATATTCCCTCCAACAGTGGTTGTTGCTGGCGGTGAATATATAATGCATATATTATGGGCTCCACCGTCCCTTACTGGATGATGGACAACATGGATGAAACACATATATCAGGTGGGGTCCACGTCAGTGTGGCCCACTTGTTTTGGATCAGGGCTGATGTTAGTGTTTTCCCTCTATCCATGCCTGTCCCAAAATGGACAGCAAGGTGGGCTCTACTAGATATACGGACAGCTTGTATAAAATGCATTATGGTGGGCCTGCTGGCCCTGGACGGTCTGGATGTGTTGTGCACATCAGGTGGGCCATGCATGATAAAAAAAAATAGAGAGAAGGAAAGAGGGAAAACGGTTGTGGGAGGGGTTCGCCACTATGGGCCCCTCATGTATTACAATACATACATGTGATCATGGTGGGACCAAGATGGGATCCTCACCATTGATTGGTGGGTCCCACTTGCCCATCATAAAAGAAACACAAGCTATCATATAAATCACCCACCTCAAGATCTCTTCTTCCTTCTTCCACCAACGGGTTCTAGAGCTCCAAGGAATCAAGATTCAATGGCTAAGATTGAATATATAACACATATATTATGGGCTCCATCGTCCCTTACTAGACGGTGGACAACATGGATGAAACACTTATATCAGGTGGGGTCCACGTCAATGTGACCCACCTGTTTTGGATCAGGGCTGATATTAGTGTTTTCCCTCTATCCATGCCTATCCCAAAATGGACAACAAGGTGGGCTCTACTAGATATACAGACAGCTTGGATAAAATGCATCATGGTGGGCCTGCTGGCCTTGGACGGTCTGGATGTGCTGTGCACATCAGGTGGGCCACACATCATAAAAAAATAGAGAGAAGGAAAGAGGGAAAACGGTTGTGAGAGTGGTCCGCAACTATGGGCCCCTCATGTATTACAATATGTACATGTGATCATGGTGGGACCAAGATGGGATCCTCACCTTTGATTGGTGGGTCCCACTTGCCCATCATAAAAGAAACACAAGCTATCATACAAATCACCCACCTTAAGATCTCTTCTTCCTTCTTTCACCAACGGGTTCTAGAGCTCCAAGGAATCAAGATTCAATGGCTAAGATTGATTTTGGAGGGTGGAGGTAGGAGGTAGGAAGGTGGGCCACATCTAGCTCTCTCATGGAAGCCATGGACGTCCACCTCTCTTGGGGATGCTTGAAAAATGGAGAGAGAGAGAGAGAGAGAGAGAGAGAGAGAGAGAGAGAGAGAGAGAGGGATAGATGGGTGTACTTTATTGTAAGAGAAAGTTGACTTTAGGGAGGGTGGTTATACTTGGGGATGGGTGTGAGTGATGTGTACTTGATTGATGTGATTGATGAGATTGATGTGATGTTTTCTAGGGATTGCAACGCGCGACATTTTCCTCGAATTGAACGTGAGCCCACATCTCCTGGCTCGGGTATCGCATCGGCGTGCGAGATGCGGCATCAAAACTGCGGTGACGGCGCTGTCGCACTGGTACAAGTCTCGGGTCAAGCCGACTCAGATCGACAGGATGTAACTCAAGGATGCGGGCAACTACTATCTACTTGTCGCAAGTCACCGGAATTCGACCGGGAGGATTGCGGAAGCCTACGAAACGGTATGGGCTAGGATACGGGTCTCACAAACCAAGTTAGGGATTTGGTAATCTTCACAGAGCTGAGTCATCTGAGACTCGACCAGGATCGAGCTCCCAGGAACTAATGGTTTTAGTCTTCCTCCCGAGGGACCTGTCTTTGATCGCCCAACGAGATCTCTAAGAGTCCTCTTTGGCCTCTTCCCTCGATTTTTGGCCCTCTGACTTGTGATTCTTTGGGCCAGGGCTGAAGTGCTAAGGGTACGGCCTCAAGAGGACCTTTGGACTCCCTGGATCCCGAGACTGAAGTCTCCAGTTCAGACTCTGAACCAACTCCTCGGATCGAACTCATCTCGTCAGAGTCGCTTGACATAAACGAAAAATGCGTTAAGTGTTAGAAGACTCACAGTATTGCGGGTGATTTCTTCCAACGTCTTCTGATGGGATGAATCTCCCCTCTGATGGTCGGGAATCCTTTATCCGACAATAAAAACGCTCTCTCCGGTAGAAGGCGATTCCCGGTGAAAGACGATTTCCGGCAAGTGCGATTTCCAGTAGAAAGTGATTCGGAGGGAGGGAGCAGAGAAAATAAAAATGTGAGAAGTGTGAGGGCAGGGAAATGAGGGGTTTATATAGCCACCTCACTACTCGGCGCCATCATTACAAATGACCATTTTAGAAGCTGATGCAGCTCGGTGCTGGTGCCAAGGGACACGTGGAGGAGTGCGATACGTCTGAACCCGTGCTTCGAGGTCAGAATCTTCTCAGCATTTAATGTCATTAAAGGTGCAGGTGCTTCCTCGCTCCTCTGGCATACGTAGCGTCGTTTCCTTCGCCCCATCGTCTGCAAAACATAACCATCGCCATGTGTCCTGTACTAAGAGGACAGAAACCGAAGGGATGCGGCTGTTGCGCCGCACTCGAGATCAGAGACGCGCGAATCGCATTAATTGCGCCCTGATTATCCCAATCGACATCATGCATAGAGATATGAAGGCGTCGTCTCATTTCCTAGGCATTTACTCTTTAAGTCTGGGCTCGAACTAAAAGAGTAGGGGGCTTTTGTTATGGGGAAATCCAAAACGACGAGTCAAGCCAGCCACGGACTTCGGAGTTCGGAGGGGAAACATCGCGAACATATGAAGGATAAGCAGGGCCGAGTTCTCTCTCGGCATGTCTCAACTCCGAGCCATTATCCTCGCTTAATAGCCTGGCGGCAAAAAGGTCAATCTACGCACTAGTCTTGATTCGAGGCTTAGAGCAGAGGCCACCTTAGTTTGAGGTCCAAAGCCGAGGCAAAGAGAATCCAACCAGTCCTGAATACTGGTACTCGGCCTCGGACTGGGTGAGGCCAAGGCTAGGCTGAGGCTAGATGCGGATGTTCCGAGTGCCAAACCACGAAACTGCCTTACGTGGACGTGATCGAATATCTCGCTTGTGGAGATGCTCTCTTAAAACACGATACGCTACACAATCCATGGATTACGGACGAAATCTCCACGATCACAATATCCCACTGATTGAGCGAATTGTGTCGAGATTCACGGACGTAGATAATCCAACACGTAGGTATAAATACGATGGGACTCCATTGCTACAGGTATGCAATATCTCGCATCATCTCTCTACATTCCACTTAGACCCAGATTCTTAGCTTGACTTAGGCATCGGAGGGTCCCCCGGCTTAGCCAGGGTCTCCCTTGCTCACCCTTTTGTGCAGGACCAGAGTCCGTTAAAGATTCGCTATATTGAGTGGAGGGTGGTCAGAATTTTGACATTAACAATTCTTTAATACAATCAGAGGGCCACAAAATTCTTTCCCATTGAATATTGACTTCCTCATGCCCTTCATGCTAATCAAATAGCTGACACCACTAGCTCTTGCTAGGGTGGTAGACTCTCAGGAGTTTCAACACCTGGTCAAGGGTTTGAGTGTCCATAGGTGGTGAAATCCCACTATGGTGTGAGTGTGTGGGGGTGTGTGTGCGAGTGTGTGTGTGTATATATATATGACACCACTAGCTCTCATGGCCAAACCCATGATCAAAACATACTTTCGAAACTCTAAATCATAAAAATATATTGCCTCAAATAAAAATGTACTTAGGATCATCTATTTTTCAAACTCAAATGACACGAAGGAAATAAAATCCCTTGCAATTGTGATATCTCACCTGATGAAAACCTTCTTCTTCTTCTTCTTCTTCTTTTTTCTCTGCATTCCTCTCTCTCTCTCTCACAGGAAAGCCCTCTTATAGCTCGTGAAATTATACAAGTCATGAGATATTAAAATTAGTTACACAGGTAACACGTGATGTTGGTATCCCACACATACATACCACACCTACGCGTTCCCTAGTCCAGGCTGCGTGGCTACAGTGTGCATACATTGAGGTGGGCCCCACAGTCAGGGTGATCACTAGTTCTTATTTTAGGGCATGGTCCCCAAAACAAAGCAGATATAAATTTCAGGTGGACCACACCACAGGAAACAGTGATCATTGACAATTAAAAACCTTTTGTAGGCCACAAAAGTTAGGGATCAAGCTGAAGTTTGTGTTTTACCTTCATCAAGGTCTACGTGATCTAATCAACAGGTCGGATGGCAAATAAACATGACGGTGGACCCTAGGGAAATTTTAATGATGGGCATTCAATGACCACCATTTCCTATTGTGTGGTCCACCTGAGATTTGTATCTGCTTCATTTTTCGGATCATGCCCTAAAATAAGTTGGAAAAACGGATGGACAGTGTGGATATACGATGCATCGAGGTGACCCCACGGGTCTCACCTACATCGCTGGTTTTGGGGTTACAGCTAAGTCGTGTATGGTTCGAGAACTGGCAATTTCTAAGACCTAAAGATCTAACATGTTGTCAACGGCTGTAATCCCATCTTGACGCTGAAAGTGATATGGTAGTGGGGCAGGGTGATGGTTTGTCAGGTTTCGTGCATCACTGGAGCATGGGACCCAAGTATTGTTGGCAATGGGCTGGGCGTAGGTCTTAAAAAAATAATAATAAATAAATAAATAAAATAAAAGTGGTATAACCCCTGCCACTGCCAGACCAGTTCAAAACTCAGGCCCTTGCTTTGGCCGGTTATCAAGCCAGCGAACGATCGCTAGAGGGAAATCAGTCGGTGCCCAATGTAAGTTGAGGGGAGGGAGTTGTGTTTCGCTTCATCCAGGTATGTGTGACCTGATCAACAAGTTGGATGGAAAATAAATATTACTGTGGGCCCTACAAAGTTTTTAATGGTGGGATTTCAATCACCACTGTTTTACTGTGGTGTGGTCCACATGAGATTTGAATCTCTCTCATTTTTGGCCTTGTGCCCTAAAATAATTATCCAAAATGGATGGGCAATGTGGATAAAACATATACATCATGGTGGGGCCCACAGACCACTGTCCAGTTGCGACGTACTGGCAGTGTCAGTATGTCATCCGCGTTCCCAACTTGAATCAGTGATCTACAAACGGGCAAACGTGTCAGAGATATGGTAAGTGGGCCACATATTCACAAGGAAATGGACGGTAAGAAGCATAGTATTTTTGTCATTTTTAAAGTATGGATATTTTAATTATTTGAGAAATATAAAATGTCAGCCGTGAGATTAATTTGAAAATGAAGACCCCACCTAAGATGTAGGTGGTAATTTCTGAATCCAATTAATTTAGGTGGTTCTAGATAAATAAGTCATAACTATGGTAACTTTATTTAAAAATTCATAGAAAAGATAAGGATATCAAGCCCCTCAAGTGATCTATCTAATCAAGAGACCAAACATTATTTTTTGTAAACCACATGTTTAAGATTAGGGGCTAAGACTCTAACATGTGTGATCTGTCTAATAAGGATACCAAACATTATCGAGTGTTTCACTCAGTCGCATGTCGACCACAACATGTATTAGGGCAACTCCTTTCACCAAGGAGTTGTCACGCATGCAACCACCATGTATCTACGAAAGATAAACATAGCAAGCACGAGTACAAATTCCAATTTTTGGTGTTAATTGTCTAATTTCATTGACATTTTTTATTGGAATAGGTCAATTGTACGTTTTGTTTTTTTTTTTTTTTTTTTTTAAATTAAAAATTAAAATTGCTTAATCTCAAATTTGTGACACTTATTATTATTATTATTGAAGTGGATCAAGCCTGCGAAAATTAAAATTTTAACCTCAAAGAGTTCAAAATCGGGACAAGCCCAACCCCAGGCCCGCCCGTTGACAGCTCTAACTGGAAGCTACGCCCTTAAGATATTTTAGGTTTATGGCAAAGCAAGTTACACGGCACAAAGAGCACAGGCCTACCACCACTGAGTAGATAAGCCAGCCCAACGGTCGGTCGAGCTCATGGGAACTTCCCATGAGGTTGAGCTGTGTGGGTCCCACCGTGATGCGTGTTGAAAGTCTACCCCATCAGTCAGATTCACCATTCTATGGTGGAAATCAAGTCAATCCATGACTTTTGTGGGCCACACCATGTACAAAAGTTGAGAGGGGTTACCCTCCATTAAAACATTCATAATCATTTGTTGAGCCCACCGAGATGTGGTTCACAAATCCAGCCCATCCATTATGTGTCCCACTTGGATGATGGGTCAGACCAAGTTTCAGATGCATCCAAATTTTAGGTGGACCCCACCAAGTGCTTTTGTTTGTTTTTGGCATGTCTTCACATGATTTTAAATGGTATGGCCCACCTGAGTTCCATATATATATATATATATATATATATATATATATATATATATATATATATATATATATATATATATATATATATATATAGACACACCGTATCTACATTCATTCATTCAATTCAAATGATTATAAATGTTTTAACAGAGGGTAACCCCTCTCAACTGTTTTATGTGGTGTGGCCCACCCAAGTCATGAATTGACTTGATTTTTAAGCCTGTGGCCCACCATAGAACGGCGCATCTGGCTGATGGGGTAGATTTTCAACACACATTACGGTGGGGCCCACACAGCTCGACCTCATGGGAAGTTCCCATGAGCTCGACCGCATACAACCTTTTCCCATATCAGGGCCCAGCTGGTAAGTATAACAAAATTATTTCTGGCCAAAGACTTCTACACTTGTCAGACCACCTGACCAATGGCTTGGATTTTGCATTTATCTGCTACGCTGGCACATGTGGTAGCGTGTGGGCCTGGCAAAGCTAACTACACAAAAATATAAGAACTGCACTTAGCAGGCGTACCATAAGATTGATGCGACATGATGTCTACCTTGAAAAAATAATTAGATTATGCGTTTAAAAATCATAAATGTCATTATTGTATATGTTTACCCATTTTACTTGAAGAATGGCTATATGGGACCTACCATTAGTGAGATACTCGTGAAAATGGCCCACCCACTCTATGCCAGCTTGATCATAACTGTTCATCCAGCTGTCTCTGTCATAGAAATATTACCACTCAAAAATTTAACTCATGATGCTGATTGGATGATCTAATCATCGAAGTTGGTCTGTTGAAACTGGGAGTGAAACAGGCCAGGCCCACAGCTTGTTGGGGGCCTTACACAAAACCTTAGGATCTAGCCCTCCAGAACAAACCAGAATTATGGATAATAAAGTAATGAAAACAATCAATGCATCAATCACACAACAAGAGTCCTGTGAGACTCGTCATATCAACAATCTACTATGAAGTAGAATGTTACAACCTTCTTCACTGTGCGGGGAGTGGATAAACAACAGAGAAATAGAGAAAACGGAGAGATCTAACCGACATTTAGAAGCTGAGATATGATTGACGGTAGATAACCTCCACGACGTAACCTCCCTTCTATAAGCTTCCTCTCTCTCTCTTTCTCCCTCTCTCTCACCTTTGATAGCCCTAAACCCTTTAGCAAATCCCTTGTAAAGCTTTAGGAAACCCTCTTGTTATACCTAGAACATCGTATGAACTCCTATTTAAAGTTTTAGGAAACTCCTTTCCGCATCCCAGTTGCGAAAGGACTTACGACACGAAATCCGCGCAAAATCGCGGAACGAATCTGCGTAACCTCAACTGGTTAAAACGAGTCTACGACCGGTCGAGAGCCACCTTCAACCGATCGAGCACCTTCTTCGACTGGTCGAGCACCCCGGAGAAAAATAGTCCACAGTCGCTGGACTTTGAGTCTTGCCATGACTCGTCTTCCACGACTGGTCGACCACAACTTTCGACCGGTTGAGCAGGGCTCACGACTGGTTGACGACGGGTCAAAAAACCCATCAAAGCTTGCCTGGAACTATCTTGTGAGAAAATCCTTGAGCCCAAGTGAAGTCGACCAACACGGCCGGCTTGCTAATTGGGTGACACAGGGATGAACGTGATGAGGTCGATCACCGTCTTCCTTAAGGATAACTACTTCAAATTCACGAAGTTTCTCTAGACTCCTCACAGAGACTTCTTAAATCCATGAAGAGAAAACAAGAAAATAGAAATAGTATTTATGAAAATTTGTAAATGGATTGATGATTCAAATAAACGAGTTTACAATCCTTTAAATAGGGATACTAAAGAGTTTAGAAATTAAACTATATCTAAAACTCCCTAATATTCGTAACTAACTATAAATAGTAAATTTTCTATTTTTAGTAAGTGTCCTATATGGCTTAACCACGTTATTCTCCTAACTTTTCTAAACACTTTTTATGTTGGACACAACTCTTAAATCCCCGTGGATGAAGAGTTACAATTAAACCAAAACTTATTAAAAATGGTAAAAACAGAAATAAACATGAAATTCAACCATCGATATGATGGAATCTTGCAAATTCGGCGTGGGCAAACCGGCCTGGCCAAGTTGGTTGGCTAAAGTAACTCATCCTACCCTAAAATCATATATGGTACGTCGAGTAACTCATTTTGGCTTACAAGATATGCCTGTTTTAAGGTTCTAACGGTCTTGATAACTTCTGCCTCTGATCAGACCTTTGCTGATCCACCTTGGACATAACTGTATCCGTGACCCCCTCTACATCAGTGGGTCATGGTGGGTTCCACCCTGTGGGGCCTCCCTTACACTTGGCCTTATCTAAGCATGGGCCATGAATGGCTCAGTAGAATCAACAAGTAGGCCACCTTTATCTATGTTACTATAGAATGATGAAGGTTCAACTCAATTTCTTATTTTTGAATAAGCTCCTGTAACTCATGTGTGTTCTTTACAAGTACTTTTTAATAAAACAAAAGTACTCCCGCGCGTATCATGTTGTGAACGTGAAAGCTACTCTATCCATCAGATAACAACTCCTCATCCTCACCGTACATAAAATTACCAGTCACCATAAAAATTTTATATCCATGTTGTCTATCCATTTTTCTAGCTCATTTTAAGTAATGAACCCACAAAATCCAAATCTTAGGTTGACTGCACCACAGGAAACAGTGATTATTGAACACCACCATTAAAAACTCCCTAGAGCCCACTGTAATATTTATCTGTCATCCAACCTGTCACCCCTACCTTTAATATTGTGGGCCATTGATCATGTGAGGCCTGCCTTGGATGTGGGCTATTCATCATTAGGCACTGGCCTTTGATATGGGTTATCCATGATGTGGGGCCCACCTTGATGTGGGTTATCCATCATGTAGGGTCCACCTTGATATGGGCTATCCATCATGTGGGGGCCACCTTTAATGTTATTGGCCTACTTCAATATCCACCACCGACCCCTCCTGTGGAGCCCACCTTCGATATGGACCATCCATTGTGTTAGCCCCACCTTTAATGTGGGTTGTCCATCGTGTGAGGCCCACCTTGGATATGGGCCATTCATCATTAGGAGCCTATCTTTATCGTGTGGGCTCACATTGATGTGGGTTATAATGTGGGCCAACTTTGATGTGGACCTTCCATTGTGTGGGCCTCACCTTTGATGTGGACCACCCATCATGTGGATGCACTACATGACTATTAAATATGTGTACTCTCACAGTCAAATATACCCCATTATATGTGTTGACATGAATTTTCAAGGATTTGACTGGGGATTATTTTCATAGGGATTTGGAGAGTATTATTGAGCTGCTAGTGAAGAAGAAACCATTTTTCTTATATATATATATATATATATATATATATATATATATATATATATATATATATATATATACACACACACTTGTAGTTTTGAATGAACCCTCATCCAAGTGGGACACACATAATGGATGGGCTGGATTTGCAAACCACATCTCGTGGGCCCAAAAAATGATTATGAATATTTTAATGGTGCAAGGCCCCTCTCAACTTCTGTATGTGGTGTGGCCCACGCAGGTCACGGAGACCTAGGCCCACGATGGAATGGTGCATCTGACTGATGGGGTAGATGTTCGAAACACATCACGGTGGGGCCCACACAGCTTGACCTCTTGGGACGTTCCATCAGCTCGAGCGCGTAATACCTTTTTCCATATATATATATATGTGTGTGTGTGTGCGTGTGTGTGTGTGTGTGTGTGTGTGGATAGAAATATACATTTCAGACTGGTTTGGGGACCCACTCTTAATTTCATTTTAGATAAAAATACTATGGATACTAAGGCAAGTCGTAAATAATGACAAAGGCACGTATCGTAGCGATGAAATTAATAAATACGATAAACTTATCATTTGAGGGGGACTGGCATAGTCTAATTGCATAAATTAAAGATCCATGTGTTCGTGCAAAATTGAGCTTTTAAGGAAATGTAAGGTGCGGTTGAGAGGACACGGGTAGGATTCAAGGATGACTAGAAACCAGAGGAATCTGAGCTCTTACATGGTAAGGAAATCAAAATCTCAGGTGAACCACACCATAGGAAACAATGGTGATTAACCATTAAAAACTTATTATAGGCACTACAAGAAACACCACTTTTAGCGACGGAAATTTTTGTCGCTAAAAGTCAAATTTTCGTACCTAACTACTTTTAGCGACGAAACTTTTCGTCGCTAAAAGACCTATGTACAAGGCTTTTATCAGCGAAAAATTCAAATCGTCGCTAAATACAAGCTTTTTAGCGACGAAAATTTTAAACGCTAAACAAAATTTCAAGACCTTTAGCGTGAAAATTTTTTCGCAAAAAATTTTCAGACTTTTAACAATAAACTTTTAGCCGCATTAAAAAAACTTCAAGACTTTTAGCAACGAAAATTTTCAAGAAGAAAAAAAAAAATCCAGAATTACAAGACTTTTAACAATAAAAGTTTTGCCGCAAAAAACTTCCAAGACTTTTAGCAAATAAAATTTTTTCGCGAAAAAAAAAAAATCCGAAATTACAAGACTTTTAGCAATAAAAGTTTTGCCAAAAACCTTCCAAGACTTTTTAGCAATGAAAAATTTTCGCTAAAAAATTTCCAAGACTTTTAGCAACTAAAATTTTCGCCTAAAAAAATTTTCAAGAATTTTTAACACTTGAAAACTTTTTTCAAAAATTTCCAAGATTTTTAGCAGCGAAAATTTTCGCCGCCAAAAAAATTTCCAAGAATTTTTAGCACTGAAAACTTTCGCTGCCCAAAGATTTTTAAGACTTTTAGCAGCGAAAATTTTTGCCGCTAAAAAAATTTCCAAGATTTCGCTAAAATTGTTCCACTTTTAGCGACGAAAATTTTCGTTGCTAAAAGTCTTTTTTTTTTTTTAATTTTTAATATACAACTCAAAATTCCGCACAAAATTCCTTATATGCACCTGTTAACAATATATTTCATCATATTCATCCTACTATACACCTGTTATATAATATATTTCATCATATTCACATTCACATCCAGCTAAACCCAAACCCAAACCCAAACATAAACTACATTCATTCAAACACAAACAATCTTATCCGCATCACATTCATTCACGCATTAATACATATAAACTTAACATAATAAACAAGTATACAAAAAAATCACAAAGATGAAGGCGGAGGTGGTGGAGCATCGGTGGGTAAGCGTGCAGCGAAAGCCTCTAACATCTGCATCATCCATCGCTCATGGTCCACTTGCATCTCCTCCATCCTCCTCTCCTGCTCCTCCCTCTGCCTCGTCAGATGATCCTCCATCCTCCTTTCCTGCTCCTCCCTCTGCCTCGCCAGATGATCCTCAATCTTCCTCTCCTGCTTCTCCCTCTGCCTCGCCAGCTCCTTCATCATCTTCCTCTCCTGCTCCTCCCTCTGCTTGTCTAGCTGATCTTTGATGTCATCGACGACGACCCGTAGCTGCTGAACCTCTCTCTCTGTGGTATCAGCTCGGCGTACGGCGCTCTCGCCAACGAGGATGGATCGGCTGGAGGCAGCTCTAGCGGGTGCCATGAGCTTGGTACCATGGCCAAACCCACGCACATATCCAAAATGGGTGCCAAGCACCTGACTCAGGATTTCTAGCTCACTCCGTTGAGTATCATCGGGAGTGGGCTGACTGCGTAAGGTGTTTATCTTCTCCTGTAATGAAAACATATGAATTTTCATAATAAATGACATTATTATAATTTAATGCAATTAAATTTTACAATGTAAGGATTTTTATCCAAATCTCGCTGGCTCTAGGATGTACCAAAGATCCCGTCGTTTGCCGACAGTGAGTCCCTTTGTATAAGTCTATTGGTCCGGGCTCCTGGCCAGTGACGGAATCTCGCTGCACAATCGAAAGGACAATAGAGTTAATATAAATGCATGGAAAGAATATATAAATGTAATAATTACCAGTACTTTCTTACCATGTCGTGACGAAGTCGTACAAATGACTTTGAACTAGCTACATGGTTCACTTCTAACTTTCCTCTATTGTCAGAATTTATTTTGCTCCTTCTCTGAACACATTATTCATAATACATTGTTATTAATTGCGAAATTAATTATTACGCTAAGATATCGTAAATATATAAATATTACCTGAAAAGAATCAAACGAAAACCTATCACAGAGTATCCGCAAGTCCCCATCTGTCAGGTGCAGCGGTGCAGACTGTACGGCCTCCTCGTGGCTCACGCACCGCTTGTACTGTCGGTGTAACCTAGTGCGGTAATCCTTGAACCGTTCCTTCATCATGTCGTCGACGGCATGAGATATGTGCGGAACACTCAAATCAAAGTCAAATTTATCCTGTAGTTTCGTAAATAATAGATTAAGGCAATAAACTTATTAAGAAAATAACTTAACCGTAAATGAACATTTATAAAATAAATTTTAATTGACTACCTGAAGGTGCTGACAGTGAACTACCGAATATCATCTGTCACGTCTCTCCAACGGGGGGTGGTGGGGGGAATCAGAGATCGGCATAAGACACCGACCTCTGATGTAAACAGCATGACATTGTTCTCAACAAGTCTAATGCAGTCCTGTGGGAACTCTACCGTTACCCTATCCTTATGCGTAAGTCGCTCTAAAAGTAACCAACGCGTGGGTCCACGTCCTCGCCGGCTGGTTGACAACGCTGTTGCAACAGAATTTTGTAAGTCTAAACATAAACAAAAATCATTAAAAGAAATATATGTCTAAACTTACATGCAGTGCCTGGTGTATGCGCGACTGAGGGATCAGACGCCTGCGATGCAATATGCGACGGCGATGCTGGCTCCGTCGCATCACGGGTAGAAGGGGTAGATCCAGTGTGCGAACGACATACTCTCCCACCTGGTGCTATCACTGAATATGTGTGAATTACAAACTTATAAATTTAAACAATGTCAATACAAGTGGAATATACTAAAACATTATACAAGTAGTGTTGATGGTATAATGCATTTGTGCTTATGCTCAGAGAGATGAATAAAATATGATTAGACCATTACACTATAATGCAAGCATAATATAATAAAACTGTAAACTTTAATCTATAACCATTGGAAATTTCATTACACATTGTCATTGTATATTAAATACACATATTTGTTGTAATACGAAACAACTGTGAGGTAAACTATCCGAAGTACTCCCTGCGTAAGTTATCGTATGCTTTAGAAGTGTATGTCATCCTGTGTGAAGCATTGGACATTTTTATAGCCAACATGACAGTCACAATAGGAGAAATCTGATCTATCGGGACTCCATTCTGATGTGCAAGTGATAGAGTCGCATCTTCCATATCTTGTTTCCCACGGTTATATATCTCCATTAGCTCCAAAATTTCTTTGAGATTGTATAATCTTTCGTCTGAGTCGTCGTCAATATATTCCACTCTACACTCATCGACCAGACTGGGTATCTCTATAGCCCTACCAGAAGAAGATAGGACCGAAACGTCCATCTGCAACAGCTGATGAAGTACGTTGCGTGCTTCTGCTATGCTCCGGTTTGAGGATGACACGATTAGAAATTGTCTCAACAGTAAATGTGAATTATAAACAAGTCAATAAAAGAAATTAATCATGACTTGTAATTTTCACGTATACATAGAATACATAAATTATTTGAATTGAAAAATGACATGTAAATCATGTGTACATTTAATAATTGTCGTCTATATCACTATCGCTTAGGGCTATTTCTTCTTCACCATCACTATCGCTGATTAGTATTTCTTCCTCATAGTCTCCAACGTTGTCATCAATAAAACCTGTATCATCTCTAACAATGTCTTGTATTAATGAAGCATCAACATGATCAGGTGGCACATCATCTCTGTCTAATTGTACCACATCAATATCAATACTTGAATCAGTCCCTGTATCTCTAGATGGCATGTCTTCTTGATATGCTTGTTCAACCCTAGACGTGTCATTTCCCCCGTCCTCGTTGTCTTTAACTTCTGGTACGAGAATTTCAAATACGTTCTTGGGCTTTATTTTCTGTACCACGTGTCAAGAGCCACCTAACTTAGTGTCAGCGAGGTAAAATACTTGTTCAGCCTGACTGGCGAGGACAAATGGATAGTCCTTAAACCACTTTCGAGATAAATTTACGCTCGTAAAGTAGTTGTCAGTTTGTATTCCCAACTTCTTATTTCCAATGTCCCACCAATCACATCTAAATAAGTACACCCGCTTTTTCATACAATAACTCAGCTCAATAATATCAGTCAAAATGCCATAAAAGTCAATTTCATCCTCTTCATTTGTTCCTTTCACAACTACTCCACTATTTTGCGTGGTCTTGTACTTCTTATGTTCTTCAGTGTGAAACCAAATCCCATTTACAATACAACCTGTATATCTAGATACACGTCTATCAGGGCCACACGCCAGTGAGTATAGTGCATCAGACACATCTGCAGAGTTGCTTGTGCGCAACATCTTTATCTATTATCATGTACAAAATATAATTGTTTAGTGATTTTCTTAGGTTGAAATAATGTGCAATACAACGGAAATTCTAAGTGTGGTAAGATACAATGTGAAATCTTACACGTTCGGCGAACCATTCTGGAAACTGATTCTGATGCATCCGATCATAATTTGTAGGGAATTTAGACTTCATCTCGTTTATGTGTTCACTACACATAAATGGCACGTCGTCAGCAAGAAAAATTAAGATCATCGTATGTAGTAATTACAATAATCGAGGGAAGACTTACTCCAAGTATGACTCTATTTCTTCACAATTGTGTAACACATACCATCGCGCCTTTGCTAGATCCCCAAGGTCCATATCCTGAAATGTCGGGGATCCTAAAGGACGAACATTATGTGCAAATATAGATATGAGTCCTTGTTTATGCTCCTGGCCTTCATCGGCATTCCGATCTTCTCGGTTGAATCTAGTCTCTATGCCACGAAGATACATGGAGTAAAATGTAAGGCACTCATTATCAATGTACGCTTCAGCTATCGACCTCTCCGGTCGTGCCTTATTCCTCACAAATTATTTGAGTGTGTGTAGGTATCTGTACACAAAACCACTGTGTTATACGTATGAAAACATGGATATATGTAGTTTATGGAATGAATAAAAATTTTAACAGGTTCTACCACCTTTCGATCGGATACATCCAACGATATTGTACTGGGCCTGCAAGCTTCGTCTCGTGCGGTAAATGAATCACTAAGTGTACCATGACATCAAAAAATGCAGGTGGAAATATTCTTTCAAGTTTACAAAGGATTATGGCAATGTCCCTCTCCAGTCTTTTAATAATATCCACATTTAACAATTTTGAACACAAATCCTTAAAGAATATCCCCATCTTAATCAGCGTCGCACTGATTGTAATAACCCAAATAAATCTTGACCGTCGAATTTTAACCATCGATCGACATACCCAATTAGTCCTATGTGACCATCGATCTACATGATCAACTGGTTCAATCTCAACCATTGATTTGGACATATCCGATCCAACTGTTCATTAACTAATAAATCCATCCAACACTACAACCATCAAACCGTCCATCCACCCGATCACACATGAACTCATCCAAATGTACATTTATCCATCCATCTATCCATACATCCATTCGTCCATCTATGTATACATCAATCTGTCCATCCATTTATGCACCGTTGAGTACATCACAACCACACACATGCACCACACACATGAACTCATCCAAATGTACATTTATCCATCCATCTATCTATACATCCATTCGTCCATCTATGTATACATCAATCTGTCCATCCATTTATGCACCGTTGAGTACATCACAACCACACACATGCATCAAACACATCATGCACATCTATTCATCTAATCCATACATCCATCCGTCCATCTATTATACATTGGTCCATCCATCCATCTACATCATCCATGTACCATCAAACACATCCCAACCACACACATCCACCAAACACATCATGTACACATACCTTTCACACGTGGCATACATACATCAAATACATCACATGCACACATGTGGTACACACGTGGCACACATTTAGTGCATAACAAGTGCATTGAATGAAAGCAATGTGGAACACGTGCTTTGAATGGCAAAACAAAAGCAAAACTTAAAAACGTTAAGAGATTAAAGGCTCTCTTTCACGCATGCCACATGTGTGAAAGGAGCTTATAAAAAGGGGAGGCATGAGCGAGATCATGCATCGTGAAGTCATGAAATGTGGAAGTGGGACGTGAGGTGAGGTGAGAGAGAGAGAGAGAGAGATAAAAGGAAGAGATTGCTGGACATTACGTTGGAAAGAGAGGGAGAGAGAGAAGAGAGAGAAAAAGGAAGAAAGAAAAGAGGAGAGAGAAAAAGGAAGAGAGGAAGAAAAAAATATTTTTTAAAGAAAAAGTTGAGTTTTTCTCTCACTTGATATTTTTATTTATTTATTTATCTTATAAAAAATTCCACTTTGTTTCCTTTTGTTTTTATTATTATGCAAATAATTCAATAATGGTGCATTTTCTCTTATTGATTTATTCATTTGATTCATAGTTGTTGTGTTTATTTAACATGATTTTTCTTATAGTTCTCTTTATTTTAATTAGCAAGCCTTGAATCAATTTTAAATTTAGATTATTATTTGCCCATGCATCAATAATTCTTTTATTATTATTATTTTTTATCAGAATTTAAAGCATTGTTTAGAAACTTCAAGTTCAATATACTTTTCCAGACTATCGGATCGGATCTGATGGATTACATTGCATAAATATATTTTTACATAGAACTTTAAATCATGTACAAACAATCTACAATGATTAGAAACAATTTGTCCTTAGAAATATTTTGCTCATGAAATAGTAAAATTATATATACTTCGAATAGTTTTTTTTGGAACACCAGAAAATAGGTGGGGCGATCAAGTCCTCTGGGTTGAAAATCCCTAAAGCGTAAATAGGTGGGGCGATCAAGACCCTTGGGTTGAAAGTCCCAGAAACCCAACTGGTACCTTTTGGAATCTCTACTGTACCCTTTGAGTGGGTGAGCATGTTAGGATTACAAAAGGTTCCCACTGTCAGGTTCGGTAGGGTAGTAGTCTGACCAACTAACGTATGAATGAGTCCCTCACTAAGTGCCCTTTGGATGGGTGAGTATGTTATGCGAGAGGTTCCCATTGCCAGGCTAGGTGTTGTATTGGCGCGGGTGTTGGCCAACCGGTGTAAACTGGCCCTGGTGTTAAAAGAATAAACCGCACATCTTATTATGGAGGATAACATATGTTGATTTCATTCATTCATTTTCTTTGAATTTACATTGAAATATTTTGTTTATTAAATCTCCTCATTTGTTGTTTTGCCTACATAGGTATTGTATCTTTTAATACTTTTATTCATGTTATATGAGGTTATTTTGAACCTGTGTTGAGATTACTTACTAGGCTTCGCAGCTTACCCTGTTGGAATTTTAAAATTTCAGGATCGGGATCACATGGAGGAGCTTAAAGAGATTTCTTTTATTTATTTTTGTTTCTTTATCATTTTCAAAATAAGTGTAATAAACATTTAGTATGACAACATTACAATTACATGTGTTTGATGATAATCTTGAATAGTCGGAACATGGACATTTTTCTTCTTCTTTAAATAAATGTTTAATTATTCAATTTTTTGATTGTTATATTTTATGAATGAGATCATTTTTTTAATATATGTGTGGATTATGATGTGTAAACATATAAAACATAAGTCATGTCTTCGGGTACAGAATCAGGGTCGGATATACCCAGGTGCCAGATTTCGAGGTGTGACACTGATATCCTTGCTCAGGAATCCACGAATTGCAACCGGCAGTAGGCGTTGCAGAAGGACGTGACAATCATGACTTTCATTCTTGTTACCTTACAATCCGTAACGTTTACACGCCAAGATATGTTTGACGCATACCCATCGGAAAACTTCACAGATCTCAATCATTCACATAAATGCTTTCTCTCTAGTTTGGTCAACGTGTAGCAGGCTGCTGGTATAGTATATGAATTTTCTTGTGATTGCAAGTGCAACTCTTTCCTTAAACCCATTTCTTGTAGATCCAATCGAGCCTTGAAACTGTCTTTTGTTTTCTTCTCTATGTTCATTATTGTTCCGAAGACATTGTCACATATATTTTTCTCAATATGCATGACATCCAAGTTGTGTTGCAATTTCAGATCACTCCAATAGGGCAACTCAAAAAAGATGCTCCAGTTATAGTCCAATACTGTACATTTCCTCTTCTTCAAGTGCGATGCCTTACCAAATCTAACTTCTCTAATGTTACTCAGTTGTTGCATCACATCTTCTCCAGATAGCTCTTTCGGGGGTGGTCTATGATCTTGTTTGCCATCAAAGATCATCGTCTTCCTGCGCCAACTATGATCGCTCGGAAGGAAGCGACGATGGTTCATATAACATATTTTTCTATCATACTTCAATGACAATGAACAAGTTCAATACCACATGTAGGACAAGCCAACTTGCTCTTCGTGCTCCACCCAGACAAATTTTCAGGGAAAGTCATTTATTGTCCACAAGACCGCTGCATGCAATTGAAATGTCTGTCCTGCAAATGTGTTATACGTGTGTATACCTTAACTCCACAACTCATTTAACTTATCTACTAACGGTTGCAAGTACACATCAATGTCATTCCCAGGTGACTTGGGTCCAGGAATAAGCAATGACATCATGAAAAATGACTCCTTCATACACAACCAAGGAGGTAAATTGTAGGGAATAAGTACCATTGGCCACATACTGTACGAGCTACTCATATTACCAAATGGATTAAAACCATCACTTGCAAGACCTAGTCGAACATTGTGAGAATCCTTTGCAAACCAGTCATATTGCTTGCCAAAATTTTACCAGGCTTCAGAGTCCGCAGGTTGCCTCAGTGTACTATCATCATGAACGCGTTTCTCCTTATGCCACCTCATATCTTCAGCCGTCTTACGAGACATAAACAATCTTTGCAATCTTGGTTTCAATGGAAAGTACCTTAACACCTTTCGCGGGATGTTCTTATCCCTAGCTTTGCCATACTTCCACCTAAACTCTCCACATTCTTAACACTCTCCAGCATCCTTATGCTCTTTCCGATATAATAAACAATCATCTATACATGCATGTATGAGTTCATAACCAAGGCCCAAGTCTCGCATCAAGGATTTTGCCTCGTAATGGGACTTAGGCAATGTCTCACCGTCCGGCAATGCTTCTTTCAACAACTCTAGCAACATGTTGAATGATTTATTACTCCAACGATTTATTGTCTTTAAATGAAGTAACTTTGTAAGAAAATTTAAATTGGAGAAGTTCTTACACCTCGGATAAAGTGGACGTTACGCATCCCTCAACAACCTACTAAACTTTTCTGATTCGACATCACCCATTGGAGGAATATCTTGTTCTTCGCTTGTCAGCCATTTTGCAAAATCGGTATCCATGTTGTTCCCTTAAACACATTCCCCTATGATATCTTGCATTTCGTCAACGTCTTCATCCTCGTCATCCCAGAGCACAATTGGATCAAGCAATGACTTGGTGGGCTCAACTCTATGGGTCATATCTTCACCATGATAGATCCACCAAGTGTAACCCTGGTCAATCCCAACTATGAACAAATCGTCCTCTACTTTGTCTAAAGTCTTAAATATCATGTTCTTGCATTTTCGACATGGATACCTAATCCTATTCCTTGAATCTGCCCGATTTCGCGTAAATTCCATGAACTCTTCAACCCCTTATTTATACTCTGGGCCAAACCTGTTCTTAGCTCGCATCCAACTCTTATCCATGTCTACAATGAAAAGACTAAAGTCAGTTTATGAAAATAGCTTTAAGATTATGCTAAGTTATAGGTTTAGGTTATATTATATGTTTAGGATTTGATAATAGGTATAGTTTAGGTTATAACTTTAGGTTATAGGTTTAGGCTTATGTTATAAGTTTAGGTTAAGGTTACAAGTTTAGGTTAAGGTTGTAAGTATGGGTTATAGGTTAAGGTTAAGGTATAGGTTTAGGTTATAAGTATAGGTTATAGGTTTAGGGAAAGGTTAGGTTCTCTTAGTTTATAGATTTAGGGAAAGGTTAGGTTCGGGTTATAGGTTTTGGGATTTGAGAATAGTTTTAGGTTTTAAGTATAGGTTTAGGTTGGATTATAGGTTAAGGTTTAGGGATTTGTGTTTAGGTTATAGGTTATGGGTTATAGGGTTAGGTTAGGGTTTAAAAGATATAGGTTTTGATTTTAGGGAATCGATTTTAGGTTTAGGTTATAAGTTTAGGTTTAGAGATTTAGGTTCGGGTTGAGAGTTTGGGATTGGGTTTAGGTTTAGTTTTAGGTTTAGGTTTAGGTTTAGGTTATAAGGTATAGGTTTACGGAATTGAGAATTGGTTTAGGTTTAGGTTTAGGGAATCGGGTTCGAGTTCGGGTTCGGGTTTAGGTTTGGGTTTTCAAGTTTAAGCTTAGGTTAAGGTTAGGGATTTGAGATTAGGATTAGGTGTAGGTTTAGGTTTAGGGATTTGAGAATACATTTAGGTTTTAGGTTTAGGTTTAGGTCTTAGGTTATAGGTTAAGGTTTAGGATTTAGGTTTAGGTGAATGGTAGGTAATAGGTTATAAGTTTAGGTTATAGGTAATAGGTTTTGGTTTAGGTTAAGGTTATAGGTTTAGGTTAAGGTTTAAGTTTAGGTTAAGGTTATAGGTTTAGGTTAAGGTTTAAGTTTAGGTTAAGGTTAAGGTTTATGTTTAGGTTATAAGCTATAGGTTTAGGGAATTGAGAATTGGTTAAGGTTTAGGTTTAGGAATCGGGTTCGGTGCGGGTTACGGTGTAGGCTTGGGTTTTCATGTTTACATTTAGGTTTAGGTTAGGGAGTTGAGATTGGGATTAGGTGTAGGTTTAGGTTTAGGGATTTGAGAATAGGTTAATGTTTAGGTATAGGTTTAGGTTTAGGTTATAGGTTTAGGTTTTGGTTTTAGGATAAGGTTAAGGTTATAAGTTTAGGTTATAGGTTATAGGTTAAGGTTATAGGTTTAGGTTAGGTTTAGGTTTAGGTTATAGGTTATAACTTTGGGAATTGAGAATAGGTTAAGGTTTAGGCATAGGAAATTGGGCTCGGGTTCGGGATCGGGTTTAGGTTTGGATTTTCAAGTTCGGAGCTTAGGTTTAGGTTAGGGAGTTGAGATTAGGATTTGGTGTAGGTTTAGGTTTAGGGAATTGAGAATAGGTTAATGTTTAGGTTTAGGAAATTGGGTTGGGGTTCGGGATCGGGTTTAGGCTTGGGTTTTCATGTTTAGGCTTAGGTTTAGGTTAGGGAGTTGAGATTGGGATTAGGTGTAGGTTTAGGTTTAGGGATTTGAGAATAGGTTAATGTTTAGGTATAGGTTTAAGTTTAGGTTATAGGTTTAGGTTTTGGTTTTAGGATAAGGTTAAGGTTATAAGTTTAGGTTAAGGTTATAGGTTTAGGTTAGGTGTAGGTTTAGGTTATAGGTTATAGCTTTAGGAATTGAGAATATGTTAAGGTTTAGGCTTAGGAAATTGGGTTTGGGTTGGGGTTCGGGATCGGGTTTAGGTTTGGGTTTTCAAGTTCATGTTTAGGTTTAGGTTAGGGAGTTGAGATTAGGATTTGGTGTAGGTTTAGGTTTAGGGGTTTGAGAATAGGTTAATATTTAGGTATAGGTTTAGGATTAGGTTATAGGTTTTGGTTTTAATTTTAGGATAAGGTTAAGGTTATAAGTTTAGTTTATAGGTTAAGGTTATAGGTTTAGGTTAGGTGTAGGTTTAGGTTATAGGTTATAGCTTTGGGAATTGAGAATAGGTTAAGGTTTAGGCTTAGGAAATTGGGTTCGGGATCGGGTTTAGGTTTGGGTTTTCAAGTTCAGGTTTAGGTTTAGGTTAGGGAGTTGAGATTGGGATTTGGTGTAGGTTTAGGTTTAGGGAATTGAGAATAGGTTAAGGTTTAGGTTTAGGAAATCGGGTTGGGGTTCGAGATCGGGTTTAAGCTTGGGTTTTCATGTTTAGGCCTAGGTTTAGGTTAGGGAGTTGAGATTGGGATTAGGTGTAGGTTTAGGTTTAGGGATTTGAGAATAGGTTAATGTTTAGGTATAGGTTTAGGTTTAGGTTATAAGTTTAGGTTTTGGTTTAGGATAAGGTTAAGGTTATAAGTTTAGGTTATAGGTTAAGGTCATAGGTTTAGGTTATAGGTTTAGGTTAGGTGTAGGTTTAGGTTATAGGTTATAGCTTTGGGAATTGAGAATAGGTTAAGGTTTAAGCTTAGGAAATTGGGTTCTCGGGTTGGGGTTCGGGATCGTGTTTAGGTTTGGGTTTTCAAGTTCGAGGTTTAGGTTTAGGTTAGGGAGTTGAGATTGGGATTTGGTGTAGGTTTAGGTTTAGGGAATTGAGAATAAGTTAAGGTTTAGGTTTAGGAAATCGGGTTGGGGTTCGGGATCGGGTTTAGGCTTGGGTTTCATGTTTAGGCCTAGGTTTAGGTTAGGGAGTTGAGATTGGGATTTGGTGTAGGTTTAGGTTTAGGGATTTGAGAATAGGTTAATGTTTAGGTATAGGTTTAGGATTAGGTTATAGGTTTTGGTTATGGTTTTAGGATAAGGTTAAGGTTATAAGTTTAGGTTATAGGTTAAGGTTATAGGTTTAGGTTAGGTGTGAAGGTTTAGGTTATAGGTTATAACTTTGGGAATTGAGAATAGGTTAAGGTTTAGCTTAGGAAATTGGGTTCGGGTTGGGGTTCGGGATCGGGTTTAGGTTTGGGTTTTCAAGTTCGGTTTAGGTTTAGGTTAGGGAGTTGAGATTAGGATTTGGTGTAGGTTTAGGTTTAGGGAATTGAGAATAGGTTAAGGTTTAGGTTTAGGAAATCGGGTTGGGGTTCGGGATCGGGTTTAGGCTTGGGTTTTCATGTTTAGGCCTATGTTTAGGTTAGGGAGTTAAGATTGGGATTTGGTGTAGGTTTAGGTTTAAGGATTTGAGAATAGGTTAATGTTTAGGTATAGGTTTAGGATTAGGTTATAGGTTTTGGTTATAGTTTTATGATAAGGTTATGGTTATAAGCTTAGGTTATAGGTTTAGGTTAGGTTTAGGTTTAGGTTATAGGTTATAGCTTTGGGAATTGAGAATAAGTTAAGGTTTAGGCATAGAAGTGGGTTTGGGTTGGGGTTCGGGATCGGGTTAGGTTTGAGTTTTCAAGTTCGGGTTTAGGTTTAGGTTAGGGAGTTGAGATTAGGATTTCTTTGTAGGTTTAGGTTTAGGGAATTGAGAATTGGTTAAGGTTTAGGTTTAGGAAATCGGGTTGGGGTTCGGGATCGGGTTTAGGCTTGCAGCTTTTCATGTTTAGGCCTAGGTTTAGGTTAGGGAGTTGAGATTGGGATTTGGTGTAGGTTTAGGTTTAGGGATTTGAGAATAGGTTAATGTTTAGGTTTAGGTTATAGGTTTTGGTTTTGGTTTTAGGATAAGGTTAAGGTTATAAGTTTAGGTTATAGGTTAAGGTTATAGGTTTAGGTTATAGGTTTAGGTTAGGTTTAGGTTTAGGTTATAGGTTATAGCTTTGGGAATTGAGAATAGGTTAAGGTTTAGGCATAGGAAATTGGGTTTAGGTTGGGGTTCAGGGACGGGTTTAGGTTTGGGTTTTCAAGTACCAAGTTTAAGTTTAGGTTAGGGAGTTGAGATTAGGATTTGGTGTAGGTTTAGGTTTAGGGAATTTAGAATAGGTTAAGGTTTAGGTTTAGGAAATCGGGTTCGGGTTCGGGATCGGGTTTAGGCTTGGGTTTTCATGTTTAGCTTAGGTTTAGGTTAGGGAGTTGAGATTGGGATTAGGTGTAGGTTTAGGTTTAGGGATTTGAGAATAGGTTAATGTTTAGGTATAGGTATAGGTTTAGGTTATAGCAAGTTTAGGTTTTGGTTTTAGGTTTAGGTTATAGGTTAAGGTTTAGGTTTTAGTTTATAGGTTTAGGTTTTGGTTTTGGTTTAGGTTAAGGTTGTAAGTTAAGGTTTTTGTTTAGGTTAAGGTTATAGGTTTTGGTTAAGGTTTGGGTTTTGGGTTTATGTTAAGGTTATAGGTTAAGGTTGTAGGTTTAGGTTAGGTTTATGTTATAGGTTATAGGTTATAGCTTTGGGAAATGAGAATAGGTTAAGGTTTAGGTTTACGAGATTGGGTTCGGGTTTGGGATTGGGTTTAGGTTTGGGTTTTCAAGTTTAGGCTTAGGTTTAGGTTAGAGAGTTGAGATTGGGATTTGGTGTAGGTTTAGGTTTAGGGAATTGAGAATAGGTTAATGTTTAGGTTTATGAAATCGGGTTGGGAGCTCGGGATCGGGTTTAGGCTTGGGTTTTCATGTTTAGGCTTAGGTTTAGGTTAGGGATTTGAAATTGGGATTAGGTGTAGGTTTAGGTTTAGGGATTAGAGAATAGGTTAATGTTTAGGTATAGGTTTAGGTTTAGGTTATATGTTTAGGTTTTGGTTTTAGAATAAGGTTAAAGTTATAAGTTTAGGTTATAGGTTAAGGTTATAGGTTTAGGTTATAGGTTTAGGTTAGGTTTAGGTTATAGGTTATAGCTTTGGGAATTGAGAATAGGTTAAGGTTTAGGCATAAGAAATTGGGTTCGGGTTCGGGATCGGGTTTAGGCTTGGGTTTTCATGTTTAGGCTTAGGTTTAGGTTAGGGAGTTGAGATTGGGATTAGGTGTAGGTTTAGGTTAAGGGATTTGAGAATAGGTTAATGTTTAGGTATAGGTTTAGGTTTAGATTATAGGTTTTGGTTTTGGTTTGAGGATAAAGTTAAGGTTATAAGTTTAGGTTATAGGTTAAGGTTATAGGTTTTAGTTTTAGGTTATAGGTTAAGGTTAAGGTTTTAGGTTATAGGTTAAGGTTTAGGTTTAGGTTTTAGGTTTAGGCTAATGTTAGGTTATAGGTTATAGCTTTAGGTTATAAGTTATAGGTTAAGGTTTTAGGTCATAAGTGTTGGATTTGAGAATCAGTTATAGATTAAGGTTAAGGTCTAAGTGTAGGTTAGGTTTAGGGATTTGAGAATAGGATTAGGTTATAAGTATAGGTTTAGGTTAAGGGTGTGGTACCTGCAAATACAGACATAAACACGGCCTATCCAAATGGCCAGGCCCTTCCAATGCTATCCATAGGAAATGGACAGCTTCATTATGGTCATAACAGCGGTTCCCACCTTCCAGGGACCCCCGCTCATCCGGATAACTCCGACGCACATCCGGGTGTGCTCCATTAATCTCAAGCAAATACATAAACACGGCCTGTCCAAATGGTCAGGCCCTTCCAATGCTGTCCGTAAGAAATGGACAGCTTCATCATGGTCATAACAGTGGTTCCCACCTTCCAGGGACCCCGTTCATCCCGATAGCTCCGACGCACATCCGGGTCTGCTCCATCAATTCTAAGGCAATATAATTAAATCCTAAATTAGTTACTCATCAAAGGTTGGATAGATTGTAATACTTTCATATTCCCATTTAAACGTCCACACCGAAAATCCGGTAGCATCTCCCCATGCCTCCCCAGATAAGTTGATCTTACGTTACATTCCGATGCCAAATATCTAAATTAATGTAAAGATATTTGACATTAGATATCGAACGAAAGAAACATATCCGGAGAGAAATGAAGAGATGGATCGCGGATCAAGCATGAACATTTAAATAGAGTGTATGAAAGCATACTTTCCATCTAACCTTGAACTGTCTAAAATGGGACAATTTGAGCGATTTCTATGCCACCAAAAATATACCATATCTATGTATGGCCCCATAGAAATCCTCAAATGAGTAACTAATTATCTAACTTACAAATCTATAAATTACAACATAGGCACCATACACCCATGCTCAAGTGAACCAAGTCAAGCATTATTCACACATGTTTAAGTGAACCAAGTCAAGCATCATTCGCACATTTTTGTACACAACCAAGTTGAGCATCATTCACACATGTTCAAGTGAACTAAGTAAAGCATCATTCATACATGTTCAAGTGAATTGATTTAAGCATCATAAGCAAATGTTCTAGGGGGCTGATCTTAGTATCATTACCACACATCCAGGTCATTTTATTTAAGTATCATAAACACATGTTATTGCCAAATATCCTGGCATCATTACTACACATCCGAGTTGATTGATTTAAGCATCATAAACACATGTTCCGGTGGAGTGATTTAATCATCGTAAACACATGTCCAAGTGGACTGATTCAAACACTTTAAACACATGTCCAAGTGGACTGATTTAAGTATTATAAGCATTATTCAAACAATTGAAACTATGTCTGTCAAACACAACATCATTGTGGTATTACTTTAGAAAGCATTGAAAGGCACTTTCATGTTCATAAATACTGAGGTTTACTCTTGCTTTCATGTTGTTGTTGTCATGTTTAAAAGTGAATATGGCCACTCCCCCATATTCCATGTCTGCTTTTAGCTGATGCGTATGAGTTACTGCAACCCCGAGCTCTATAATGTAAACGGTCTTCCACAGAAATCATGCCGATCCAACCATCATTGTGGGCATCACTTGAATTTCAACAATTTTGGCTGGCTGTCTAACTTTTTCTGTCATGTGGCCTACATCATGATTGGATCGACATGATTTTGAGACCATTTTTATCTATGGATATAAAACCTCAATCAAGTAGCTACTTTCTAGCCTCATAATTAGACATTTTAGGGAACAGAAGACAATGAATGTAATATCTTAAAGTCAAATAAAAGACTTCAATTTGGGGGAGTGCATAGATCACTATAGATCACTATTTTAGTCAAACACATCATTTCTAGTAAGCAATGATGATGGTGATATAACTATATTTGGAGGAGTGCATCGATCACTATAGTTTTGTCTAATCTCCACTTGTTGGCCACAATGGCTGCCATATATATATATGTATATATATATATATATGTAGTTGTATCACCATCATCATAGCTTGCTAGAAATGATGTGTTTGGCCGCAATGTTGATTTTTCTGGACCCTAGCCTAGAAATGAGGCCATCCACTCATTAGGTGAGCTATAATGTGTGAAACTAATGGATGGTTTCCATCTACTTGTCAAGTGGAGTGATTCAAGCATTGTATACACATGTCCAAGTGGATTGATTTAAGGTTTTTAAATAAACACATGTTCTAGTGTACTGATCATTGCATCATTACCACACATCCAAGTGGATTGATTTAAGCATCATAAACACATGTCCAAGTACAGTACACTGATTTAAGCATTGTAAACACATGTCCAAGTGGACTGATTTAAGCATCATAAATGCATGTCCAAGTGGAACATTTGTAGTTTTGTACTAAGCATTGGTTGTACTAAGCATCATAAAAATTATCCCGAGTTGTTTGTAGTTTTGTTGACAGCTTAAATATCTCAAGGATATGCCAACCTTTTCACATGAAAAGTGTTTTTCACTTGTAAGTGGGTACTTCTTGAAATTCTAATTTCAAATGTCTCCTTTTGCTCCATAATGAAACTAATGAATCTTTGCTTATATTCTTGTTCATGAGCATTTAATTTGTAATCTGTGCAACTATGTCAGCTATAATTTCTGTAAATTGCAAAATAGATTCAAAGTTGTGAAATTTTCTATTGGATTATGTGCTTGCATTTGATTTTTTTTTTTAAAAAATAAATACATTCCTAACAGATCATTTTGTGGTCTTCTTTCTTTCACTTTATTCAATCATTCATGCACTTAGTTTGTTGAGAAACATCTTTTTCTTTTCTTTTTTTCAGGCAGTGGTACAGGGACTCTGCTGAGCTAAGGAAAAATACCAATTAAGGATTTTTAATTTCAAGTTCCTCACGTCCAGACATGGTAAATGATGATCAACCATACAAAATCCCAACCTCACCTCCAGACACCCTAATGGCACCTAAACCATCCATCAGGGTCCATCCACCATAAAAATTGAGACTCAAGAGGCTAAAAAAAGGCTTCCAAAAAAATAAAAATAAAAATAAAATGCAACTCCCCAAAATCAGGCTATTCCACTTGTCAGGTGGGCCACACAATAGAAAACAATAGATAACCACTCAAAAGTCTCCAAAATAACTCAGTGGACCACCTAATAATGATCAAATCAGATATTTTTTTGGGATATCCCATTTTCATAAATGGTTGGGTGACATACATGCACTAAGCATTGGTTGTGCATGAGATCATTAGTTTCATTGGTAGGGGTGATGGATGATATGCAGGCAATTGCATATGTGGTATATAATTAAGTCAAATTTAATTATACAAGTTATGCGTGCCCGTTTTCATGTATTATTGGACATTGGTAGACACTTATTGGACAGTTAAAAATGAAAATTATCCAATGATCCTATTTCAATAAAGAAGCTTCTATGATTTGGGAGGCTAGGATCATTAGAATAATCTGATTTTGGGACTTCCACAAATTTAACTAATTAATTTAAGTTAATATATGTCACATGTACAATTTTGCAATGCCTAATTATCAAATGCCTGCCTGAGTATCATCCTAAGAGCCTAAGTATCATAATAAGGAGGTGTGCATCTAAAAACTTCTTATTTTCTAAAAATATAGTGGGACCCAGTAGAGTAGAAGTTTGGTTTATCAAATCCGAATTACTTACACACCCGCTACACACCTGCGCACACGCAGTAGTGGTATTTCACCACCTATGGGTTTTGAACCAAGACCTCGTGTTGAAACTCCTTAGAGTCTACCACTCAGGCAAGGGCTAGAACCCAAATACAAACTACCTTCTTCTGTCTCAGGAGCACAAAAATGAGAAAGATCCATAAATCAAGTGGACCACGTGATAGAAATCAATGAAGATTGAATGCTCCACTGTTGAAACATTCATGGGACCCCAGAAATAAGGAATTACAATAGCAGAAATACCAATTAGGGATTTGGAATTTCAAAAATCCCCAATTTGAGATTTTCAATTTCGCAGCCCTATTAGAAAAAGAAAAAGAAGACAGAGAAGAGGAAGAGGAGAATACCCCTTGCTGAGAGAGAGAGAGAGAGAGAGAGAGAGAGAGAGAGAGAGAGAGAGAGAGAGAGAGAGAGAGAGAGAGAGAGAGCCGTGGTCGTGAGGTCGCGGCGAGAAGGAGATGGTGAGAGCGAGAAACGACGAGGATTGCGTAATGACCCTACCACCACCTACTGGATGTGGATTGTGTGGTAGGGTGAGAGATCAGAGAGAGAGAGAGAGAGAGAGAGAGAGAGACTTCACGGACCTGTAAACGACTGCTCGCTCCCAAGAAGCTTATTGGGTACCCACCAGCATGGAGCTATAGAGAGAGAGAGGGAGGGAGGAGGAGGAGACGAAAGGAATTTTTTTAAAGAGACAGAGAGAGAGTGGGAGATGAAGGGTTTTTTTGGGCGCGCCTCCATTTTGAGAGCGCACCCAAATTTGGGGTTTTTTTTTGTATGGCTCTGTGGACCCCACCATGATGCATGTCACACATCTACCCCATCAGTCAGATGCATCATCCCATGGTGGGCCCAAGGATTAAAAATTAAATCAATCTATAACTTGTGTGGGCCACACCACATACAAAAGTTGAGAGGGGCTACTCTCCATTAAAATATTCATAATTATTTTTTGGGCCAACAGAGATGTGGTCCACAAATCTAGCCCATCCATTATGGGTGTGCCACTTGGATGAGGGGTCATACCAAGTTTCAGACGCATCCAAATTTCAGGTGGGGCCCACCAAGTGCTTATATATGTTTTAGGCGTGTCTTCACATGATTTTAGATGCTATGGCCCACCGGAGTTCCGTATACGGCTGATTTTTGGGATATCCCATAATTTAAAGGGGACCCATCAAATGCATGGTGTTGATGTTTGACACACATCATGGTGGGGCCCACACAACTTGACCTCAGGGGGACGACATGGATTAAACACATACATCATGGTAGGGCCCCACAGAGTAAATGAAATTAGGATTTAAAAATGATACTAAATAGAATTATTTAATTGGGATTTTAAAATGAAATTAAGACTAATAATATCAAATATTCTTGGGAATTTGGAGGATCCTGTAAGGTCTGGACATATCACATGGCAATATATATCTCAGGTGGACCACACCATTAAAAACTTCCTAGGGTCTAATGTAAGGTTTATTTGCTACTATTAATGAATGGATCAAGCTGGTTTTTATTTTTTCCCATCATATGGACCTGTATGACCTAATCAACAGATTGGATGTCAAATAAAAAGTACAATGGGCCTTAGGAGGGTTTTAATGGTGGATATCCAATCACTATTGTTTTCATGTGGTGTGGTCCACCTGAGATTTATAGCCCTCTTATTTTTGATATCAAGCCCTAATATGATATATAAAAATGGATGGACGGCATGGATGAAACACATACATCATGGTGGGACTTACGGAGTACCGACCACCGACCACGGGGCTGGTGTTAGGGGGAGTAGCCAATCCATTTCCCTCTTGGACGCCCTACGGTGACGTCACTAAGTTTAAAACCCTCCTTATTTATTTCCCTTCTTTGTGGTGTGGTTCATTTAATTAATCTTTGGATATGAATCATTTTTCGGATAATTCTCTAAAATGATCTCGAAAAATGGATGAACAATGTGGGTTGATTCCGAATTTACGGTTAATCCAAAACTCAAGTGGACCATGCCACACGAATCAGTGTGGAATAATGATTTCCACCGTTGATACGTTCCTTGGGCCCATAGTAATGTTTATTTGACATCCAACATGTTCATAATATCAAAAAGAAATGAATGAAGAGAAAATACAAAAATATATGAATTATTGTAAGCCAACTACGATGACAATGTAAAATCCACCCCGTCCATCATTTTCTCTGATTCATAATAGAATGAGATCTAAAAAATCAGATAGATCCATTGTCAAAGAAATAGAGAGAAGATACCACCATTTATACCAAAGTAGCCCATGGACGGAGTGGATCTAAGTTGTACATCAGGTGAGTCCCACCGTGTACGTCTTTGATTCCAGCCTACTACTCAAGTGGATCACATATTTGTCTTCCCCGACCTTCAAACGGCTACCCCAAGTATATTAGCTATAGAACCTCGCATCACCCATATGCCCATAGTTACTTGAATCGCAATTTTTTTTTCTATCTTTTTTATTGGAAGGTATAATCTCAACAAATGATTCAAGAAGACTTCAACAGCCTTGAAGCAGATACTAGAAAGTCAGATCTTTTGGCAAGAATGAAGCCAAATCAGCACCATATATAACACGATGATCTGTAATAGCATTCACCTGCAAGTATTCACAGTTTTGCCTAGGTGAGTTTGTAGAAGGCTCAAGATTGGAGGTTCCAGACTTCCAAATAACTAACCAAATAGAATGTTTCTCACTTGCACATTTGACTTTTCACATCAATCTGGTCATCCTTGGTAGCAACTACAATTAGTTGGGATGCTCCAATGGCCATGATTGCACCCTGCAGAACAGTCCATTGCAAATTTGGCAGTCAGACTCTCAATTGAAGAGGGGATAGTGTATTTAATTTAAAAAAACTAAAAAATAGAATCCCCTCATTTTGTTTTTTTTTTGTTTTTCCTTTTCTCAAAGTGGGATTGTGTATTTGATTTACGTGGTGCAGCATCGAGGGAACTTCCTGAGGACACAGGAGTCAGGAAATTCAATTTTCACCCATGGCATAGAATTGCAAGCATTCCCTGCACTTGTTAAAATTAAATGACACTAGCAGTGCCACCTGTCCTTGGGCCAAGACATGACCTTGACTGCTTGTTGAGTGAACTGCTACTGAATTAGTTTAGTGGGTGTTTACACAAAAAAATATAATCATAAGACATCTACAAAAGTGCACTTCTTGCACGAATTACCTCAAACTTACAATACCTGTATATTACCAAATATTATGAATGTTTTAATGGAGGGTAACCCCTCTCAACTTTTGTATGTGGTGTGGCTCACAATTATCATAGATTGACTTGATTTTTAACCCTGGGCCCACCATGGAATGGTGCATCTGACTGATGGGGTAGATGTTTGACACGCATCATGGTGGGGCTCACACAACTCTCCCCACTATGGAGATTTCAAATAAAAATTACGATGGGCATTACGATAGTTTCAACGGTGGGAATCACTCTCCCCGCTGTTTTTTGTGGTGGGGTCCACTACATCTTTTTATGTGCCTCATTATCTGGCTCATGCCCTAAAATAATATCTCAAACTGGATGGACGGTGTGGATACAACACATACATCACAGTGGGGCTCACACAACTTGGTGACATCACTTTAGTAGCCAACACGCTACTCAACCTGTTGAAGCCCGCCCGCCCGTGAGACTCTCTCTCTCTCTCTCTCTATCTCGTGCCCTCTCCCTCCTCTCTCTCTCTAACTCTCTTCCTCTCTCTCTGATCTCTCCATATGATCCTCTCTCTGTCTCTCTCGCATCCTCTCCCTCCTCCCTCTCTCTGTTTCTGTCTGATCTCTCTTGTGGTCCATTGCCAAACACCCTACCCACGCACGCCCTCTCTCTCTCTCTCTCTGAAGCTCGGTTGAAGGTCATGAACAACAGTGAGGTATCTCTCTCTCTCTCTCTCAATCTCAATATCGATTTAGGGATTTAGGGATTGAAGTACTCAAGGATTTGGGGATTTAGGGCGTGTTTGGGCAGTGGGATTAGAAGGGATTAGGTGGGATGGAATTGCAATTGGTCCTGTGCCAATTCCACTCCATGTTTGGCAGTGGGCCCCATGATTGGAAACCCCCTGGAAAAGGAACCCCCATGATTGGAAACCCCTTGGATTTGAAACCCCCGTGTTTAGAATCCACGGTGCCAATTGACCCTAAGGGACTATTTGGGAGCATGGATTTGGAACCCCCTCGATTCGAAATGGGAGGTGTTCTTATCATGATCCGGTTGCAATCCAAGTGGTGCCTCTTACTGGTGGCTGTTCTTTAGCATGTGTGGGCACATGGATGTATTCTAGCAGACATTCATCTTTGGATTTTCGAAATCCAATCTCATATATGATGAAATAAGGTCTGTTAGAGGTTTGCTAAGCCCATGTACAAGGCCTACCCTCTAATGGCATCACATGTGCCACCATGGCAGACAATGCAATATCAAAGCCATCCATCAGGTTGGTCCAGCTGTCAAGATGTTCTCACCCAAAAAATCAGGCTGAAGGAGTAGAGCATACATACCATCCTAACAGTGAGCATCTGAACAGTGAGCAGTGCATAGGCTGGCTCCCATTGTGAAAATGATCATATACAAAAAAAATCACCTTGGTTCACTCATCATGTTGTGTATGCATACAAGTTGCATTTGGACAGTTGGATACTTGATCAAATCCATCTGTAAAATGGTCTTTTTTCATAGCTGTTCATTTTCAAACTATTGATGGATGGTTAGAATGACTTGATAAAAGCGGTGATTTAGAACCATAAGCGATCCATTATGGAGCCAATTGAGTATACAAATCAAATTATTGATTGTACGTTTCTTTTCTATAAATTATAGAATGGTCCAATAGGTGTGATGTTTTCATGATAGTCCATGAATATGTATGCTTGATCTAATGGATAGTCCAAACCCTGTGGTTGGAATGTTCAACTATCCTGATGGACCCTGATATCATTGCATTTTTGGTATCAGCGCCTTGTGATCATATACAGTATGTATTTGTGTGCCTATATGCATGCGATGGAATTGAATTTGTTGTCGCATTACATTTTTCTTTCTCGTAGGTGCCACTAAATTAGATCCTTTTATTTGGCAAGGTTTTTGAAGTTGTTTTGTTTTAGATGGATAATGTGCATTATATGAGTTGAAGGTTTTGTTAACATTGCTCATGTTATGGGATTATCTTTGATGAATGCGTGCATGTTGAATGATGTTATTGGCTTTTACAAAGCTTGTGAAATTATTTTGATTTAGTTGGGGTAAAGTGCATTATATGATTAACCCTTTTGAGTTCGAGGTTTAATGCCACTCTCATTATAGGACTGACTGTGATGGAGGCATGCACATCAAATGATGTTATTTGCTTTTACCATTGTTGGCAGTCTTGTTTGCTGATTCGTGATGTATATGCATTTAGAGAGTTGACATTTATGCCTTCGTGTTATATATATATATATATATATATATATATATATATATATATATAAAATTCCTTTGGCAACCAACCATTACAATATCTATATATGGATGAAGGCATAAAAACAAGGGCTTTTGCAATTGCCATTTCTCGATTATATATACGCGCATGCAGATTTAATTACACCTAGTTTTTGCAATTGTTAGCAGTTCACATGCTTCTTGTATCCTGCTTTTTTTTATCCTTGCATCACCCATATGCCCATAGTTACTTGAATTGAAGATTTTTAGGGTACCTTGTATACCCCATCCACAACATGACATATCATATGAACGGTTGGGTCACCAGAAGGTCTGCTGTCTATGTAACTCATTGGCTGAGTAAGGTGCTTGATTGAACATTGTAAAATTTCCTCCGAAGGGTATATCTAGGATTCTAGATGTCTCATTAACTAGGCATGTAGTTTTCGTTTTCATAGACTAAATACCTGTAAATTGGAGTTGTTTTGTACTCTAGCAAACAATGATGATTGGCTCAAACCTAAGGCCTCAGTCTTGAAACATGTCTTGTCTCCCATTGAGCTATGGGCTTGAATCTAAAGTGTACATTTGGCATGAACTTGAATTGAACCGTCCATATCGTAGGAACACCGTGGATAGATTGGAATCTAAAATCCAGATTGTTTTGGTTATTGTAGAGTTTGATTAATGGACATTTTTTTGCTGAATTTTGATCATTGTACTACATTTCAACAATCTATTATACTTCCAATGATCTGAAGTTAGAAGATCAAATTAGTGTAAATTTTAGTTTATGATCTATCAAATTAGTGTGGAGTTAATGTGATCCATTTCAATTTAGCTTCACCAATCTCACATACGTATGTCTTAGCATGTGTGTCCATATATAGTCAAGACATGTTCTTGTATAAATGATAGTATACAACTACACATTATCCACAAATACATAATCCACAAATACTACACAAGGGATATATATATATATATATATATATATATATATATATATATATATATCTTACTACATATAGATTGTCACACCATTTTAATCCTTGGTTTTCAATGATAAATGGGGTCCATGGTCCAATAATCCAAACCCATGCATGTTTGTCCCAACAGCAGATGGACTACGCCCAACAATCTCCTCGATAGGACAATCCCAACCTATCAATTCCTGGCTTCTATATAAAAGGTTATGTTGTCTTCTCTCACTCATGTACTATTTCATGTTATAAAATTTTCAAGTAAATTGTACGAGGTTTACAGTAATCTTGGAGATTAGAAAATTTTCAAGTATGTGCATTTCAGTCTGAGTTATTTCTCTAATGACGATAGCCTTGGGAGGGTTGATCGAGGGATGGGTTGATTGCAAGAGGCCGATTAAAACTATTTTGGGTTATCTTGCTGGTCCTGAAATGATTATGTCCGGCAAGATAACCCAATACAGTTTTAATCAGGCCTCTTGCAATCAACTCATCCCTCATATTAACCCTCCCAAGGTTATCATGATTAGAGAAATAACTCAGACTGAAATGCACATACTTGAAAATTTTCTAATCTCTAAGATTATTATAAACCTCGTACAATTTACTTGAAATATTCATCAACTGTAGGTCATATGGTATAAAGAGCTTGTCCATCTCTACTAACCGAACATAAAACACGAACTCAATGGCAAATTTTCAGCCTATGAATCTTGTGTATATGCAAAAAAGTAACAAAAGTGGTTAATGCTTTTAATTATTCAATGTCCAACTACTATCCATTGTAGGGACTGCCTGATGAATAGTCTTCAAGATTAGTTTTCATTCATAAAAAAAATAGATGCCTACCTTGTTTTTAAATGTATTTGCTCGATATTGATGGAGCAGACCCGGATGTGCGTCGGAGCTATCCGGAAGAGCGGGGGTCCCTGGAAGGTGGGAACCGCTGTTATGACCATGATGAAGCTGTCCATTTCCTATGGACAACATTGGAAGGGCCTGACCATTTGGAGAGGCTGTATTTATGTATTTGCTCGAGATTAATGGAGCAGACCCGGATGTGCGTCGGAGCTATCCGGATGAGCAGGGGTCCCTGGAAGGTGGGAACCACTGTTATGACCATGATGAAGCTGTCCATTTCCTATGGACAACATTGGAGGGGCCTGACTATTTGGATAGGCCATGTTTATATCTGTATTTGAAGGTACCACACCCCTAACCCTAAACCAAAACCTTTAACCTAAACCTTAACCTAAACCTTAACCTAAACATAAATCTAAACCTAAACCTATACCTATAACCTAAACCTATACTTATAACCTTAACCCAAACTTATAACCTTAACCTAAACCTATTCTCAAATCCCTAAACTTATACTTATAACCTAAACCTAAACAAAAACCTTAACCTATAACCTATACTTATAACCTAAACCTAAACTTACAACTTTAACCTAAACTTATACTTATAACCTAAACCTTTTTCTCAAATCCCAAAACCTATACTTATAATCTAAACCTAAACCTTAACTTAAACTCAAATCCCTAAACCTTAACCTATAACCCAACCTAAACCTATACTTATAACCTAAACCTATTCTCTAATCCAAAACCCATAACCTAAACCTAAACATTATTCTAAACTTATAACCATAACTTAAACCAAAACCTATAACCTAAACCCGAACCCAAACCCAGAACCCGAACCCGAACCCGAATCCCTAAACTTTAACTCAAACCTAAACCTATAACTTTAATTCAAACCTAAACCTATAACCTAAACTTATAACCTTAACCTAAACCTAAAACCAAAACCAAAACCTATAACCTAAACCTATAAACTATAACCTAAACCTAAAACCTAAGGGCCTGTTTGGACGGGTGGATTGGAAGGGATTGAATGGTATTAAGGTGGATGACATGGATTTTAAGGCAATGATGGTGTTGTCAGTGCATTGTCTTAAGATCCATGGGATTGCTATATCCCAGGATTGCTATATGGAGTCTGTTTGGCACGCTCGGCCAATCTTGGGATTAAACCTTCCCATCCCTTCCAATCCCTCGACCCAAACATGTCCCAGGCAAATTTGAACGGATTAGGGTGGAGCTGGATGGGATTTAAAGGTAGTGATGGTGTTGTCAGTGGATTGTCTTAAGGTCCATGAGATTGCTATATCCCGAGATAAGATCACCCAGTCTGTTTGGCACGCCCAGCCAATCCCGGGATTTAACTTCCAATCCCTTCCAATACCATCCAATCCCTTCCAATCAGTTCGGCTAAATGGGCCCTAAATGTATTCTCAAAACCCTAAACCTAAACCTACACCTAATCCCAATCTCAAGTCCTTAACCTAAACTTAAACCTAAACATGAAAACCCAAGCCTAAACCCGATCCCGATTCCGAACCCGATTTCGTAAACCTAAAACCTAAATGTATTCTTAAATCCCCAAACCTAAACCTACACCTAATCTCAACTCCCTAACCTAAACCTAAACCTAAACTTGAAAACCCAAACCTAAACCCGATCCCGAACCCGAACCCGATTTCTAAACCTAGACCTTAACCTATTCTCAATTCACTAAAGCTATAACCTATAACCTAACTTAAACCTAAACCTATAAGCGACACTTACAACCTAAACCTAAACCTAAAACCTAACCTAAACTTAACCTATAATTCATAACATAAACCTAAACCTAAACCTAAACCTAAAACCTAAATGTATTCTCAAATCCCTAAACCTAAACCTACACCTAATCCCAATCTCAACTCCCTAACCTAAACCTAAACCTAAACCTAAACTTGAAAACCCAAGCCTAAACCCGATCCCGAACCCGAACTCGATTTCCTAAAGCTAAACCTTAACCTATTCTCAATTCCCAAGCCTAAACCCGATCCCGAACCCGAACTCGATTTCCTAAAGCTAAACCTTAACTTGTTCTCAATTCAGGAAAGCTATAACCTATAACCTATAACCTAAACTAAACCTATAACCTTAACTTATAACCTTAACATAAACCAAAACCTAAACCTTAACCTAAACCAAAACCTATAACCTTAACCTAAACCAAAACCGTAACCTAAACCTAAACCTAAACTCATAACCTTAACCTAAACCTAAAACCAAAACTTAAACCTATAACCTAAACCTATAAACTAAAACTTAGACCTAAACCTAATGCTAAACCTATAACCTAAACCAAAAGCTATAACCTTAACCTATACAAAAACCTATAACACGACACCTAAACTTATAACCTTAACCTAAACCTATAACCAAAACCTAAACCTATAAGCTAAAACCTAAACCTATAAGCTAAAACCTATACCTAAACCTTAACCTATAACCTATAACCTATAACCCGAACCTATAACCTTAACCTATAACCTTAATATAAACCCAAAAACTAAACCTTAACCAAAACCTATAACCTTAACCTAAACAAAAACCTTAACTTATAACCTTAACCTAAACCTAAAACCAAAACCTAAACCTATAACCTAAACCTATAAACTATAACCTTAACCTAAACCTAAACCTAAACCTATAACCTAAACCAAAACCAATAACCTTAACCTAAACAAAAACCTATAACCTAAACCTTAACCTATAACCTATAACCTAAACTTATAACCTTGACCAAAACCTATAACCTAAACTTGTAAGCTAAAACCTAAACCTAAACCTAAAACCTAAATGTATTCTTAAATCCCTAAACCTAAACCTAATCCCAATCCCAATCTCAACTCCCTAACCTAAACCTAAACCTAAACTTCAAAACCCGATCCCGAACCGAAAACCGATTTCCTAAACCTAAACCTAAAAACCAAAACCTAAACCTACACCAAATCCCAATCTCAATTCCCTAACCTAAACCTAAACCTAAACATGAAAACCTAAGCCTAAACCCGATCCCGAACTGAACCCGATTTCCTAAACCTAAACCTTAACCTTAACCTATTCTCAAATCCCTAAACCTAAACCTACACCAAATCCCAATCTCAACTCCCTAACCTAAACCTAAACCTAAACATGAAAACCCAAGCCTAAACCCAATCCGTAACCCGAACCCGATTTCCTAAACCTAAACCTTTACCTATTTTCAAATCCCTCAACCTAAACCTACACCAAATCCTAATCTCAACTCCCTAACCTAAACCTAAACCCGAACTTAAAAACCCAAACCTAAACCCGATCCCGAACACGAACCCAGGTTTCTAAACCTAAACCTAAACCTATTCTCAATTCCCAAAGCTATAACCTATAACCTTAACCTATAACCTAAACCTAAAACCAAAACCAAAACCTATAACCTAAACCTATAACCTAAAACCTAAACCTAAAACCTAAAGCCTAAATGTATTCTCAAATCCCTAAACTTAAACCTACACCAAATCCTAATCACAACTCCCTAACCTAAACCTAAACCTAACTGAAAACCCAAACCTAAACCCGATCCCGAACCCGAACCCGGTTTCTAAACCTAAACCTTAACCTATTCTCAATTCCCAAAGCTATAACCTATAACCTATAACCTAAACCTAAACCTAACCTAAACCTATAACTAAACCTAAAACCAAAACCTAAACCTTAACCTAAACCAAAGCCTATAACCTTAACTCCTAAACCAAAGCACCTCAGAACCTAAACCTTAACCTAAACTTATAACCTTAACCTAAACCAAAACCGTAATCCCAAACCTATAACTTATAACCTAAACGTATAAACTAAAACCTAAACCTAAACCTATAACCTAAACCAAAACCTATAACCTCAACCTACAACTTATAGCCTAAACCTATAAACTAAAACCTAAACCTAAACCTATAACCTAAACCAAAACCTATAACCTCAACCTAAACAAAAACCTATAACCTAAACCTTAACCTATAACCTATAACCAAAACTTATAACCTTAACCTAAACCTAAAACCAAACCTAAACCTATACCTAAACATTAACCTATTCTCAAATCCCTAAACCTAAACCTACACCTAATTCCAATCTCAACTCCCTAACCTAAACCTAAACGTAAACATGAAAACCCAAGCCTCAAACCGGATCCCGAACCCGAACCCGATTCCTAAACCTAAACCTTAACCAATTCTCAATTCCCCTAAACCTATAGCTTATAACCTAAACCTAAACCTTAACCTTAACCTAAACCAAAACCTTAACCTAAACCTATAACCTTAACCTAAACCAAAACCTATTACCTATAACCTAACAAGAACTCAAACCTTAACCTATAACCTAAAACCTAAACCTAAACCTAAAACCTAAATGTATTCTCAAATCCCTAAACCTAAACCTACACCTAATCCTAATCTCAACTCCCTAACCTTAACCTAAGCTTAAACTTGAAAACCCAAACCTAAACCCGATCCCGAACTTTGATTCCCTAAACCTAAACCCAAACCAATTCTCAACTCCCTAAACCTATACCTTATAACCTAAACCTAAACTTTCCGAACCTAAAACTAAACCTAAACCTTAACCTAAACCTATAACCTTAACCTAAACCAAAACCTATGACCTAAAACCTTAGCCTATTACCTATAACCTAAACTTATAACCTATTACCTAATGTTAACCTAAACCTAAAACCTAAACCTTAACCTAAACTTCAAAACCCGATCCCGAAACTGATTTCCTAAACCTAAACCTTAACCTATTCTCAAATCCCTAAACCTAAACCTACACCAAATCCCCATCTCAACACCCTAACCTAAACCTAAACCTAAACATGAAAACCCAAGCCTAAACCCGATCCGAACCCAAACTCGATTTCCTAAACCTAAACCTTAACCTATTCTCAATTTTCGAAGCTATAAGCTATAACCTAAACCAAACCTAAACCTAACCTAAACCTATAACCTTTACCTATAACCTTAACATAAACCCAAAACCTAAACCTTAACCTAAACCAAAACCTATAACCTTAACCTAAACCAAAACTCAGTAACTTAAACCTTAACCTAAACTTATAACCTTAACCTAAACCTAAAACTAAAACCTAAACCTATAACCTAAACCTATAAACTAAAACCTAAACCTAAACCTAAACCTAAACCTATAACCTAAACCAAAACCTATAACCTTAACCTAAACAAAAACCTATAACCTAAACCTTAACCTATAACCTATAACCTAAACTTATAACCTTAACCTAAACCTAAAACCAAAATCTAAACCTATATGCTAAAACCTAAACCTAAACCTATACCTAAACCTTAACCTATACCTAAACCTTAATCTATTCTCAAATCCCTAAACCTAAACCTACACCTAATCCCAATCTCAACTCCCTAACCTAAACCTAAACCTAAACATGAAAACCCAAGCCTAATCCCGATCCAGAACCCGGCCGATTTCCTAAACCTATTCTCAAATCCCTAAACCTAAACCTACACCAAATCCCAATCTCAACTCCCTAACCTAAACCTAAGCCTAAACATGAAACCCCAAGCCTAAACCCTATCCGAACCCAAACCTTCCTAAACCTAAACCTTTACCTATTTTCAAATCCCTCAACCTAAACCTACACCAAATCCTAATCTCAACTCCCTAATCTAAAGCCTAAACTTGAACTTGAAAACCCAAACCTAAACCCGATCCAGAACTCCGACCCAGTTTTCTAAACCTAAACCTTAACCTATTCTCAATTCCCAAAGCTATAACCTATAACCTTAACCTATAACCAAAACCAAAACCTAAAACCTAAACCTATAACCAAAAACCTAAACCTAAAACCTAAAACCTAAATGTATTCTCAAATCCCTAAACCTAAACCTACACCAAATCCTAATCACAACTCCCTAACCTAAACTTAAACTGGAAAACCCAAACCTAAACCCGATCCCGAACCCGAACCTAGTTTCCTAAACCTAAACTTTAACCTATTCTCCATTCCCAATGCTATAACCTATAACCTATAACCTAAACCTAAACCTAACCTAAACCTATAACCTTAACCTATAACCTTAACCTAAACCCAAAACCTAAACCTTAACCTAAACCAAAGCCTATAACCATAACCTAAACCAAAACCTCGTAACCTAAACCTTAACCTAAGCTTATAACCTTAACCTAAACCTAAAACCGAACTTAAACCTATAACTTATAACCTAAACCTATAAACTAAAACTTAAACCTAAACCTATAACCTAAACCAAAACCTATAACCTCAACCTAAAAGAAAACCTATAAACTAAAACCTAAACCTAAACCTATAACCTAAACCAAAACCTATAACCTCAACCTAAACAAAAACCTATAACCTAAATCTTAACCTATAACCTATAACCTAAACTTATAATCTTAACCTAAACCTAAAACCAAAACTTAAACCTATATGCTAAAACCTAAACCTAAACCTATACCTAAACCTTAACCTATACCTAAACCTTAACCTATTCTCAAATCCCTAAACCTAAACCTACACCTAATCCCAATCTCAACTCCCTAACCTAAACTTAAACCTAAACATGAAAACCCAAGCCTAAACCCGATCCCGAACCCAACCCGATTTCTAAACCTAAACCTTAACCTTAATCTATTCTCAAATCCCTAAACCTAAACCTACACCAAATCCTAATCTCAACTCCCTTACCTAAACCTAAACCTAAACATGAAAACCCAAACAAACCCGATCCAACACGAACCCGATTTCCTAAACCTAAACCTTTACCTATTTTCAAATTCCTCAACCTAAACCTACACCAAATCTAATCTCAACTCCCTAACCTAAACCTAAACCTGAACTTGAAAACCCAAACCTAAACCCGATCCCGAACCCGAACCCAGTTTCCTAAACCTAAACCATAACCTATTCTCAATTCCCAAAGCTATAACCTATAACCTAAACCTAAACCTAACCTTAACCTATAACCTAAACCTAAAACCAAAACCAAAACCTATAACCTAAACCTATAATATAAAACCTATAACCTAAATGTATTCTCAAATCCCTCAACCTAAACCTACACCAAATCTTAATCTCAATTCCCTAACCTAAACCTAAACCTAAACTTGAAAACCCAAACCTCGGCTCCGATCCCGAACCCGGTTTCTAAACCTAAACCTTAACCTATTCTCATTCCCAAAGCTATAACCCATAACTTAAACCTAAATCGAACCTAAACCTATAACCTTAACCTAAACCTAAAACCAAAACCTAAACCTATAACCTAAACCTATAACCTATAACCTAAACTTATAACCTATAACCTAAACTTATAACCTATAACCTAACAAGAACCAAACCTAAACCTAAACCTTAACCTATAACCTAAAACCTAAACCTAAACCTAAAACCGAAATGTATTCTCAAATCCCAAAACCCAAACCTACACCTAATCCTAATCTCAACTCCCTAACCTTAACTTAAGCTTAAACTTGAAACCCAAACCTAAACCCGATTTCCTAAACCCTAAACCCTAAACCCTAAACCCTAAACCTCTTCTCAAATCCCAAAACCTATACTTATAACATGAACCTAAACCTAAACCTAAACCTAAACCTAAACTTGGAGGAGTTGGCGAGGTAGAGGGAGGAGCAGGAGAGGAAGATAGAGGATTAGCTCGCAAGGCAGAGGAGGATGGAGGAGTTGGTGAGGCAGAGGGAGGAGCATGAGAGGAGGATGTAGGAGATGCGGGTGGAGCATGAGCGACGGATGATGAAGATGTTTCAGGCTTTCGTTACACGCTTACCCACCGATGCCCCACCACCTCCGCCTTCATCTTTGTGATTTTACGTTTATTTGTTTATGTTAAATTTATATGTATTTATGCGTGAATGAAGGTGATGCAGAGAAGATTGTTTGTGTTTGGATAAATGTAGTATATGTTTGGGTTTGGGTTTAGCTAGATGTGAATGTCAATATGATGAAATATATTATATAACAGGTGTATATTAGGATGAATATGATGAAATATATTGTTAACAGGTGTATATAAGGAATTTTGTGCAGAATTTTGAGTTGTATATTTAAAAAAAAAGACTTTTAGCGATGAAAATTTTCGTCGATAAAAGTGGAACGATTTTTTAGCAGGAAAAGTTTTCGCTGCTAAAAATTCTTGAAAATTTTTTTGGCGGCGAAAATTTTCGCTGCTAAAAGTCTTAGAATTTTTTGGCAGCGAAAATTTTCGCTGCTAAAATCTTGGAAATGTTTTTTTTGCAGCGAAAATTTTCGCTGCTAAAGTCTTTGAAATTTTTTGGCGGCGAAAATTTTCGCAGCTAATAGTCTTGGAAAATTTATTTTACCGCAAATTTTTTCGCTGCTAAAATCTTTTAGAAAATATTTTTAGCAGCGAAAGTTTTCGCTGCTAAAAGTCTTGTATAGTATTTTTTAGCGACGAACATTTTCGCCACTAAAAGTTTATGTTGTTTGGGTTTGGATTAATGTGAATGTGAATATGATGAAATGTGCATATCAGGATGAATATGATGGAATATATTATTAACAGATGTATATCAGGAATTTTGTACGTATTTTGAATTGGAATAATTTTTTTTTAAAAGAAACTTTTGGCGACGAAACTTTTCGTCGCTAAAAGATAGTTAGTTTAGTTTTAGTAGCGAAAATTTTCGCCACTAAAAGTCTTGTACAGTACAAGACTTTTAGCAGTGAAAAGTTTCGCCGCTAAAAGTTTAAGACAATGTTTAGAGTCTTTTGCGATGAAAAGTTTCGTCGCTAAAAGTCTCATACAGTATTTTTAGCTGCGAAAATTTTCGCAGCTAAAAGAAATTTATTCCACATCGAAGTAAAATATTTGGAGCATTTAACGGCGAAAATTTTCGTTGCTAAAAGTCTAATGCACTAGTTTTAGCTACGAAAACTTTCGTCGCTAAAATCTCACTTTTAGTGACGAAAATTTATTTCGTCGCTAAAAGTGACTTTTGGCGACGAAAATGCGTTTCGTCGCTAAAAGTTTCATCGCTAAAAACCCTCTTTTTTGTAGTGAGGATACAAAAGTTTTGAATCAAGCTAATATTTGTGTGATCCCTTCATCTATATATATCTTTGTGACCTTATCATCTGGTTAGATGGCAAATAAACATTCGGGTGATCCCAAAGAAAATTTTAACAGTGGGTATTCAATCATCATTGTTTTCTCTGGTGTGGTCCACTAGAGATTTAGATCTGCTTCATTTTATGGATCTTGCCCTAAAATAAGCTGTTAAAATGGAGGGACGACATTGATGAAAGGCACATCAAAGTGGGTCTAACAGTCAATGATCCACCCAACCTGTGCCAATGCATTCTAACCCTCTGAAGTTTTGATTTCTCTTTCTTGATGGTGAGTTACATAGTATAAACGAGTTTGCTGAAACATATGTATAATGGTGGCCCATACAAACTTATGGTTGACGTCTTCCATTTTTCCCTGTGGTGTTGCACGCCTTAGGACGCCACTTCATTTGATCCAGGAAACCACATAGGGCTCTATGGGGCCTACCTTAATGTTTGTCTTTTATATACACGATTGTCCACCCATTTCTCCAGCTTATTTTACTAATGAGCCCAAAAATAAAATAGATCCAAATCTCAAGTGGACCACAGCATGCACAGGAAAGAGTGGTGATTGAATTCCCACCATTAAAAACTTCCTAGGGCTCAGTGTAATGTTTATCTACCAATCTAACTTGTCGATAACATCACACAGACATAGATGGAGGGAAAACACAGATATCAGTTGGATCCAATTTTTTTTATTGCCTATAAGTTGTTAATGGTGGATGTTCAATCACAACTGTTTCATGTGGTGTGGTCCACCAGAGATTTGGATCAGCTTCATTTTTTAACTTATACCCTAAAATGAAATGGAAAAATCGATAGATAGTGTGGATATAAAACACATACATCACAATGGTCCCCACAGTCCCAATCCATGAAGCCACATCTTTATTTACATATACAGCATGTTGGTCCCAATTTTGTATAGAACAGGTGTTTCACTTGTAGGCAATGTAGAGGATACGCCACTTAAGACTTAGGTGCATCTAGTAAACTGAATAATAAGGTTTGAAAATATCTTAAATGAACACTTTTTCAAATAAAAATTTATTTGGTAAACACATGTAAAAAATATCTGATTTTTTTTTTTTTTACACACGCATACACAACCCCACACACTCACGCTGTAGTGGGATTTCACCACTTATATATGGACACTCGGAACCATTCACCGGTGTTAAAACTCCTGAGAGTTTACCACTAGAGCAAGTGCAACGATTCAAAAAATTATTTGAAGAGAAATTTACGACTGTGGACCCCACATTTTATCCAGCGGTTTTTTTGAAGCAATACAAACTTAGAATACTCTCTTGGACCTCCTTGTCCGGAGTTGGAATTTCAGGATGAAAATACCCCTCCTTTCACGGCTGTGGCTTTTCCTCTCCCATTTCCACTGCTTGGCTTTCCTCTCCCTTTCCACTGTTGCTTTCACTGCCGTTGATTTCACCCCCTTTCCTCACTACATTTCCAGCAGAAAGACCCGAAAAACCCTTTTTGTGGACCCCCCTCATCAGCATTTTGTCTTCTTCTGAAAACGGTCGGTCCAGTGAAGAAAGCACGTAGCATAGGTATATTTTAAACTTAGTTGGGCCCACATTAAATGTATGTAGTTCCATTTTTATTTTTGTACTAGAGGAAAAGGTTCTATATGGTCAAGCTGTGTGGGCCCCACCATGATGTATGTCGAACATCAACACCGTGAACTTGATGGGTGCCCTCTAAATTATGAGATAGCAGAAAAATCAGCTGTATACGGAACTCAGGTGGGCCATACCATCTAAAATCATGTGAAGACACACCTAAAACATATAAAATACTTGGTGGGGCCCACCTAAAATTTGGATGTGTCTGAAACTTGGTCTAACCCCTCATCCAAGTGGGACACACGTTATGGATGGGCTGGATTTGTGAAACACATCTCGGTGGGCCCAAAAAATAAATATGAATGTTTTAATGGAAGGTAACCCCTCTCAAGTTTTGTACGTGGTGTTGCCTACAGAAGTCACGGATTAACTTGATTTTTAAGCTCTAGGCCCACCATGGAATGATGCATCTGACTGATGGGGTAGATGTTTGACATACTTCATGATAGCGCCCACACAGCTCGACCTCATGGGTAGTTCACATGAGCTCGACCATATAGAACCTTTCCCCACACACGTATATATACACACGACACATGTACATGCACATGTATGTAGTATATGACGGGTTGAGCCCCAAATTTAAGCATATCAAAAGATCAAGTGGACCATACTATCATGGCCCAAACCCGGGAGCAGACAGCTTCCGTGATGCCCCGAATCTGACACTCGACTTACATATACCAAGTCCTGAGTTCAAGGAAGATTTTTGACTGAATTTTTTTTTTAAATAATACCTGAGCATGAAGATTCATGATCAAATTACCAAGCAACGCTCTCTATTATAAGTCCTGATGGTTACAAGTACAATGCTTTCCAAAAGGTACACAACGTCAATATTGCCAAATTGAAAAATAGATGCAATACATCGAGAAGGCAAAGTCTTCCAAGCTACTCCAGCCCTGAAAAAAATGGGAAATAGGTGGCTTAGGCAAAAAGCCTAGTGAGTACACACATATGTGCAGTGTGTCCTACATGTAAGAATGATAAATATGTTACAAGGAAATCATATATGTGAAAGGCATGTAGCACGTAAAGTATGATGTCAATGCCAATGCAATGCATATGCGTCATAGTAATACTCCAAGTCAATGCTACCAGCATCACCAAGTTATATTTTCATTTCTCCTATACCACAACCATAACCGTATTGCACGCATCCGTAATCACATCATCATCATCATATTGTCATGCCATAATTATACAATATCAGAAATACTGACAAGTCCATGAGTCAAATAATATCAGAATACGCAATACATGAGATCAACTATACAAATGAGGAGTCATAAAGAGTCAAATATCAGATGTCGTATCTAAATCATATAAATGCAGAAACACAGGTAACCCAAAATGTCATATGCCGCGGATGTAATGCAATATGTGGTGCGAATGGAATGACCATGCTGGAGTGTGAAGTCGGGATGATAGTACGTAGTATCGCAGGCTATGGGGTCTATCACAAGGGACTTCTATCCAAACCAGTCCTATACCTAAATTTGGATAGTCAGACTCAATGTGGTAAACTCCTGATCTCAGGTTAGTCATGCGCCCCAACCGAAATCCTGACCATTGTGAAGGTACACGTATAAATAGTTACGCACCACCAGCCCAAGTGGATAGTGAATGAATGAATGAATGAGTATGTAACTCCTGCTCAATAAGTCCACATATCAGTATAGTTCCTCTCTGGGATCATCACTGGGGTTTAGTACACTTCAAATGGCACTGCCGCTCTCCCAGCCGCACAATCCAAGTGAGCGTAAGAAATCTCACTATCCGCCTGGCCAATAGTCTGCCAATACCTATCCGGCACGTTGATAGCGGACCCATTCCTCGAGCTAGTCAGACTCAGCCTAGTAATGCCCCCTACGGTCGGGCGGGTAAGGCCACACCCCCTCCCAACCGACCACGATATAGTGGGAGACGCGACCTCCTGGTATTTAACACTCCGACGCTCATGTATCCACTCAGTCTTGACATTGGGGCGTCTCCTGGCCCGGAGGTTTAGGGATTTTCACCCTGGGACATCTATGGCACCCGTATGCTAGAACCAACATTTTTGGTATCCCGTCTAGCCATCCACGATATGCCTGTGGAGGCTAAGGCCCTGATGTCGCTAGGGCATATAGTAATCATAATGCAAGATGCATGAGTCATACAATCCAGTCATGCAGCAATCCAGTGCATACCGTGTACTCATGTGAGACAATCTCCACCTATCAGGGAGTCTTATAATCATCATGCCCAATGACATATACAACGGTTAACCACCTCTCATAACAAACATGCAAATGATGCGTATGACCATGTATCATGATGCTATGCTATCACATACTCATAATCGGCATCGGCGAGAATGGGCCTAACAAGGTCTAGGGGAAGGTCACAATGTAGACATTCAACCATCATTGCCCGTCAATGTGAACATTTAACCAACATTGCTCCCAAAGAGTGGCCCACATAAACATCAATACATACATCATAGCGAAATCACACATCGCATTGGTCCTCATATACATCGCTTTGGGTCTCACACAAGGGCCACACATTCATCGCATTGGGCCTCACTCATGGGCCGCATATACATCACATTGGGTCGTATCATATGGGCCTTACACATCGCAATGGGCCTCGGCACATGGGCCATGAATACACCACATCAGGCTTCACAACTCATGGGCTTTAAATACACAATAGGTGGGCCCTACACATGGGCCTCAAATACATCACAATGAGCCACAACCCATGGGCCTAAAATACATCTCAATGAGCCACACCCATGGATCTTAAATACATTACATTGGGCCTCACCCATGGGCCTCGAATACATTGTAAGTGGCCTCAAATCTATTTCACAGGTAGGCCACATTCCTGGGCCTAATACACATTAATATGGGCCACATCACAATGAGCTTCATCATATGGGCCGAAAATATATCTCAATGGGCTTTGCCCATAGGCTATGAATACATGGCTACACCAATTATGATAAGTCTTATACTACAACCATTTCACACGTCACATAGTTAATGACTCATATTTGGTGTCGCATGGTTAAGGGCTAAGAGCCACGTTTCATCGTACCATTTACGGTTTAGCGATCACAGCATATAGAATCGAGGACCTTGATAGCATTAGCTTGGGTAACATAACCCTACATCACATTCGGTTAGTGTACAACTTAGTTATATGTGATTCAAGTGGCGGTATCTATATCGATAAGCACAAACCTACGTTGTTGAATGACCATCAATGCCACTTGATGTCATGCGGTTAGGTGGCCTTGTACGTATTTCTCGTTCCTACAATTAGATGACTACCTATACTACATATACTCCACCATTGCCTATGATTAGGTGGCTATATATATATATATATATATATATATATATATATATATATATATATATATATATATATATATCAAAACCTACATGATTAATGGACCAGAAGCAATGTATATTACACCCTCACACCACTAGAATCTACATATTTGTTATAGTTAAACATATTTAAGGGTTTAAACACAAGTCACGTGATCCTATTACTTAGGGTCGTACTCTAACCAAAGTGTCAAATGATCAAGGGTTTCCACAATCAGCTCATTTAAGGGATTAATCATCATTACTTCAAAAATTACAATACCAGTTCATCAAATGTTCAATACATGGAGATTACAAACTCTTGTCTAAGAGGCCCAATGGTTGGCCCAAACAAGGCTACCACTAATGGGCTCACATGACGTTCACTGAAAATGGACCTTAACATTCCTGGGCCCACACATCGATGGAATTTACAATGAGTTCTATGTGATGGAGCTCATAGGGCTTTCCCATGAGGTTAAGTCATGTGTGACCCACTGAAGATTTAGGTTTGCTTTGATTCTAGTCCAAATCCTATAATGATATGAGGAAGTGGATGGTCTACATAGATTGAATAGATACACCATGGTGGCCTTAGGTTGGATTCAATATTTAAGTCCTTATTCTCACAGCCTTATATTGTATGGTCCAATTCAGGTTGGATTGATTGATGCTTGGGACAATTCCCTAAAGGGGACCCGGTACATGGGCTAGATGGGTTGAATGTCTAATACATCATCAGGATGGCCCATAATAATTTATTTATTTTTTTTGTGATGAGAGTTCAATTTACATTATTTCATAATGTACGACTATCTAATCGTTGGATGGGCCTGAGTCTTGGTAACATTCCGTCAAAGGGATTGATAAAATAGATAAACGATGAGGATCTTGAATATAAATCATGTCATAACCATGGTGGATTAAGTGACATAACACCCATATCAAAGTGGGCCATATCACACACAAGTTGAGAGGTTACCCTCCCTTAAATATTCATAATTATTTGTTGGGCCCACAGAGGTGTGGTTCATAAATCCAGCCCATCATTATGTGTGTTCCACTTGGTTGAGGGGTCAGATTCAGCTACATCCAAATTTCAAGTGGACCTAACACATGATTTTACATGCTCGAGCTTCGAGTTGTACGAATGGTTCAAGGAAATCAAAATTACATGGGTTCTAAAATGATGTATTTATTATACCTACACCATTCATCTTTTTTTTTTTTTTTTTGAGATCATTTTAGAAAATTATCCAAAAATGAATCATAACCAAAGATTATCTGGACCTCATCTCAATTAGCGGTGAGGATAATGATTTCACCGTTAAACCATTCATAGGGCCCACCAAAATGTTTATTTTCCATTCAATCTGTTCATAAGGTCACAAAGACCCGAATTAAGGGGAAATACAAATTTCATATTGGTCCAAAACTTCTGACCCAAAAAGGGTTCCAATGGTAGATGTTTAATCCTTGCTGTTTTTGTAGTGTGGCCCACTTGATAGTTAGATCTATCTTATTTTTCTTCTCAAACCTTAAGACTAGCTCACCAAATGGATGGACGGTTTAGATACAACACATACCACATGATCAGACTATCTTTTTTAAACGGGACCCATCAAATGCATGGATCTGATATTCGACACACCTCATGGTGGGGCCTGTGGTGGGGTCCACCTTCTTCTAGTGTTAGCAGAGATCTTTACTTTAAATACGTCGACGTCGGCAAAGAACAACGCGTCATTGCTATTTTGTTTTGTTTTACTTTTTTTGTTTTTCATATATGGGGCCCATAACAAGACTATCCAGTCCATCTATTGTGTGTGTCCCATGTGGTGGATGGTTCTGTCCAAGTTTCAGATGCATAAAAATTTCAAGTGGGCCCCAGTAAGTACTTTTATATGTTTTAGCATGTCTTCACATGATTTTTGATGGTGTGGCCTACCAAAGAACTGGATTGGCTTCATGTTTTTAGCTCAACGCCTAAAATGATCTGAAAAATTGAATGGATGGCGTGGATTTAATACATACATCATGGGTGGGGCCCGTTGTGGACCCACACCTCTTCCCTTCTTTTTCTTTCAAACGGTGGCAAGCGTCTGGACGCTGCAACCTTCCTCTTTTTTTTTTTTTTTTGAATCCGTGGGGTGTATGCACGTGTGTGTTTGGCCAGCCTAATTGCCTCACTTTGGGCAGTTTGGATGGCCTACAAAATTCTGGTGGGGCCCACTATCAATGGGTCCCACATAAAGTCTTTAATAATTAATTTTATTATCAACCTTTATATATATATATATATATATATATATATATATATATATATATATATTCCCATGAATCTACATCATTAAACACATCATTATCATCATATCATCACCTCCTCTTTTTTTTTAATCATCTTTTTATATGTACTCTCTGATGTATCCACACCACTAATCACATGATTATCATCAAATCATCACCACTAAAAATCATATAAATTCAATAGGAAAGAGAACAAACCAAGAGTGGAGTGGGCGTACTCACCTTGATGAGTTAGATGGATGGAATGGATGAAATTGATGGAATGGATGGTTGAGATGGATGGAAGGGATGGGATTGATGGGCTACCAAGATCAATCCTCTCTCTCTCCCTAGTTGTAGAAAAATGGTGAAAGGCTAAGAGGTGGATGAGTTTATGTAGAGAAATGGATAAAATATGGTTAAGTTAGGCTAATGTGATTAATCTTAGCTATGCTAGGATTATGGTAATTAATTCATGCTTTGTAATTAATGTTGGATTAAATGAGTATGGGATGACATGGTGTGATGATGTCATGCATGAGGTGTGGAATGGAAGAGAGTTGACTTTTCATGCACATGAGTGATGAGAGGTATGGGTGTGTGATATCACACACATGGGTAGAGATTCTCTCACCCATGTGTGGCATGTGCATGTGTGTATGGCATGTGTTGTGCACATGTGTGGAGTGGAGTATATGGTGCCTTGCGCACATGATACACTAATGATTCTTCACGGTATATCTCACTAACAGAGTGTCGTATAGATGTACGGGTGGTACCTATAAAATCGTAGCGACGAGGCGGTCGATATGAGATAGGTTTCGAGGTCTTAGGGTTCCTGTCAGTTGGGTGTGTATTATGAACGGTCAATCCAGGTCTAACTAAGGGCGTCAATCATTGTGTATGTGTGCATCGAAAATGGTACGGAATGAACGGGGTGTTACACATACCACGGGAAACAGTAGGCATAATGATTTTCCAGTTTACCCCACTGAATTTCTAGTTTGCCTCGCTGTTTTTCTAATGTCTCATACTTATTTTCATGTTTGCCCCACTCATTTTCATGTCTCCCCCACTGATTTTCTAGTGTCTCTCACTGATTTGCATGTTTGCCCTGCTAATTTCCTAGTTTGCCCCACTAATTTTCTAATTTGTCCCACTAATTTTCTAGTCTCCTCCGCTGATTTTCTAGTTTGCCCCGCTGTTTTTCTAGTGTCCCCCGCTCATTTCCATGTTTGCCCCGCTCACTCCCCCGCTAATTTTCTAGTTTTCCCCGCTCATTTTCATGTTTCCCCCACTGATTTTCTAGTGTCCCCCGCTGATTTTCATGTTTGCCACGCTGATTTTCTAGTTTGCCCTGCTAATTTTTTAGTTTGCCCCACTAATTTTCTAGTCTCCCCCGCTGATTTTCTAGTTTACCTCGCTATTTTTCTAGTGTCCCCCGCTCATTTCCATGTTTACCCCGTTCATTTTCATGTCTCCCCGCCGATTTTCTAGTTTTTCGTGCTCATTTTCATGTTTCCGCCGATTTTCTAGTTTGCCCCGCTAATTTTCTAGTCTCCACCCGCTGATTTTCTAGTTTGCCTCGCTGTTTTTATAGTGTTCCCTGCTCATTTTCATATTTGCCCCGCTCATTTTCATGTCTCTCCTGCTGATTTTCTAGTTTTCCCTGCTCATTTTCATGTTTCCCCTGCTGATTTTCTAGTGTCCCCCGTTGATTTACATGTTTGTCCGGCTGATTTCCTAGTTTGCCCCGCTAATTTTTTAGTCTCCCCCGCTGATTTTCTAGTTTGTCCCGCTATTTTTCTAGTGTCTACTGCTCATTTCCATGTTTGTCCCGCTTCATTTTCATGTCTCCCCGCTGATTTTCTAGTTTTTCCCGCTCATTTTCATGTTTCCCCCACTGATTTTCTAGTGTCCCCCCGCTGATTTTCATGTTTTCCCCGTTGATTTCCTAGTTTGCCCTGTTGATTTTCTAGTTTCCCCCACTGATTTTATAGTGTCCCCCGCTCATTTTCATGTTTGCCCCGCTGTTTGTTTATTACCTCTCCTTCAACAATAACATCAGCAACTCTAAAAGAACTTTCAACATTTCTTGCATACGAAGTCCAGTTTTATATGAACTTTTCCTGCATACGAACTTTCAACATTTCCTGCATTGTACCCTAAACTAGGGTTTGATAGTTAATAACATGTCATTCTAACTAATGAACTGAATCAAGAGAGTGCATGGAGACCATTTATGTCTGATACTCTGCGTGAAACAAGGATCTGACCAGGAAAATCAAAAACTTGTTGATGAGTTACATGAAGGAATGATAAGGGCCATCCCTTGAATTAAGATGTAACTACGTGAAGGTGTTGAGTTGTTATGTTTCTTCTTTGAGTCTTTTTCCCATAACATTTGCACTCTAATATTCTATTTCAACACGCAGTCGGATGATTTCTTCAACTTTTGTTTCTTAAAATGAATGAGAACCTTGAAGGAATGACTCCCACACCATTTGGCCATCAACAGCCACAGAAATTTTGTCTACTAATGATTGATTCAGGCATTCAATGAGCTAATACATGTTGAACTTAGTTTCCTCAACAGGAATTTCACCACTTATGGCACTTGAACCCTTGACCGGGAGTTGAAACTCCTGAAGTTTACCACCCGAGCAAGAGTAAGGACCCCAGCACAAGTATATTTTAAGGGGTTGAGCCCACATTGAATGTATGTAGTATATCCACGTCGTCTATCCATTTTTCCATTTATTTTAAGGGGTTGAGCCCCAAATTGAAGCATATCAAAAGATCAAGTGGATCATACTATGAGAAATAGTGGGCAGAATGATTTTCATGTTTGTCCTGTTTAATTCAAAATTTCATGTGGTGTGGTTCATTTGAACATTGGATATGTTTACATTTTTTGGCTCAAGCCCCGAAATTATTCGTTAAGTTTGCCCCGCTCATTTTCATGTTTACCCCGCTGATATCCTAGTTTGCCCCGCTGATTTTTCAGTTTGCCCCGCTGATTTTCTAGTTTCCCTCGCTGATTTTTCAGTTTGCCCCGTTGATTTTCTAGTTTATCCCGCTGATTTGTCCAATTTCTCCCATTGATTTTCCAGTTTTCCTCGCTGATTTTTCAGTTTGCCCCGTTGATTTCCTAGTTTGCCCCGCTGATCTTCTAGTTCCCCCCTGCTGATTTTCTAGTTTGCCCCGCAAAATTTAATGATTTGCCCTGCAAAATCTTATGTTTCTCCTATTGAATATCAAGTTTACCCCAATCAATTTCATGTTTTCCCCACTGAATTTCATGTTTTCCCCGCTGAATTTAATGTCTCCCCCGCAGAATTTCATGTTTGTCCCGCTGAATGTCTAGGTTCCCTCCCTCAATGTCTAGGTTCCCTTCCACATATGGGGTTTTGGTTATACATATTGCAATGAAAATGGAGGGGTATTACATAATCCGATGAACATGATGTATTACAAATAAAACACCATTGTGGAGCGTAGCAAGCGTAATCGGATTGCGTACTGAGTTAGTCGGTATGCTCCCATTGTACTAAGTAAACTCAGTTGGGCCCACATTGAATGTATGTAGTATATCCGTTTTTCCATTTATTTTAAGGGGTTTAGCCCCCAAATTGAAGCATATCAAAAGATCAAGTGGATCATACCACAGGAAACAGTGGGCATAATGATTTCCACTGCTGAAACCACAGTCGGCCCAACAGTGCGTTTGTTTATTATCAAAACCTATTCAAAAGATCATACAGATATGGATTAACAGAAAATACAATTATAAGCTTGATCCAAAACTTCTGTGGCCCTAAGAAATGATCAGCATTAGAAGTTTAATTTAAAATTTCATATGGTGTGGTCCATTTGAACATTGGATATGTTTACATTTTTCGGCTTAAGCCATGAAATTATTTATTAAGTTTGCCCCGCTCATTTTAATGTTTGCCCCGCTTATATCCTAGTTTGCCCTGCTGATTTTTCAGTTTGCCCCGCTGATTTTTTAGTTTCCCTAGCTGATTTTTCAGTTTGCCTCACTAATTTTCTAGTTTACCCCACTGATTTTCCAGTTTGCCCGGCTGATTTCCTAGTTTGCCCAACTGATCTTCTAGTTTCCCTTGCTAATTTTCCAGTTTACCCCACTGAATTTAATGATTTGCCCTGCTGAATCTCATGTTTCCCCCACTGAATATCAAGTTTACCCCGATCAGTTTCATGTTTTCCCCACTGAATTTAATGTCTCCCCCGCTGAATTTCATGTTTGTCCCGTTCAATTTCATGTTATGTCTAGGTTCCCTCCTTCAATGTCTAGGTTCCCTTCCACATATGGGGTTTTGGTGTATACATTCTGCGATGAAAATGGAGGGGTATTACATAATCCAATGAACATGATGTATTACAAATAAAACACCATTGTGAGGCGTTGCCAGCGTAATCAGATTACGTACTGAGTTAGTCAGTACGGTCCCATTGTACTAAGTAAACTCAGATGGCCCATATTGAATGTATGTAGTATATCCATGCCGTCCATCCATTTTTCCATTTATTTTTAGCGGTTTAGCCCCCAAATTGAAGCATATCAAAAGATCAAGTGGATCATACCACGGGAAACAGTGGGCATAATGATTTCCACCGCTGAAACCATAGTCAGCCCAACAGTGACGTTTGTTTGTTATCAAACCTATTCATAAGATCATACAGATATGGATTAATAGAAAACACAATTATAAGCTTGATCCAAAACTTCTGTGGCCCCTAAGAAATGATCAACATTAGAAGTTCAATTCAAAATTTTATGTGGTGTGGTCCATATGAACATTGGATATGTTTAGATTTTTTGGCTCAAGCCATAAAATTATTTGTTAAATTTGCCATGCTCATTTTTCATTTTGCCCGGCTCATTTTCTAGTTTGCCTCGCTGATTTTTCAGTTTGCCCCGCTAATTTTCTAGTTTCCCCCGCTGATTTTTCAATTTGCCCCACTGATTTGTCTAGTTTCCCCTGCTGATTTTCTAGTTTGCCCTGCTGATTTCCTAGTTTACCCCATTGATCTTCTAGTTTCTCCCGCTGAAATCAACTTTATACTTTGTCCCACTATATTTTCCGTTTGCCTCGCTATGCTCGTCGATCAAGTTCAATGTACATGAAACTCAATGCTTGAGATTGGCCCACTCATTTTCATGCTTGCCCCGCTCATTTTCATGCTTGGCCAGCTCATTTTCAGTTTGCCCCGCTCATTTTCTAGTTTGCCCCGCTCATTTTCCAGTTTGCCCCGCTTATATTTCAGTTTGCCCTGCTCATAATTCAGTTTGCCCCGCTCATATTTCGGTTTGCCTTGCTTTTTTTCTAGTTTGCCCCGCTTATATTTCTAGTTTGCCTCGCTCAATATGAATTCTAAAGACCGAATCTAAAATTTGAAGTCTGAATCTGATATCTAAAGCCTGAATCTGAAATCTGAAGCCTGAATCTGATATCTAAAGCCTGAATCTGAAATCTGAAGTTAAAAAAGCTTGTTTGATAATTATGGTTGAAGTCTAAAGACTGAATCTGAAATCTGAAGCCTGAATCTACATTCTAAAGACCGAATCTAAAATTTGATGCCTGAATTTGAAATCTAAAGACCGAATCTGAAATCTGAAGCCTGAATCTGAATTCTAAATACTAAATCTAAAATCTAAAGCCTAATTCTGAAATCTTGGTAAATGTAATATATTTCCAATGACATTCTCTGAACCTATCATGCATACATACACCACACGTGCCAACGTACATCACGGAGTCACTAAGAAACTGCTGAGGAGTTTGGCTCAGTTCAGGCTCGACTCATTAAGCTGACTCGCCTACTCAGTCAACACAACACAACTCACTCGACTCGGCATGTCTCAACAGTTCAAACTTTAAGAGCAAATGGTTAATTGTCCTGGAATTCATTTTCTATAGGCCACATGGAACGAAAGAGTAGACTGAATAATATCTTCTGCAAGATGTTGGATCCACTGCAGCTCTTGAAATGATTTTAAATGTAATCTAAGCTTTCACCTTGGATTTCAAATCCCTAGTGCCAAACAACTCCTGATGACATTTATATATTTTTGAGACTCTGGTGAAGTTTAAAATAAACAATTCTCGTTTAGCGATTTGACTAACTATTGCTAGAGTGAAAATAAACTAATCACCTACTAAATTTATAGTTAGGATGACCATTAAATACAATCAATTATATAGCAAGATCTTAATGGACCTTCACATATTCTATAGTTATTCCTCTCAATTTGTCTTCTTCTTCTTCTTCTTCTTCTCTCTCTCTCTCTCTCTCTCTCTCTCTCTCTCTCTTTTTGTTTTTAAAATAAAAAAAATGCTTATGCACAAAGAGAGTTTCTGTAAAACGGATGGATCAAGAAGAGAACATGATTCTAGTGCCACAATACAACCCATAGTTTATTAGTGAAATTAAAAAAAGAAAAAAGAAAAAAATAAAACATTTAAAGAAAGGAAAATTCCTTTGGGACACCTCCATAGTAGGTGATTAGGGAAATTAAAGTCTTATTTAGGTACATTTTCCTTGGCTAGTTGCTAAAAAATACAAGCAATAAAAACAAGGATGGAATTTCATGATTTGCCCCGCTGATTTTCCAGTTTGCCCCGATGATTTTCTAGTTTGCCCTGCTGAATTTCATGATTTGCCCTGCTGAATCTCATGTTTCCCCTGCTTAATTTTTAGTTTGCCCTGCTGAATTTCATGTTTGCCCCTCTGAATTTCATGTTTGCCCTGCTCAATTTCATGTTTGCCACGCTAAATTTCATGTTTGGAATTTAAGATGCAACTGATTGGGTCCTTCTAACCTTGGATCAATCCTACTTTTTATCTACCCTTCCTAGACCTAACATTTGTTTGATTTTAACCTAATCAAGTCCCGAAATGATGCCATAGCTATAGTTGCAGTTACAACTGATAGATGACATAGGAGAAGTAACTATATTTAACTCTAAAATAGTCATTTCAACCATATAATCAACAATCAATCATTTTCTAGTTTGCCCCTTTTCTTGGTACAGAGTAAAGAGAATTGAATGAAAGCAATCTAACAAACTATACTTTAGCTCAGATAAGATATAATCTAGCTCTTTGCCAAATCTTTTCCCAAACTCTATTATCCATTTTCATTGTTAATATTTTTTTTTGTGTAAAGAGTAATTTTATGGATTGATTAAATGCTCAATTAGTGCAAAACTTGCCAACTGAATGAAGCAATCTTTTTATGAAACAGATTTTTGTTGAGTTTGATCTTGTTCCACTAGCAAGTGCTTCCCTCGCAAAGGTTCATGTTGCTCACATGCATGATGGCAAAAAAGTTGTTGTAAAGGTAATTTTTTGGTGTTCTTCCATTTGCATAGGCAACTAGAGCTTCAAACTCCAGATTGAAAATCTCTATGGAATAAATTTGGAACTTTTTATATTAAAGGTTACATTCTCTATGGTGTCTTAATGCTTTGTTTCTTTGTTTTTTTTTTTTTTTTTTGGTTTTTTTGTTTTTTGGTTTTTTTGTTTTTTTGTTTTTTTATTAATGGGTTAGCTTTTTAGTACACACCATGTCAGTACACACACTCGATGTTAGCCACCCCCACTAGGGATCAATACCAAGACCTCAAGTGTTGAAACAAGGTATCTTCACTCAGTCTACCAGTTGAGTCATGGATCTGGGTGTTATTTATTTATTTTTGCATCAGGTGTGAAGAAGAAAGTTGATAAAGTAATGTCTGTATTAAAGGAATGGACTCAAATTTCCTATAGTTTCAAAAAGAAAACAAAGGTGTATATCTAATCTGTTGTATTGTTGCCTCTTTAATTTGTTAGAAAGGCATTACAATAGGCATTAGGTGATTCTTTAAAATAAAACTCAATGGCACATTTGAGTTTTAAGAATGGTAAAATGGGCACAATGAGATGAGCTAAACAGCTTTCAATCAAACACACCTTCTTTGGATGATCCAAATTTGGAATGACATATTGGGCAAAAGGGAGGGGTTATAGAATGGAAATAAGGTTAAATTCGTTTGGAATGTAAACTTTAAAAGGAATTTAAATATTGTCAAAACAAGATACCTAGTTGAGCTCCTATGTGAGTTTCATGAGGTTTACATTTCAAATAGGAGTTGATAAAAAGAGTGTGGGAGTAGGAAATGTGACCAATTAACTAATCAACAAAACTACTTGTTATAAATAACCCGCTCAATTTCTAGTTTGCCCTGCTGAATTTCATGTTTGCCCTACTCATTTTCCAGTTTGCCCTGCTAAATTTCATGTTTGCCCCGTTGAATTTCTAGTTTGCCCTGCTCATTTTCCAGTTTGCCCCGCTCAATTTCATGTTTACCCTGCTCAATTTCCAGTTTGCCCCGCTGAGTAGCAAGCGTAATCGGATTGCATATTGAGTTAGTCAATACGCTCCCATCGTATTGAGTAAACTCAGTTAGGCCCACATTGAATGTCTATAGTATATCCACGTCGTCCATCCATTTTTCCATCTAATTTAAAGGGTTGAGCCCCAAATTGAAGCATATGAAAAGATCAAGTGTATTTGCCGTTATTATCTCCAATTTTATATTTTGTAGAGTATAAGACGCAAATCGGTGCCCATCATGATGTTTATTTGCCACCTAACCTGTTTATAAGAACACATAGACCTAGGTGAAGGTAAAACACAAATATCCGCTTTATTAAAAAACTTCCGTAGGCTCTCAAGAAGTTTTCAATGGTAGTCATTCAATTCTACTTTTTGAGATGTGGTCCACTTAAGCTTTAGATTTGCCTCTTTTTTAGCTCATGCCCTAAAATGATCTGTCAAAATGGTTGGACGGTGTAGATATAACACATACATAATGGTGGGCCTATAGAACCCTGCCATGTCAGTGCATTACTAAACTTGTAGCGTGTTGTACACTATATGCAACGGATGCCCATTGCCTTTTAAGGCATTCGTAAAAACATCCTGTGACCTGAATCTAGCTGAGGCCCACTGTAAAATCCACTCTGTCCATCCATTTTGCCACATCATTTTAATACATGGGCCAAAAAAATGAAGTAGATTTAAAACTCAAGTGTGCCACACAACACGTAAAAGTGGGTAGTGAAATGCCTACTATCCAAACCTCCCTAGGCCCATCATGATGTTTATATGCCATCTATGCCTTAGGTTGAAATCGCAAAAAATATTAGCCTGGTCCAAAACTTCAGTGGTCCTAGGAATGTTTCAACAGTGGACTTTTAATCCTCACTTTTTCCTATTGTGTGGCCCACTTGAGTTTTGGATCTGCCTCATTTTTGGACCATGCCCTAATAAGATTTGACAAAATGGATGATTTGGGTGGATTTCTCACAAACATCACCTTGGCCCCACCTAGTTTCCCATTTCTGGAATCCTACAAAACCTGCTTTGCAGAAATTTTGTGTGTATTAGGTGTTAATAGGTGTTGTCCAAACCATGGGCACACCTTATGTATGTGTTGTATATCCACATGGTCCCTGTTTTTCTGTATCATTTCATGATATGTTGATTAAAATGAAAAAGATCATGATTTCAAATGAACCAAGTCATGGGGATTGAATTTGTCACGTCCCAAACCCGGAAATCTGATTCACAAGAATTCTGATCACTGAATCCGGTGCCGACAGCCTCCGTAGTACCCCATTCTTGGCTCCTAGCGTCATACGCCAGATTTTCGATCCTGGGATCTTACAAGGAGGATTTTTTTTTATTCTACCATATAGGGCCCACTGGTGGATAATCCATTCCGTCTATTATATTGACCAGCTCTCTATGGAGCAAAGGAGTCTAATGATGGATAGGTTCACCACTTATACACACAACCGTAGGTATTAGAAAGTTCCAACAGTGGAAATTTGTTTCCCTCAGTGGGGTCCACTAAGAACTAAGATTTATCTCATTTTTTGACTCATAGCTAAAACCACATGGGGAAGGCGGTGGATGGCATGGATTAAACATATACATTAAGATGGGGTCCATGGTTGGATGCCTCACCCCACGTCCGCATGGTTCACATGAGGGGTGCTCCCACTACCACCATCGGTTGTGGTGTGGTCCACCAGTTGGTTGGATCGAGTAGACCTTTGGGCTCCATGGCTAAAGTGTACCAGAAAATGGACGTATGGTGTGGATCTAAGAAATACATCAATATGAGTCCCATGAGTGAAAACTCACTCCAAACCTCTCATGCAAAAGTAAGAAATGACGTGGGTAAACTAACCCCTTAACATGAGTGGTATGGCACACGTTGGATTCAGATTAGCTTCATTTTTTGGCTCAACGCCTAAAATGAGCTGGGAAATGGAATGGACGGCGTGGATAAGATCCTTACATCAAGGTGGGACCTACATGAGTGGCCCACCCAAAAGCCTTAAATTCAAACCCTTTTCTTTCTTTACGTGAGTACACGTCACTCGGTTCACACCTCACTGCTGGACGGGCTGTGAGGATGTACATACATTTAAGGTGGGTCTCACACAAATACAACCAGTACATATGTATATATAAAAATATCTTTTAATATGTATACATAAGTTCAAATGTCTAGCTCCTCTATTCAACGGACGGCTGGGAGCTAAAAGCAGATGGACAACATTGATACAACGCATGCATCACGTGAGTCCACACACACGTGGGTCCCACGGCTGCTGAGGCAGCAAGATAAAACACATATATCACGGTGGGTCCCACGTAGGGCCCACCATATAATATCATATATACTATTATATTAATATTATAAATATACACACTTACATATGCAAAATATAATATAATATAATATTATATTAGAGAGAGAGAGAGAGTCCAACGTCCAGCCTATGTTCTGCCTAATCTGGACGGACGGTGTGGATTATCCACATAAGGCCTATCTGATGGATGGCAGAAATGTAAGGCAAGTACATTAGGTGGGTCCCATCCCACACGTGCAGTACGTGTGGGGTGGCCCCACACCTTCTGAAAACAAAAGGACGGTGTGTGTGCAACACACGGTCACCGTGGGTTCCACCATCCTGGACAAGGACGGAGTGGATATACAACAACTACATCATGGTGGCGTCTACACTGATGGTAGGTGTGGGTTACAATACATACATCAGTGGGTCCCACGTGGGGCCCACCGTAACATTTACCTACCGTCCAATCTGTTGATAGGGTCACAGGGACCTAAATGAAGAGTAAAAGCAAATTTCATATTGATCCAAAACTTCTGGACTGCAAAAGGATTCCAATGGTAGACATTCACCCCACCACTGTTCCCTGTCGTGTGGGATACCTGAGCTGTGAATAATGCTGATTTTTGGGGAAACCTAGTTCCAAAAAGGGAACCCATCAAATACACGGTGTAGATACGCAACATACATCATGGTGGGGCCTGTGGTGGGGCCCACCATTCCACCTTAAACCGACGGCCGGGACGTTGCTTGCTGCGGCGTCAGAGGAGGGCTAATTACAGCGGTGAGGCGCCCATGTGTATATGATTTGTTTTTTTTTCTACCCGTTTTTTTTTTTTTTTTTTTTTTTTTTTAATAATCTATGGATTCTTATGTGTGGGGCCCGCATTAGACAAATCCACACCGACTACTGGCCTCCTCGGCTCGTAATAGAACTAACGAGTCTAATATGCAATATTTTTGACGTATAGAAACATCTCAGCGGGCCTTAACTGTATAAATCACCTAAAAACCACTGTTTCCTACGTTATGGCCCGCCAGAGGTTTAGATCGGCGTCAAATTTTGGCTCAACGACTAAAATGAGATGGGAAAAAGGGTGGATGGTGTGGATTAAATCCATACATCAAGGTGGGGCCTGCATAAGCAACTCGTCCAAAAATATAAACCAAGCATTTCATTTATTTATTTATTATTATTATTTTGTTAGTACACCCATTGTCATTCCACGCTCACAATGTCTAGCATCCAGGGACGCTAGAAGTGGACATATTTACCAAGGTGGGTCCCACGTGTGGGGACCACGGCTGGTGGGACTCACGGGAACGTGGCCCACTTGATCAATTGATATTTGAGTTTTCCCATCACCGATAAGTAGGGCCCACATGGCTTGAACGGCCGTGGGGTCTATTTGATGGACGGTTTGGACATCACATACATCAAGGTGGGGTACATCAGGGTGGGCCACACAGCCATTTCATCATACCAAAATAATGAAAGAGAGAAGGAGAAAGAAGCACCCACCTTGATCTTCTTAGATTCCTTCTTCCATGAATGCATTTTAAAGCTCCAATGGTTAAGATTCAACGATCGAGATGGATCGTGGATGGTGAAGATGGGAGTTATGAAGTGGGCCACACAAGGCCTCTCATGGAGGCTTGGACGATTCTTGCATGGAGAATGAGAGAGAGAGAGAGAGAGAGAGAGAGAGAGAGAGAGAGGTGATGGGTGAAAGGTGGTGGGTGTACTTGATATAAGGGAAAGTTGACTTTGGAGAGAGGTGGTTGTACTTGGGTATGGGTGTGAGTGATGGGAGTGATGTGTACTTGATTGATGTGACCGATGTGATGTGTCGTAGAGATTCTCTCGATATTTGCAACGTGCGTTGTTTTCCTCGAACTGAATGCGGGCCTACATCTCCTGGCCTGGGTATTGGTTTGGTGTGCGAGTCGCGGCGTTAGAACCGCGGCGACGGCGTGATCACTAAGGTATAAGTTTCGGGTTGAGCTGAGTTTAGTAAGCGGGACTCGGCCTAAGATCGCGTGCAAACATCGGATACAGTCAAGGGTCACCGGAATTTGACCGGTATGATCGCATAAGCTTACGGAACGGTACAGACTAGGGCATGGGTCTTACAGAATTCCCATTGAAAACTTTTTGGTGGCAACAAAAACTGAGGATGAAGCTAATATTTTTATGTTTCCTTACCTTGGCCCAGACCATGGAATTGGGTGAATTAGAAGCTCTATTGTATTCCACTTTTCCTTATTGTTCTGAAACTCTATCCCAAATAGATTCATGTCTTCTTCTTAGTGATTTATCACTCTAACGAGCATTCCAAGCTCTATTTCAAGAAAAACATGCAATCTTTTATTCTCTATAGATTAGACACTAAACTCACAAGTAAATCTTTGATCTATTAATATGTAGAATGTCCATATAGGTGATCATCCCCAATTAAAATCAAATATCCCATAGTTGTAGGAGATTCAACCTTTTTTTTTAACATACGCACACAAATCCCCACACACTCACGCCGTAGTGGGATTTCACCACCTATGGATACTCGAACCCTTGACCGGGTGTTGAAACTCCTGAGAGTACCACTCGAGCAAGAGTAAGGATCCTAGGAGATTCAACCTCTCTCCCATTACCTTGGCATCTCAATAGGAAGATCGTTATTGGTATCCGATTCAAGGAAGTGGAAGAAGATTGACTTCAAATATTGAGAGAGCACAAAAGAAGCCGATTCAAGTGTGAAGAAGCATATCTATGACGGTGCATTAACGGGGCTCAATCCAAACAAGTAAGGTTTAATTAAAGTATATTGTATACTATTTCCTCATTTAGGATTGAGTATAGAGTTTGTAACCTAAAATCGAATAGGTTCTTATGTAGGATCGTCACCAACACGGGTGTGTATGTGTTCCATCTATATGACTGCGTATGTGTAGGTTCTTGTGTAGGACCGCTACCCGACACGATTGCGTATGTGTTAGTCTTTGTTGGAGCCTCCGGTGGGAGTATACATATGTCCTTGGATTAGGACCATATGGATTATTGGTGAACCAATAGAAAACTAATTTGGTTTCTGAGGGAGCTACCGACACTAATATAAACGTGTTCCACCAACATGGGTGAGTACGTATTCAACCGACATGGGTGCGTACGTGTAGTTAGTAGTGAACCTCTTGAAGCTGTAGTAAAAGTTTTTGGTGAACTTATGGAAAACTAATGAGATAGTGAAATCCAATACACTCGGGAAGAGTTCGTCCTCTCGGAGTGGAGTAAGTATTTAACCGAACCACTATATATCCTAGTGTTTGTGATTGTTTATGTGGTTGCAATTCTATTATGCTTGAGATTGAATTTGATTAGTTTATATGATTGCATGATTAGATTATATGCTAGGGGATTAATGTAGCTATTTCTTATCATAAACTATTTACTCAATTAGTTGAATCATTTGTAGTCTATGATCTTAGACTTAATTTACTTTGTGGATTAATTTATGTAAATTGATAAATAATTTAAAAATGTCCTATTCACCCCCCACTAGGACTTAGTTATAATTCTAAGCTCCAAAAGCTTCCGCCTGCCATGGTATTGTATTAGATATTTCACACAATTTCAATTAGTATCTGACGCAGGGATGGGTGTGATGAGGTCGATTACCATCTTCCTCAAGGGGATAATCACTCTGAATCCATAGAGCTTCTCTGGACTCCTCACAGAGATTCCTCGAATCCACAAAGAGAGATAGAAAATAGAAATAAATTCTAATAAAATAAAAAATAAATTGATTGATGATTAAAAAATGAGTTTACAATCCCTTAAAAGTGATATTAACCCTAGGAAGAAGTTTTAGAATCAAGCTAAAACTCAAACTCCCTAAAATTGTGACTTACCATAAATAATAAACTTACTATTTATAAACGGGCTGTTGAGGGTTAAATATTACATATTAAACCCTGGTTATTACCTGATTTTACAAACATGATACTGTTTAATGACCTATTTTAATTGTATTTTATTTCAAGGTGCATTTAGGGGCCTGGACTGAAAAAGGGTACTAAAAGAATGAATTTAACGCTCATAAATCACTAAGGCGAGGGACAGACTCCAGGGGACTGAGATCGAAGAATTTACATGCCAGAGATCCGAGAAAATCATACCACTCACGTTAAACGGGCTTGAAAATCGTCTAGAATGCAAGATCACAAGGTTCCCACCACCCGTTCGGCTTGAAACTTTATATATGGCCTGAGGACCATAAATTAACCATACACGTCAAATTTCAGCCATTGGATCCCTATGGAAGTGGCCCAACAGATAGATCACCACCAAATCTCTGATTTGGAGCCCACCTGATATCTAGATATGCTTCAATTTTGGTCTCAACCCCTTAAATTATAAGGCAACAAACAAGATGGACGGAGCGGATTCCGCGACACATCATAGTGGACCCCACATGTACACTGTGTGTGCACAATGTGCACGTGCACAGGCCGTGCACCACTACGCCCAAGGTCGGTCAGCGCACGTTGACCGACTAGTTTCTTTAAAACTGAAAAATCCCATAGCGGATGGACGTCCGTCCGTCTGTTTTTGCATATGAGCCCCACCCATCATCCATTTCGATGATCGGGACCATCCATTATTAATGCAGAGGGGGGGGGGGGGAGGACTATCACCTAGGTGGTTGTTTGACCCTATACAGTGGACCAGACCAAAACTCAGCCAAACCTACTTTTTTTAAATAAAATTTCACCGGGAATCCAATGAACGGATCGAATTTCTTCGAAAACACCAATGTGGGCCCCACCAAGCATCTTAGCGTACCATGTTTTTGCAGGGACGTGCGTTCGCACGTCCGACACTCCGTGGGGTGTTCTGTGATCCTGATCACAGTCGGATGGATGATCTGGACCGTTCAATATGTCCATAGGGAGGCCATGACCCTAGCCATAGAGCTAGATTCTGAAGTGAGGCCGTGCACCGTCCTAAAAAATTGGCCAAGCGTAAGTCGGTTTGTACTTTCACTGCGCATGCGATTTCTTACTATATAAGCTTCACTGACCGACTTCAGCCATGACCTCCTTACTGGCTATAAAAGGAGGAAAGAGAGAGGTTAGGATATCTTTTGCTCTTGTACACGTGAAGAAAATAGGAGATCTGGGGATGTGAGCAACCGTGGAGGCGTGGAACGGGCCGGCAACGAGAGTCTTTCCTCTTCCTTTTTCTTTTCTTTCTTTGTTATCCCTTTATTTTTCTAAGAGATTTTAGCCTTACCATGTCGATGATGGGTTAAACCTCTTAGCTAGGGCTAAAAGGTGAAGCATGTAGCGTGATGGGTTAATTTTTTTATGGCTTTGATTCATGTGTTGAACTTTCCTTGATTTAAGTTTGATTATAAGATATACTTTTAGTTTTTAATGGTTTGTTATGACTTAAATTACAATGAATCTGCAATAGCTTGGAGTATGTTATTTTCATTATAAGGATTGTGAACTTGGGAACTCTGTTGTTCACCATCGTCTCCTGGGCATGGTTGGATGATGGAACTCATCCTAACATTCATAACTCCCTTAGAGTGGATGTGGATTGGCTAAATTCTGTTGTTTGCTTTGTCTCATGGGCATGGTTTTATGATGGAATCAATTCTAATTCTCATTCTCTCATCTCTTGAAAACTAGATTAAAGGATGTTCAGATTTGGTTTTTAATGTGATATCTTCCAACTGGATGAAGACGGAACTCCGATTCTAGTTGTGTTCATGAATCAAGCATAGATCTCCCTAATCTCTACAAGTGGATCCTTGGCACCGTAGTTTCCTACCTTTGAATTTTACAAGTTTTAGCGTAATATTTCACCATTATTCCCTCATATTCTCCCTGATTTAGATTTCATTATATTCTAGTTCTAGTTCTGGTTATTTTTAGAATACATATAAGGTTCAGTCCCTGTGGATTCGACCTCGATCTTACCGAGTTTATTACTACATCGCAACCCTATACTTAGGGTGTGAATAAGTTTTTGGCGCCGTTGCTGGGGACTGACGGTTACGTTTTTCTAAGAATAGCTAGTTTTAGAATTAGTCGAAGATTAGGGTTTTTCTAGTTTTATAATTTTAGGTCTAGGTTTTGTGTTTGATTTTTAGAAACTAACCTAACTTTCCTGTTTTATAGGATCTTGATATAAACTTTGTAAATTGGTAATCTCTTTCTAATTTTTTAGTTTTTCTATCTTCTATTTTTAGATTAGGTTTTATTTTATATTTTTAGAAACTTTCTAATTCTAGGATTTCTTTTAATTTTAGAAACTAACATTACTTTCTAATTTTAGGTTTAGGTTTTCGATTTTAGAAACTTTCTAATTCTAGGTCTTCTTTTTAGAAACTAACTCGTCTTTTTATTTTTTTTTTTTTTAAATTTTTTATTTAGAACTTTCTAACTTTAGGATTTTTATTTTTAGAAACTAATTTCTTTTGTTTTCTTGTGTAGGACCTTAACATAGAACTCCAATCTGGTAACTTTTTTTTTCTAACTTCTCCTCTACCTACCTTCCATATTGCTGTAGGATTTTTCTTTTATTTTCTTTTAAGATTAGATTCAGAGTTAGGGTTTCACCATGTATATGCAAGAATGGGAACATCAGTATGTTGAGATAGTTAAGAGACACTGGGAAGGGATGTATGATAATTATGATAGAAATCAACCTGTCTCAGAATTTTTCTGAAACAATCACCGAGAACCAACCAGAGTATAACACTCCATCAGTTAAGAAGTCCTTACGTGATCATATATAGGAGAACAATTACACCCCACGGATAGTATGTGAATATTGGGGTTATCATAACTATGGGAGTGAGAATTATTATCACCCATCTGATAAGAAGAAAATAATGCGTGATTATATTATGAGTGATAATATGTATTACCAACCATCAGATTCTCCTACCTATGATCCGTATGACATAATCAGTGGAAACATCAATGTTAAGAAGATGAACCAACAATATATCATAGTGATAATTCTCTTGGGTCTTCTACCTTTGAAACCCAATCAAAAACAATCCAAGAGGATTCACTTCAGAAACTCATGAATGCACAATAACAGTTCAATCAAATTTTCATACAATCATGTGAATTGCTCAAATCCTCAATTCAAAGAATTCAGTCACACCTTATGGAGGAGGAAAAGGCTAGGTTATCCCAGCCTCAACCCAATCTAAAAGCACAATGTGAAGAAAGTGATCACAACTCGCTTGTGGATAAACTGAAATTACGAATAAGGAGTTGGATTCCATTAATGAGCATATGGTTCAATTTCCCGATGAGTCGATCTCGATGATTGTCCAAAGGAATGATCAAAAGACGTAGGTATTTTTCAAATATAATGATAGTGACACACTTCACTCACATGACATACATGATTTCAATGATGAGGTAGATGTTAGTTTATTCGAACCTCAACCCAATTTAGGAATAGAATGTGAGGAAAGCGATCCCATCCAAAGTGTGTACTACACAAAATTAGACAATGATGAGTATTGAGATGACGATTATGAATGTGCAGCCCAAATTCCCCTGTAATCAATCTCAAGTATGGTCCAGGTTAATGATCAAGAAGTACACGAAATGATCAGTCATAATGAACTACTCCACTCACCTGACATGTTTGATTTAAAAGTGGAGGATGAGCCCCTTACGACCGACCCTTCTAACTCTTATGAGACATGTTTGGACTACTTCCCTGAATTGAATGATGATATGATTCGGGAGAGGGACGAGTTACTTGATATGACTTTGGAATTTGAAACCACCCAGTTAAGGCCACCATCTGAGCTGTCAAGTTTTGACGATTCAATGCCTCTTCTGAGTAGTATCAATGAACAGAGTTCTCACATCAATACTTTATCTACTGACCCTCAATCTGTCTGTGTAGGGCTGGAGCAAGAGAGCGTACCTCTGTCTACTTTTAAAGACGATGGAGTTCTCGAGCATCTCATTACATATTTCAATGTGGAATTTCCCAACTCTTTGGACGATTGCTTGAACACTTTCCAAATTCAAACAATCCTATGATTAAAGAAATCATGGATACCTTGCAAGAGAATATCTTGGTAGTTCTTAGAAGGTGAGAGAACCCTTTTCTGAAGCCCCTTCTTCCCCAGATCCTGACTGTTTACCATTAAGGGAGGAGGAGCTGCAAATTGAACCGAAGTCTGAAACTTCAGAATGTGTCGAGACTACATCACTTTCTGAGAAGTTTTCTGAGTTTTATTTACTTATAGTCTCTAATTCACCATAGAATACTAACTTTAAAACTTTTTTTTATCACAGGTGAATCATATATACTTTGGATACCTCAAGCGAATCAACAACAATTTTTTGATGAGGTCCATAAATTTCTCTGGACATTCATGCTCCAGGGTATCCAAGCCTATTGCAAAAAGGGTTTTTGGATGATCCTGTTGAGAAATTTATCCAGATATTAGCCGGAAGAGGAACCTTACGGCATGACTGAGTAGTTTTTCCCCTGCTTTCATAGGACTAGGGTAGTTTGCTTTATGTCGTTCTAGGATAGTTGGCTTTATGCCGTTAGGTTAGTTTGCTTTTTAAGTTATTTTAGGATAGATTACTTTCGTTGGTTTCACTCTTGTGCCAACCTGCTCTCACGCTGATATCTCTTTGGAAAGGACGTTCAATTTCCTCGTCAGGTACTATCTTTCCATTACTTCTCTTTTACTTTCGATGTCCCATGTGCATTGTATGCTTATTTCTTTTACATTGAGGACAATGCAGATTTTAGGTTGGGGATGGGAGATTAGGTTACCTAATCAGTGTTTTTTCAGTCTTGAGTAAAATTTGTGAAATTTTTTGAATTTTTTCTGGAACTTCTTGTGAATTTGAAGTGATTTTAACAACCATCTTTGATTGAGAATTATAAGATACTTAATGTTGGTGATTTACGACCCTTGGATTCAGTTATCTATTCGATTTCACAGTTAAGTTCAAATTGTTAATCCATGATTAGAAATTTTAAACATTGATTGAGTCATGATTTCACATGTCACATCTAGCTTACACATTAAGGTTTCAGTTCGATATTGAATGCTAACCTGGTAGTCACTAGACATGGAAGGAGCCAACATGGGAAATTTGTCCATCATGTTCAAAGAAAAAATTAATACCTAGCTAAAAAAAATTGTTGTCTTTGGAAAGGGTTGGGTAAATGGTCTTCACCATGGGTTTGCTCCCTATAGGTGAGGGTTTGATTCCCCTCCTTGGCTTTACTTTAAAAGGTTGACATAGCGTGAAAGCCATCAATGGAAAAATCAAAAGCTGGAAGAATAAAATGTTGAATTGTAAGGCAAGTTTTGGTTTAGGTTATGGTTATCCTGAATGCTTTTGTGATTATCAATGTTATCATAAAAATAAAGAATTGAGCCTTTGATTGTGATAAGTTTAGTTTCACTACACACCCACTGAACTCAATGTCTAGAATTCTTCTAATTAATGGATTAATACTTTGAACTTGACTATGAAGTTTACCGTGTGCTTGAGTCCAGGAGAAGTAATGCCCAATATTCATGAATCTTAGAATTTTATTGACTGGATTGCTTTTCAAAAATCACTCGAGTTTATAAAAATTTATCCTGTGATTCTCAACTTATTTTTCACATACTTTGCTCAGGACTAGCAAAATGCTGATTGGGGATTGTGTTGAGAGTCAAATATTGCATATTAGACACAAGTTATTACCTGATTTTACAAACATGATACTGTTTAACGACCTATTTTAATCGTATTTGTGTTGCAAGGTGCATTTAAGGGTCTGGACTGAAAAAGGGTATTAAAAGCATGGATTTAATGCTCATAAATCACCAAGGCGAGGGACGAACTCCAGGGGACCGAGATCGAAAAATTTACATGCCAGAGATCTGAGAAAATTACGCCACTCACGTTAAACAGGCCTGAAAATTATCCAGAATGCAAGATCACAGGGTTCCCACCATCTGTTCGGCTCGAAACTTTATATAGATCCCTATGGAAGTGGCCCAACAGATAGATCAGCCACAAAATCTCTGATTTGGGGCCCACCTGATATTTGAATATGGTTCAATTTTGGTCTCAACCCCTTAAATTATATGACAAACATGATGGATGAGTGGATTTCACGACACATCACAATGGACCCCACATGTACACTATGTGTGTATAATGTGCACGTGCACAGGCCGTGCACCATTACGCCCAACGTGGATCAGCGCAGTTGATCGACTAGTTTCTTTAAAACCGAAAAATCCCACAGCAGACGGACGTCTATCTGTCAGTTTTCACTTGTGGGCCCCACCCATCATCCATTTCAATGATCGGGACCGTCCGTTGTGTCCAAAAGGTGGACGTGACCATTGTATAGGTGGCTGTTTGGCCCAGTGCATACACACACGTGGATCGTTGAAAAACGTAAGATGAACGGGGAGTTGATTTTATACAGTGGACCACACCAAAACTCGACCAAACCACTCCTTTCCTACTGAAATTTCACCGGGAATCAAATGAACGGATCGAATTTATCCGAAAGCACCAATGTGGGGCCCACCGAGCATCTCAGCGTACCTTGTTTTCGTAGGGACGTGCGTTCGCACGTCCGACCCTCCGTGGGCCGTTCTGTGATCTCGATCATAGTCGAATGGATGATCTGGACTGTTTAATATGTCCATAGGGAGGCTGTGACCCTAGCCATGGAGCTAGACTCCGAAGTGAGGCCGTGCACCATCCCAAAAAACTGGCCAAGCACAAGTCGGTTTGCACTTTCACCGGGCATGCGATTTCTTACTGCATAAGCTTCACCGACTGACTTCAGCCACGACCTCCTTACTGGCTATAAAAGGAGGACAAAGAGAGAGGTCAGGATATCTTTTGCTCTTGTACATGTGAAGAAAATAGGAGATCTGGGGATGTGAGCAGCCATGGAGGTGTGGAACGGGCCGACAACGAGAGTGTTTCTTCTTCCTTTTCCTTTTCTTTCTTTGTTATCCCTTTATTTTTCTAAGAGATTTTAGCCTTACCATGTCGATGATGGACTAAACCTCTTAGCTAGGGCTAAGAGGTGAAGCTTGTATCGTGATGGGTTGATTTTTCTACCGCTTTGATTCATGTGTTGAACTTTCCTTGATTTAAGTTTGATTATAAGATATACTTTTAGTTTTTAATGGTTTGTTGTGACTTAAATGACAATGAATCTATAACATCTTGGAGTATGTTATTTTCATTATAAAGATTGTAAACTTGGGAACTTTGTTGTTCACCATCGTCTCCTGGGCATGGTTGGATGTGAAACTCATCCTAACGTTCATAACTCCCTTAGAGTGGATGTGGATTGGCTAAATTCTATAGTTTGCTTTGTCTCATGGGCATGGTTTTGTGATGGAATCAATTCTAATTCTCATATCTCTCATCTCTTGAAAACTAGATCAAAGGATGTTCATATTTGGTTTTTAATGTGATATCTTCCAACTGGATGAAGATGGGACTCTGATTCTAGTTGTGTTCGTGAATCAAGCAAAGATCTCCCTGATCTCTACAAGTAGATCCTTGGCACCCTAGTTTCCTACCTTTGAATTCTACAAGTTTTAGATTAATATTTCACCATTATTCCCTCATATTCTCCCTGTTTAGATTTCATCTTATTCTAGTTCTAGTTCTGGTTATTTTCAGAAAACGTACAAGCTTCAGTCCTTGTGGATTCGACCTCGGTCTTACCGAGTTTATTACTACATCGCAACCCTATACTTGGAGTGTGAACACGATCATGATTTCCATTAGACCTCATGGTTTTCAGCCAAAAATAGTAAGTCTCATACTTGGCCTAACCACATTATTCTCCTAATTTTTCTAAGAACTTTTCATATTGGACACAATCCTAAAACTCAATGGATTAGAAGTTATGATCAAACTAAAACTATTATAAATAGTAAAAATTGAATTAAATAGGACTTTCGACTGTTGATCTAATGGAATATCGCAAATTTGTAGTGGGCAACCCCACATAGCAAGTTGGTTTGCTAAAGTAGCTTCTCTTACCCCAAAATCATATAAGGTACATCGAATAACTCATTTCGGTTTGTAAGATATGCCTGTTTTAAGGTTCTGACAGTCCGGATCACTTCAGCCTCCAATTGGGCTTCCTCTGATCCATTTTGGTCATGAAATTGTCTGCTACCCACTCTACATCAGTATTAGAGTGAGTTTCTCTTTAAGGACTTAACCATCTAGAGTAAAATCTGTATGAGCTTTAAAATGATGTCTAGTAGAGGGATGTGTTGTGACAAAAGTGGTAAATCTCTCAAAAAATCAAGAGAAACTCAATGTCTCAACTGCAAGGGTTATTGTCACATTGCCTCTAAATGTCCTAGTAAAATTAAATCAAAAGGAAATACAATAGAAACTATATGAGATGATTTTAAGAAATCCTATAGTGACGGAGACCCTGGATCTATATAAGCTTTAATGGCGTCTACTATTTCTAATCTCTATAGAGACTTAGGAGGAGAATCCGACCATAACACCTTAGAAGAAGAGGAAGAAGATTCATCCTCTAAGAAAGAAGAAGAAGATGGAGGAGATGATGAATTGTAAGATGCCTACAACTAGCTTTTCCTAGAAAGTATGAAAATATTAAAGAAGCTAGGTTTGTTTAAGGCAGGGAAAAATCATTTGGCTGAACAACTAGAAAGAGTAAAATTTAAAAATTCCTCCATGTTTCATGAAAAGGAAAATCTTGAGTCTAATCTTGACGAGACTCTAGGGAGAAGTTTAGGTCTTGAATTGGAACTTGATACAATAAAATATGAAAATCAAGACCTAAAATTTCATGTCAGCCAACTTGAATCATATCTTATTGATGCTAAAGTTTCATATCTTATTGATGCTAAAGTTGCCCAAGAATAAGATCAACTAGAAAAATATTTTAAAAAACCTTTTGGGGACAAGAGGGGTCTTAAAAACAATAGGAACATTCATATTACAACCTCTATCCCCTCGATGGTTAAGAAGGACTTGTTGTTTTCTAGTAGTAAACCTAAAGCCTTCCTTGTATTATGCATTTGGAGATGTAGAGCATATGAGATTTGAATGTCTAGCATCTAAGAGCCTACGATCCACTTCAGTCCTAAACAATATAGGTAAATTTGTTGTGATTGAGAAAGAAGCACTCTTGAAGAAGAGTCCACCTAGAAAATCGTCTGAGATGAAGTTCCTAACCCCTTTAAAAATGACCAATCATATGAGGGAATTGGTGAAGCAGATTACCTTACTTAATGAGAAGACTAGAAAAAATGATATTTAGAGTAAGGGTAATGATTAGGAGGGTAGGAAGCAAATAGGAAAATCCCCTATTAAACATAGATCTCCGACTAAGAATTCACCTAAGTGAGATGAATCTAGGAAAGACAATTCCCCATTCCTAAAACATCTCGGGTCTTAGAAAATTCACACCTCAGTGGGCTATAAAAAAGGATAGGTGATCTTTAAAGATCTATGTGTGCTTATAGGTAAATATGAGGATTTCTGCCTCATTTTCATTTTGTTTAGTTTAACTTTAAGTTCTTTCATTCTTATCTTATTTTGGTAGACTATTTTTGGTCATGTTACTTATAGGTATACCTCTTAAATGACTATATTATACATGCTCCAGATTTTTAATTCATTATATGCACCCTTTATACCTTCCCTTATCAATGTGTTTATAGATAATTTATAGAGCTTTCCACATTACTGTTCTTACACTATAAGAAACTGTAGCATTGCCATCACATTTTTACCTGCAGCTAACGTTTAGCGCCGCCATATATAAGGATCATTGGCTCTTTGGCGATCAAAAGAAGCAAGGGACTGTAGATGTTTTTGAGTATACCATTCGTCAACCCTAGGTATGTCTGGGCGCCGACAAAAAGTCCCTTAATATATTAAAAAAAAGCCCTAACCCATTGCTTCTCTCTTTCTCCCTCCCTCTCTTGGCCATGATTCCCCCTCTCTCTCTCTCTCTATAAGAGCATTGTAGAGAAATCCCAACATCTACCCCTCTTTTCCTTACTTTTCTTGGTTAACAAAGTTTGTTCTAACTTTTTCCCCCTTTTTCTTATCCTTACGATTTTTTCTTGGGTTGAATCAAAGAATCAAATCGAATGTCCGATGAAAGATTTGGGAGAAGCCATCAAAGGTTTCTCTCTCATGCTCATATCCATCATAGATACATCTATTTATACATCTGATCTAGACGTTAAGGTTTCATGCTCATGAAATGGCATGGATACTCCCGTAGGTGCCAATCAATACTGTATAATATATTGCGGACTTCCATTAGGTGAGGCCCAGTGTGTGCATGCTTGGGACTTGCAGGCTATTCTAGCCTTAGTATAGTGCTGTTATTTGGGTGATTATGTTTGATTGGATATCCCATTAGGCCCTGGATCTAATCAGGTGGGTCCATCGATCTTGCTTGACAGGTGTTTATGGAATGCCTGTGAAGATTTAATCTTGTAGACTAGTAGGTCATAGGCTCACTTGAAGCAAACAAATGATAAAACAACTCCTCCAATGAGTCATTTGGATATTGGTTTTCCATTTTTTGGGCCATGTGGTGCCTCATCATTGGGCATTACCAATAAGATCCTTGCTATTTGATATCTGGCCTTCTTTTTGGGGACCATCATTGTGTTTATGAACTGTCCATTTTCAAGCGACTTACAAAAGGGTTAGGGTATTCAAAATTGGTAAATTTTTAGAGCCATTCTCATTCACAATAGTACTTAGCAGATCAACAGTTTGGATCATTTAGCCATGGGCACCACTTTCATGAATCGGTGCATCAAGACGATATCCATGTTTTGATGCATCATGACCTTGTAATCTTGCATTCTTTGAAGGGAAGCTCCAAACTGAATTTTGCATGATTCATTTTGATTTGACAATCTTCTGTTGCACCTTATACTATTATATAACACTCTCATACATAGTAAGAGTTGAAATCCACCCAGTTATACCTCACTAGATTCCTACAACCCTTCCCCTGTACATGTGGGATATATGCTTGCCCATCCAGACCCAAATTGTTGGCTCTAGAGTAGCTCAAAAATAACACTAATTGGATGACAGTAAACATCCAATTGGTGGGATGATGACCATCAAATCGATGTTTGAAACAAAAATTATCAGTTGTTCAAAGTAAACACTTCAGATTGCCTAATCGGTAAGATTTTTGAGCTATGATCCATCCACGATGGGGCTATGCTTTGGATGGTCAAAGAATTCATCCAAACGAAGATAAAAGAAATAATGAAAGAAAGAAGTGGGCTTTATGATCTTCATTTGTGATAAATATTGGCTGATGATATATTTCCAACTTTGATTTTGCAGGTTAGTAGTAAGACTTACACTGCTCTCTTGGCAATACCTGTCAGCATTAAGCAAAAGAAAAATGTAGACATAGTGGTTAGGAAGGTATTTTCGTGAACTCCAAGTTCGCTCTTTAACTTGAATAATCTGAGTAGATATTTTGTGTATAATCACTAATTATTAATCTAATGTTTTTAGTTCAGTTTCTTTCAGACAACTGCTCTGTTATTCTTTTTCATTATGATGGGAATGTGGAAGAATGACATAATCTTGAATGGAGTAACAAGGTCATACATATAGTTGCTCTCAACCGAACAAGGGGTAACTGTTTTATAGTTTATAAATGTTTTACAAAATCTTGAAAACCTGGTTCAACTTCTTATTGATTTTAATGCAACTAGAAAGGTTCTGGGAGATAGCTAAGGCTGTCAGCTGGTCAAGTCCCATAGTACCTGGGCTAACCAATTCGAGTCTTGCTAGGTACCCATCATGTACCCATCACCTCTTTTGACCATAACTTATTATTGTTTTGTATACTACCAAATACTACTTATTGCAATTCATATTTTAGCTTCCAAATCTTTGCCATAAAAGCCCAAGCTACATCCAAGTTAAATATTATATCCAACTAGCTGATATGTTGTTTTAGGAACTAATATAATAGACGGGTGTACCAATAATTTCTTCTGATTACTATGAAGAAGCTTCATAACTAGTTGCTCATTGCATAACATATGTAACAGGACATCCACAATTCCTATATGTTTGGCTACTTCTTCCATATATTGAAATGATTATTGGGGCAAGCTTTAAAAAATTGGAGTTACTACATTCAATTTCTTGTATTCATCCCCTGCACGTTCAACTAAATCCATTTAGGTAGCCAAAGGTTGTGGAAGATAGTGCTTTAATTGCTTTTTGTTTAAGATGTGATGCGAGGCCATACACTCGTTAGCCCTTTTATTTGTGAAATGACGAAATGTATTATTAATTGAAGATACAACTCATAAAGGGAGAGGGATTGCCCTGTGCATATGAAATTCCTCTTATGCCCATTGCATAGTAATAGTGGAATTTCAAGATAATCTTGTCACTTTTATTAATCTTTTGGCTCATTGATATGCAAGGGAACTCTGTAATTGATTAGTTTCTTCTTCTTTCCCGACTCTAAAATCAGTTAAAATGCTGGTTGAGAGATAATGGTACTTTAAGTCTTAGTATTCAAGATTGATGGGGACATCACACGCACATGCACGCCCCCCTATGCACGTACGCAAAGAGGAGGAAGGCCCCACCATCGATTTGGATCGATGACGACGTCCAGGGTGGGTCTCCTAGTTAGAAGACTGTGTTTTGATTTGTTGGAGTGGACCCGATAGTTATGTGAATCCCACCATGGGTTCTCATGATCATGGCCCACTATTCTAATTAATCTAGTACTTTGGGTTTTACTTATTATTGTTATTAGGAATATCATGGACTGTTTAGATTGATTTGATTAGTTGTTATTTTTTATTACTTCGTCTCCAAGTAATAGGTTGTGCATATGGAGTGAGTTTTAGGGTATAAGGTTTTATTATAAATAGGCACCCCTTGTAATCTTTTTGCTCATTGAAGATTAATAAAATTTCTGAGTTGTGAAGATCTAATTGGGTGTGAAACCCTCCCATCCTCGAAGGGCTGACTACCTTGGTGCGAAGCCACACCTATCCCGATTTGCCCCCACCTTCTACCATCCGTATTTCTCTTCTCTTACAGTCATCTACGCTTCAGATCCATCCTCTATTGCAGCCATTTTTCTTTCTACAGCAGATTTTTAGAATCTGGCCCTGTAGGAGGGCTAAAACTACGGCAGAATACCACACACAGACCATGCATCGGATCAGGCTAAAATTTGGAAGTTTTGTGGCCCACCCCTTGCCGACCAGGGGCAAGCTGGCCGTTTTTTTATTTGTGGGCTTCACACACGTGCGGTACACCTCCAGCGGACGTGCATCTCGGCCTTCACCGCTGTCCACGCGTGTGACGCGTCTTTGGTTTGTGTCTCTCCTCTCTTTCACCCCTCTTTCATCCTAAATCCCTAACCCTAATCCTAAATTACCCAAATCCCCAATTTTATGCCCGTTCTTCAACCTTAACGTTCCTCGAATTGAAATCTGTGAATCCCTTGGATTGAGAATTATTTTTGTACATGCGTGGATGAATTTACCCTCCTCTGATTATTGTTTGGTCTATAATTTTGATAGATCCAGCCATAGCTTGTGTAGGCCTTGTAAGGCCCACCCCCACAGCACATGATATTGTCTGCTTTGCCAAAGCTCACAGATTTAAAACGCGTCATTTGAGGTAAGGATACTGGTAGCTCGCCCAGACCCGGTACTCCCGTGGTCCCGCCCGCACAGCACCTACCCGTCCATGATATTGTCCAATCTAACTGTCATCAGAGTGCATAACGGAGGTTTTGCTTGGCGCACAAGGCCAAAGCGTCATGTCTGTTAAGGGAGGAACCCAACATATAACCACCACAACTCAAGACAACTCTTCCGATGTGGGACAAGTTACGCCAACCATTCAACAAAGTAAATTATCACTGAAGTCTCCACACAAGATCGGCCGGCCCGCACTTGGGGGCCCGCCCACACGTGTGCCCGCCCACATGAAACAGTGACCGGGGCGTCATATTATCCCCACCGAGGCGGGCGAGTCCTCGCTGCCCCGATACCATTTGTAAGGCCTACCCCCACAAAGACATGATATTGTCTTTGAAGCTCACGGATTTAAAACGCGTTTATTAGCTTGCACCCGGTGCTCCGTGGTCCCTGCCCGTCAAACATCTACCCGTCATGACATTGTCCAACCTGCTGTCATCGAGTAATGAGGTTTTGCTTGGCGCACAAGGCCAACGCGTCATGTCTGTTAAAGGAGGAACCCAACATATAACCATCACAATTCCAGACAACTCTTCCGATGTGGGACAAGTTACACTACGGTCAATGCAACGAGTGGTTTGCCCGACAGATGCCGGACCACTCTTGACACATAGCGCCACATGTGTGCCCGCCCATGTGAAACGTGTGGGACTGCATAGATTCTTCTTGATTGAATGCTTGAACTTTTTTGTGGGATATGGAATTTTGTGTAATTGTTTTTGAACTACTGTGATCTATAGCCTGAAAATCTTGCACATCATATTGAATTTCATGTCCTGCATCAAAGATCAAAACAAGATGATGATTTCTGAAAATGACATCACCTACACCATCTTATAATATCTAAAAGAAATGCAAAAGGAAAGAAAGGAAAAAAAAAAAAAACCAGGCAATCAAAACAAGGTAGCTTCTTTATACTTTCAAGATCATACCAGCAAAAACAGACGATGATACTAACAATAGCAATACAAACCTTTTTTTTTTTTTATCACATAAGAAAAATAAAAAGGAGAGAAAAAGATCAGTCCCATTGAGTTGAAAAGAATTTAATGAAAACATAATAGAGAAATAATTCGAAGAATTAAAAGACCCAGTTCTGACCATTATTTTGAACCATTGTTGTGCTTTTTTCTCTTAGAATTTGTTTTTATACTACTGATGTAAGAATCATGAACTCTTTTTTTTTTTTTTTTTCATACATACCGCACATGGGGGGATCAGGACACTGTTTCTATGCACATATGCGCTTTCAGCAAAAAAGGTAAAATCAGACATTTCCTTCAAAATCGTCATAACCCATTGTTGTTTGGTAACTAAAAAATTTCTCTCTTTCTAAGTTGCGTTTGGATGCATAAGTGACATGAATTGTAAACATTCAGTTTAATAAAAGAGAAAATGACAATAAAAAATGTTTACAATGTTTCTTACTTGTATTCATAACGAGACTTGGCCCCTCAAACTGTAGTTCCATTTTTTTTTTTCAAAAAGAAAATTCCAACTTGAAAGTATCAGACCTAAGTTCTTCATTATATCAAGGAAACTACAGTTTGGTTGCTCTCACTTTATTGGACTAATGATTGCAATTCAATCTAACATTACACCCAAACACAACTTGAGTGCATTCAATCAGTTCAAGTTATCACACTTCATTGGTTTCATATATGCATACCAATTTCTCTCATTCTCTCTTCCGGTATTATTATTTCATCCGACTCGTGGGAAGGAATGCATCTTATGTTACTTTGGAATGCATGCTCCAATCCAATCCAAATATGGTTAGTTCCTATTGTTGAAGACTTCATCCTTGATTTTCGTGATTCGTTTATGATTTTACAAAGAAGAAACATTAGGCAAACGAGCTCTTAATGCAGTTTGATAACAACATGCTTCAGGTGACTGAGTTAGCCGTGTTTTATCTGTTCGAAACTTCAATTAACCTCAGTGTTTAATATAGAAATCTAGTCGTGTAGTACGACCACACTAATATTGTTTGTATGAATTAAAAACATTTTTCAGGTAACGTTTTGCAACATCTGTGATATGCTTGTGAGCTTCAAATCAAAGGATCTTTTGGATACAACGGAACGTCTATACAGGGGACTCATGACAAGAATTCGATCAACGACAATCAATGTTCTGGGGACGGCATACCATTGGGCTCTTAAGGTCTACAAAATTCAACTTATTGATCCCAAGTGTTAATCTTTTACAGCGTGTATAAATGCACAAATGAATTGAATTCCTAACATTCATTTATTACATTGTAGAAAGCTTATATATATATATATATATATATATATATATATATATATATATATAGATAAGCGCTCATGCGAAAAGTTCCCGAACTTTTTGAGAACCCATCATACATGATGAATCTTGCAAATCTGAACCGTTCATGTGAAGCAGCACCTAGTGAAACCCCCTAGGACCAAGTTTTACTTTTATCTAAAACTTTTATCCATACCGTCCATAGCAAAGAGAAATTCAAATCAAGGAAAGAAACTGTTTGCATTTTTCACGGTCCACCAAAGTTTCGGATCAAAGTAAAATTTTATACCGTGAGGTTTCATGAGGTTATGCTTCATGTGGATGGTTGATTTCGAGATTCATCACGTATGATGGGTCCTAAAGCTTTTTCCTATATATAGGGGAAAGGATATATAGGGGAAAGGTACTATGCGCTCGAGCTCATGATAAGCTCCCATCATGTGTGGGCCCCACCGTGATGTGTGTCGACCATCAACACCGTGCATTTGATGGGTCCCCTTTAAATTATGGGCCAAAAATACCATCGAAACTTAGGTGGGCCATACCATCTAAAATCATGTGAAGATATGCCAAAAACATATAAAAGCACTTGGTGGGGCCCACCTGAAATTTGCATGCGTTTGAAACTTGGTCTGAACCCTCATCTAAGTGGGACACACATAATGGATGGGCTGGATTTGCAAACCACATCTCGGTGGGCCCAAAAAATGATTTTGAATGTTTTAATGGTGCACGACCCCTCCCAACTTCTGTATGTGGTGTGACCCACACAAGTCACGGATTGACTTGATTTTTGAGACCGAGGCCCACGATGGAATGGTGCATCTGACTGATGGGGTAGATGTTCGAAACGCATCACGGTGGGATGTTCCCATCAGCTTGAGCACATAGTACCTTTTCCCATATATATATATATATATATATATATAGAGAGAGAGAGAGAGAGAGAGAGAGAGAGAGAGATGCTCACACACAACTAGTTGGACCATGAGTTTTGGTCCAACTAGCTATGCATTAAATTTCAAAATTCATATTTTCATAAACATGTAATGTACCACATGTGAGGATATGTGACTCTGAGTTTTATATTAGTATTTTGGGAATTATGTGTCATAGATCCAAGCCATTTATTAAATAGAGCACACTAATGAAATTTTATGTACCGAAAGTTAGTAAATTGTTGTCACCATTAAAACTACACATGTAACTTGAATATGGACTGTTGCAGTAGATTTTTAACGGTTTACTTTCTTTTTTTTTTTTATAGATGATATCATGTTATCGATAAAAAAAATATATTTTTCCCATATACTTACAATGGACCTTACCCAACTAACGGACCGGATTTACAAGATACATTGCCCATTACCCAAGTAAATCATGTGTATACACATTCTTTAGTGGTCCTTTGTAAACATTCATCCTCCTCTCTTCTCTCTCTCCTCATTTAAACTATTTTTTCCTTGTTTAATGATCTCCATTCCTTGTACGTTTGGGACTCAAATCACGTAACTAAGTTACGTGGGCCCCGCCATGATATATGTGTTGTATCCATACCACACATCTATTTGTAGAAATCATTTTAGGACATGGTTCAAAAGAAAGAGGTAGATCCAAAACTGGAGTGGACCGCACTATAGAAAATAGTCGGGAGAGTGACGCCTACCGTTAAAACCTTCCTAAGGTCCACCATGATATTTATTTGAGATCTAACCTGTTCACAATATAACATAAACAATAAAGAAGGGAAAACATAAATATCAGCTCGATTGAGAACTTTTGTGGCCCTTAGAAGTTTTTAATAGTGGGCGTCGTCCTCTCCACTGTTTTATGTGGTGGGGTCCATTCTAGCTTTGGATCTGACTCATTCTTCGGCTAATGCCATAAAATAATCTCTCCAAATGGATGGACGATGTGGATACAAAACATACACCATAGTGGGACCCTAAGAACTAGGTGACGTCATTCAGTGCCGGCTGCAAATCCCAAACCACGCTAATTTCCTGCGAAAGACTTTGGCAGGAAGTTCCTGAACTGGGAACGTAGGTGACTATGATGTTTGTGAGAAATCCTACCCGTCCATCCGTTTTTTGAGTTCAATTAAGGACATGAAGCCAAAAATGAACCATTTCTCGGGCTCAAGTGGGCTGAAAACGTGATAATTGAACGTCCAAGGTTGAAATATTTTTAGGCCATAGAAGTTTTGAATGTGTGGATTTTATCCGCATGTCCATTCATTTCCCCATGCCACTTTATAGTATAGGACCAAAAGTTAGGTTGATCAAAGGCTCGAGTGGACACCATATCAGTATGTGGTAAAAATATGCCAAGGTGAAACTTTCCCAGAGCTCACTTTGACGTGGATTTCGGCACTGAATGACGTCACCTAGTTCTTAGGGTCCCACCATGATGTATGTTTTGTATCCACACGTCCATCCATTTGGAGAGATTATTTTATGGCATGAGCCAAAAAATGAGTCGAGATCAAAGTGTGGAATGGACCCCACCACAGAAAACAGTGGAGAGGGTGACGTCCACCATTAAAAACTTCTAAGGGCCACAAAAGTTCTCAATCGAGCTGATATTTGTGTTTTCCCTTTTTTTTTTTTTTTTTTAATGTCTATGTTATATTGTGAACAGGTTGGATCTCAAATAAATATCATGGTGGACCTTAGGAAGGTTTTAATGGTAGGCGTCACTCTCCCCATTGTTTTCTGTGGTGGGGTCCACTCCAGTTTTGGATCTACCTCTTTCTTTTGAACCACGTCCTAAAATGATCTCTATAAATAGATGTGTGGTATGGATATAACACATATATCATGGTGGGGCCCACATAACTTAGTTACGTGATTTGAGTCCCAAACATACAGAGAATGGAGAGCATTAAATGAGGGAAAAATAGTTTAAATGAGGAGAGAGAAGAGAGGAGGGTGAATGTTTACAGAGGACCACTAAAGAATGTGTATACACATGATGTACTTGGGTGATGCGCAATGTATCTTGCGAATCCGGTTCGTTAATTGGGTAGGGTCCATTGTAAGTATATGAGAAAAAATATATAGTTTTTTTTATCGATAACATGATATCATCTATAAAAAAAGTAAACTGTTAGAAATCTACTCCAACAATCCATATTCAAGTTACATGTGTGGTTCTAATGGTGATAACAATTTACTAACTTTCGGTACATAAAATTTCATTAGCGTGCTCTATTTAATAAATGGCTTGGATATATGATACATAATTCCCAAAATACTAATGTAAAACTCAAAGTCACATATCCTCACATGTGGTACATTACATGTGTATAAAAATAGGAATTTTGAAATTTAATGCACAGCTAGTTGGACCGAAACTCATGGTCCAACTAGTTGTGTGAGCATGTCTTATATATATATATATATATATATATATATATATATATATATATATATATATATATATATATATATATATATATATATATATATATTGCATTGATAATATAAGAAGACAACTTTGTAACTTAACATATTTTAAGAGATAACCTAAAGTCTATTATAATCTACTGTCTAGTTATATATAGAGTTCTCATATCTACTTTTATCTATCTAATACCCTAACAAGTTTGACCAGGAGAAAAAAAAAAAAAAAATCATAGTTGTGGCAATTTCCTAGTATTTATAGTGAGGAAGTACCTCTCATATCACAATTGCATTTCTTTCAAGTTAATCTGGAAAAGCTAACATAATTTCAACTTGGTGCCTAGTCCCTCGATACACATACATGATTAGATTTTGTTCATTTCCATTTTATCAAGCTGAATTATTTCAATTGAAGTCAATAGTGCATCCAAATGTAGCCTAAGAAATGGTGAACATGCTAACATGCTAACAAATTTTCTTTTCTTTTCTTTTCTTTTTCTCTTATGGTATTTAATGTAGGAAGAAACTGACCGGGCTCTTGTTAGATGAAGTGAGGAAAAGGAAAGAGATGGGCACTCAGAAATAGGATTTCATGTAGATGATGATGGAATCGACGAAAATGGAGAAAAGATGAGCGAAATGGAGGTTGTGGAGAACATAGTTTCCTTAATTTCAGGTGGTTATGAGTCTACCTCAAATGTCATGACTTGGGCCTTTACCATCTTGTCAAGTACCCACAAGGTAAAGATAATTACTTCTCATCCCAATACTACTAATGCTCTTGCTATTGCTAAACACTGTTTTCCCAATTTCAAGATGTGAATAATATCATGGTGCGCCACTCCATACAAGTGCGGCCCGTGACTTGGTGATACAGATCAAATGATTTGATGGATCCACCGTGGATTGGGGGTTCCCAAAAGTCGTCCAAATAATTAGTAATAAAAAATACACTGACAGTCTGAAGAAGATTAGAGATTGGAACCCCGGAAGATTTTTGGGGCATCTCGTCCATGGCAAGGACCATTGGCTCAATGATCTGGAATCACTAACCATATGCTCTACTCATATGCAGTGGGGGCATCTAGACTTGATAATTCCTTGTTTTAATGCCACAACATAGACATCTTGTCAAGATAATGTAGTATTTTTGTGATGTCATTCTGTTTCTTTAACTATTCTTCGAGAGCCAATACAAGAAGTGTGAGGAAACCACGTGTCAACAGTGCGACATGGTGCTTTCCAACACTAACCTGCGTCTCTCATTCTAAGGCCCATGATTAAATTTTGTTGGATGACAGATATTGAATAAACTCTATGAAATTGCGTTTTATTCTCCATAGGGGTATTGGTGTAGGAGGAGATTCGTGGGATCACAAATAAGAAATCTAAGGATGAGCTTCTTACACACGAAGATATAAAATAAATGAAATATACTTCAATGATAATCTTCTATTTTACAAAGGAAGAAATGACTATATATATATATATATATATATATATATATATATATATATATATATATATATATATATATATAGGAAAACGGTCACCTGCGAACCAGTTCGTACGTACTACGTACGAACTTTTTTGAGAACCCATCATGCGTGATGTGGATCCAAAATTTGAACCGTTCATGTGAAGCAGCACCTCGTGAAACTCCCTGGGCCCAAGTTTTACTTTGATCTAAAACTTTGATCGGCCATGAAAAATGAAAACAGTTTCCTCCCTTAATTTGCATTTCTCTTTGCTATGGTCCACTAGAATTTTAGATCGGGGTGAAAATTTGTCACATGGAGTTTTTGGGATTCTGCATCACATGGACTATTTAGATTAGACACACATGGCACGTGTGCAAAAGTGCGCACATGCATAGGTGCGCAGGAGACCGGGACTCATATATATATATATATTGTTGGACGTAGGCCAGTGGGGCCCACTGGTGAGCAATCACTAGTGGGTGGGTCCCATAAGTTTAGGCTTCTTCTGACCTCTTTCTTTTTGTTAAGATTTCAAATTCAAAATTGAATTTGATTTTGGATGAGAGATAGGGAGAAGACCAGATAATCTGGTCTCATCACATCTCCTTCCTTTTCTATAAAAATAGATGAGTTTTTCTCTCGTAAAAAGCAATCAATCATAAGAAATACCGAGAGTATACAAAAAGATATAGTGTGCATAGTAATCTGTTCATTTTGGCTTGTCCTTGGGACGATCTAATCTATAGATCGTGATTCGGGGCCATCTATACATTAGGATTAGAGGTGTGAATAGATCCATCTGCTCTAGTAGTAGATAGGTGGGTTGTTAGAGCATTAATCTTCTGCTTTGTGAGCGTTCCATATCTTGTAAACTGTCAAATCTTGAGGGCTCACACTTCCACGCTTCCCAACAATGGTATCAGAGCGTTCAACGGCGGATTTTCGATTATTTTCATCTAAAAAGATAAGTGGCCCTTTTTTTTGGATTGGATTCCTGATCATGGCTTTCGAATGGTATGTGCATGTGTAATATTTGGACTTAGATGGGACTACTGTGGACAGTACTCACTACCACGGCCTGAGAATACAGATGATCTGGATTCCTTTTTTTTTTTTTTTTTAATCAAATAAGCCTGGCATGCATTTTTTGTGACCATGGTTGTCAGTTTGTAGCCTATCACGTGGATGGGCCATATACAAAATTGAAAAGATATTGTGGATGACACCATGGTATCATCCAAATGGGCCATGTACAAAATTGAACAAAAATTGTGGAATTATGTTTATTATTAGCCGTTCATTTTGTACATGGGTCCCATGATCATTTTGTCCCATCCACGTGCATGTATATCGTCCACCATATTTTATTCTTAGCAACTCACCATATGTCCACCTTGACGTACACAACTAAATCGGTAGACATACCCATCAATATAGCTGATGATGACGTATCTCATCACAACTAAAATAGATTGTTGTATTGACGTGTCATTCACCCAACTATATAGCTGCTGTACACGTGGGAAGCTGATTGGCTAGTGTACATCATACCAGCTATATAGTTGTTGTACACGTGAGGATTGGATTGGCTAGTGTACATCACACCAGCTATATACCTGTTGTATTGACGTCAGCAAGTCTTGTGGGTCTGATCACGAGGTATGTGTTATATCCAACCGTCCATCCATTTAAGAGCTTGTTTTTATGCTTGAAAAGAAAAATAAGACAGATTTAATTATCAGGTGGACCACACTATAAAAATATGTTCCCTGTGGTCTTGGATGTGAGATTTTCTATGGCATTCACATCCACCCCTACAAGCACGTGTGCCGACATGGAACACTTATGCGAGATTTGATCTTTCCATCAGATGGGCCACATGGATGGATGGTAAAATCCAGTTAGATGGACAGATCGGATCTTACACATGTGTTCTTCATGTTGTCATATATGCCTGCTTTTCAATGGACATATGGCCCACCCGATTTCCCACATTAGTGTGATGGGCCTGGCTTCACCTTCATGTGGACTAGCGAGCTCACATAAGGCCCTACTTATGAAGACATGTGAGATTTACCTTCAGCGAGCCTGCATAAGGCCCGGCTTCGTGGATCCATTGATCAATCGAGGTTTGTGTGATACCCTACTGTAGGGCCCACCAGTTGTATGTGTCTTATATCGATGCCATGATTCAGTCACAGCTGTTTCCTATGGTATGGTCCACCTATTCAAGTCTGGGATCGTGAATTAAACTGAGCCATCAAAATGTACGAACAATGTGGATGTAAAGTACATATGTCACTGTCTCCCCACACTAGGTATCCACCGACATAGTTGGATCCGGGGTTCTACCCAAATCCACATGAAAAGACAAAAATCTGAGTTTTGGATATTTTTCTTAGAAAAACTAAAATTTGCAAAAAAGAATTATATTGATTCACAATAGATAGATGCTTATTGCACCGAATTTCATGAAATATGTGGAAACCTATGGAGAGTCTACATTGTAGGTGGCCCATGTGATGTAAGGTCCACGTTGAACTGTGCCCTAGAAATGGATTTGGGATCTCAAAATCATGGAACGTTCACGTTGAAGGTGGCATATACATGCACGACATTCATTGTGATCCTAAGGGAAATTGGTTTGGTTGAATCAAAGTCTAAAATGTCACTCTAGCTTTTGATATGCTTTAATCTTGGGCTTATGGTTATAAAAAACTAGTAAAATGGATGAATGGAGTAGATAAAATTTGCTTTAAGAATTAGTGATCCAAAGATCATTAGTGATTGAAACGATCATCAACCATGATGATTAATGTTGATGAAAGGATCCATCATCGACAATGATCATTAACGATAATGATCGGATCTATTACTAATGGTCATGATCACAGGTGATGATTGAACTCTCTTTATGGCTATGCACTTCATTTTTTTTTAAAAAATCTGACGATAATGATTATATGTGTGATATAATTAGGCCTAATGTAATCAGATCTAAGCCATTTTTTCATTGGAATATAGAAAAATTAGTGTTAGAATGCGCTCTACACATATAAATAGGTTGTTCATAACCTGAGTGGGAGTTAGTTCTCCTCCACTAAATGATGTATGCAATCTGTACTAGAAGGTTGCACGTTATACAAATATATTTTATAAAAGCATCAATTTAATCTTAAAAAGAGAACTTGATTGTTCTACACCGCCCATTTAGGTATGTGGACTTTCAGATCTCGTTAAGATGTGTTGACTACTATTATACTTTGAAAATTTATATAACACGTAGAAATGCTGATGATTACAGTCAATACCTTAGATCATAGCTAAGTAGTGATACTTATGTAATGTAGAGATGGCCACCAAAGTGTTAATCGCTGAACAGTTGAAAGGACAATATTTTGACGGTAACAACTACGAAGACTGGTCCCACGTGATGCGAAGCCTTCTGGACGAGGACGACATATCACACACACTCGCTGAGGTTCAAGAGGAACCCATACTAGCTGAAAATGAAAATTTGGGAGAACATAGGGTTGCAATGACCCGCTATAATAAGTGGCGTAAATAGGATCATTCAGCCCGTAATGTCCTTAGTAGCATTATGCGAAAGAACTCATACCTACGTATGAAGTGCATGACACCGCTAAGGGAATCTGGGAAGCATTGACAAAATACCTATGCACAAAAGTCATATGCGAGAGTTCAGACAATGGAATAAAATTCCAGGAGTATAGGATGCCAGTCGGCTGTCCCATCAAAGATCATATCCGTAAGATGAAGCAGATGATAGGTGCCCTTAGAAACGTTGGGTGTAAATTGACTAAAATCAAAAGATAATAGCAATGCATTGTTCCTTACCTGAATCTTGGGCCCCAATCAAAAGAATTCTGAATCATACTGATGTTATCACTACATTCAGAAACTTTTGTGGCCACTTGGTACGTGAGGTTGAAAGGAATACAATTCAGCCAGGTTCGGCCAAGGCCTTTATAGCAGAGTGAAAAGGCCAAGCTATATGTCCTAGAAGGGGGGGGGGTGAATAGGACTATGCCAAATTTAAAATAAAATTAGTGGAAATAAATTAAACCAATAGCCTTATAATATGAATCAATTCACAATGCTAAACTTTAAATCACCTTGATAAATAAGTATTGAGAGATTGATACAAATTCAGTTCTAAGGACAACCTTACACCATAATAAACAAGGGCTTATGGTAGGACAACCTTATTTCTAGAACCTCTTTTGTATCAAGGACTCAATTTTAATATAAGTAATTGAAATAGCAAGGAATTGAAACTAAATGCAGAAATATAGATCTAAATTATTACAACAATCCCCACACTTGCTTGAAATGTAAATAGTTACAACATTCACATCCACTTGTACATTCTACACAATCGAATGATAAAAGATATGAAAATTAAGCAAGCATTCAATCCACAAGACAAAGAGTTATAGTGGTTCGCTGTGTGTACACCAACTTGTTTTCCATGACCACCTGAAAGCTTACTCCACTCTAATATCCTCACACGGGGGATATTAGCGTTCACTATCAAATAGGTTTTTCACGGGTTCACCAAAAACCTTTACAATTGTGTCTTTTTCACTTGGGCTTACACAATTCAAAAACCCTCTTTTCGAAGTTTTACGGTTTTCCTCGGACAACCAATACAATGAGATTTTTTCGGCTCAACCTCAAACAAAACCAAGATCTGATGAGATTTTTCCGCAACCTCAAACAAAACTAAAACTAAATAAATTTTACAGAATTGTAAAATACCTGGATTTCTCCTTTTCTTAGCAGCCCGGTAGAACTAATCGGAGTAGATGATTGAATGTCAAAGTTCAATTTTCAATACTCACATTCATAAGGTTCTAAATTCTAATAGATTTTAGATTTAACTTGTTGGGCGTAGCTATATTTGATTTTGATTCCAAGAAGAAGGAATAAGATAATTCCTCTTTTCAAATAAGATTGGAATATAGAAACAAAATCAAAATAAATAAGCTAGCAAAATAAAAGGCCAAGCTATATGTCCTAGAAGGGGGGGGGGGTGAATAGGACTATGCCAAATTTAAAATAAAATTAGCGGAAATAAATTAAACCAATAGCCTTATAATATGAATCAATTCACAATGCTAAACTTTAAATCACCTTGATAAATAAGTATTGAGAGATTGATACAAATTTAGTTCTAAAGACAACCTTACACCATAATAAACAAGGGCTTATGGTAGGACAACCTTATTTCTAGAACCTCTTTTGGATCAAGGACTCAATTTTAATATAAGTAAATGAAATAGCAAGGAATTGAAACTAAATGCAGAAATATAGATCTAAATTATTACAACAATCCCCACACTTGCTTGAAATGTAAATAGTTACAACATTCACATCCACTTGTACATTCCACACAATCGAATGATAAAAGATATGAAAATTAAGCAAGCATTCAATCCACAAGACAAAGAGTTATAGTGGTTTGCACTGTGTGTACACCTGTTGTTTTCCAATGACCACACTGACTACTCCACTCTAATATCCTCACACGGGGGATATTAGCGTTCACTATCAAATAGGTTTTCACGGGTTCACCAAAAACCTTTACAATTGTGTCTTTTTCACTTGGGCTTACATAATTCAAAAACCCCTCTTTTCGAGTTTTTGGTTTTCCTCGGACAACCAATACAATGAGATTTTTAAAGCTCAACCTCAAACAAAACCAATACAATGAGATTTTTTCGGCTCAACCTCAAACAAAACCAAAACTAAATAAATTTTGAATTGTAAAATACCTAGATTTCTCCTTTTCTTAGCGGCCGGTAGAACCAATCGGAGTAGATGATTGAATGTCAAAGTTCAATTTCCAATACTCACATTCATAAGGTTCTAAATTCTAATAGATTTTAGATTTAACTTGTTGGGCGTAGCTATATTTGATTTTGATTCCAAGAAGAAGGAATAAGATAATTCCTCTTTTCAAATAAGATTGGAATATAGAAACAAAATCAAAATAAATAAGCTAGCAAAAGGAATATTAAATAAGTTCAATGTAGCTTAAAATAAACCTAGACTTATCTCGGAGTGATCACTTGAAAATTCTTGAATTGAATCGAGTTGAAGTGTGAAAACTCGAATTTCGTGTTCAATTTATAGAAGCAAAAATCGTTCCTACGTGGTCTTAGAAACCTTCGGAAATGGTCGTAGCTCAACAAATTTTTGAAATATTGAGCGCGATCTTTGAAAGTCGTTTCACGGTGGTCGTGGAGTAGCCTACGGCCCGGTCGTGGGTCACCTACGACCAGTCGTGAGATACTACTGACCCAGTCGTAGGACCATAGATACGTTCTTTGGACTTTGAGTCGTAGATCACGATGTTGGTCGTGGACGACAGTCAGCCACACCTACGACCGGTCGAAGGACCTCCAGGATTGGTCGTGGGCGTACCAAAAATTCTCGAAAAATCTTCAACTACTTAAGACCTGGTCGTGGAATTTCTTGGACTAGTCGAACCAATGCGGGGCCAGATTTGGTTGAACAAGAGCTAGAATTGGTTGTAGAATAGACCAAACTTATGTAAAATAAATATTTGATTTATGTATCCAAAGTGACCTACTTAAAGGGTCAACCTAAGGTCATTCAAACCTGAATCATGTCGTATGGACATTGAACTTCAACCATTCAACAAATGTAGATTGTTTGAACCATATCAGGCTTGAGATCTTGAAATTGTTGTAGCTTCAAACTTGAGATCTTCATCAGCATAACAACTACTTCATGCATTGCTTATTAGTCTTGAAGTCATGAGTTGTTTCTTAAGACTTGAACATCAACATTGTGGCTTCTTGAGACTTCAACATGTAGCTTCTTAAAAAGTTTAACTTGTAGCTTCTTGAAGTATTTATGCAGTGTCTTGAATTCATATAAATCATCATACAAGCACAGGACACAGATAGATGTTTTGACACATCAAAATTTGACAACCAAAGGAGTATAAGACCATAACACTTACAATCTCCCCTTTGTCAAATTTGTGACAAAACACCAAGTAATAATACTTCCAATAGACATAAGAGAAGTACAAACACAACAGGTTCACAATAGAGAAGCATGCACAGTTATATAGATATGATAAGTAATAACTAGCATCATTCTCCCATAACTACCCCTGAGAAGCTTAACTCCCCCTGAGTAATAGCCTGAATAATAGGAGCACATCATAAAGATTAAATTCAAATAAATCAAAAGCCTCCAAAACTTCTCCCCCTTTTTGACATAAAATGACAAAGGAAGAAGAACATCAATAATAAAGAAAATAGGAATTGATTCAAGAAAGCATAGTGCATAATTCAAAAAGTCAGTAAGCACGAAAAGTTCAGTAAACAAAATATTACAGACCCATAAAAAATTTAGTCAGAACCAGAAGAGGGTGCAGGATTAGATGGATCAATTTTATATAAATCCTTAGCAACCCGCCTCATATATTTACGTAAATATGAAAATTGCGTGTCTTGGGTAACACGAATTTGAGCCTCGTGCTCTTGAAGGGAATTCAATCTCTCATCAAAATCAGAAGGCTAAAAATCAGGATCATCAGCCGAGTCTGATTCAAGTTCTTCAAATAAATCATCCATATTCACGTCTTCAGGAAGATCACTAGCTTGAGCATTTCCTGCTTCAGCACCACTGCTACCAGCATCCACTTGGCCTTCAGCCAATTCTAAATTCATCTTGTTAAGATTGGAATTATTAAAAGGGAGATTATGGATGGGTTTTTCTCTAGTAGGCATAGCTACGAGCATATGATTTGCCAGCATAGTCAATAAATAACCAAAGGGTATATCACTATGTCCAGGATGGTAACGAGACAAAATAATGGTATGACAAATTAAAGAAGGTAGACATATTTTTGCACCAGAGACTACAGAATGCAAAACACGAACCATGAAAGCAGTGAGTTCGGTTTATTACGAACGTGGATAAAGATTTGAGATGAATATCCTATGAAGTACTACGTATGCGGGTAACAAATACCTTGAGGGAAGTACATGACCTTTATGAGTCCAATGAATATCCAAATTACATAAATCTCTAGTAAGCATTTTTCGTTCGGATTAGAAAGCTGTCATGTAAAATATTAATTGGAATACTCTCATCATTGTGATGTGTATTTCCATAATGTCGGACAATCAAATGTCGATCTACTAAAAACAATCCTTCTTGAGTATCAACTTTAAAAGTTAAATCCTCAAGAGAAAAATCACAGATACATGCAAACATGGATTGGGCAATGGACTGGTATGCAGCTCCACCCCAATGTAAGATGTTATCCCATCCCACAGATTCCAACAGAGGAGAGATACCAAATGAAGCAATGTGATTAATATTAACATGACGCTCAACAATAACATTGCGCATACGCAAATCACGAGCATTAGAAGGATCATTTTCAGGAGAGCGAAGATGACGTTCTACAATAGAAGCTGATCTAGAAGAAGATGGACCTCGAGTAGTTTTCTTTTTACCTCTAGCATCCATTTTCTCAGAAGGATTTCAAGGAAACAACAAGTTGCAAGATAGAAGAAATGAGGTTTAGATAGAACAGATTTTTCAAGATAAAACCCCAAACTTGCAATGAATGACCAAATAGATTCCACAAGAATGAAATTTGAAACACCAATAGCAAGAATCTACAAAAAAAAATGCAAAAGAACCACTAACCTTGAAGTACTATGAAGGTGGGTTAGACCGGTCGTAGCTAGAACCGTTGGAGAGTAAAAAGAAATGAAGAAGAAGAGTCAAAATCCCCAAATTAAAGTGAAATCCCGATTTTCACGACTGGTCGTGTAAGTGTTCGACCGGTCGTGGCACGACCGGTCGTGTACACTCACGACTGGTCGAGTACGACACAAAATTTGCAAAATTTTTAAATAATTTTCAAATTCAAGCAAATAAAACTTATGTACATTATGATACACCAAATCATGCAAATTCAATTTAAATTGCACATACCGAGATCAAACTTTAACTTATTAAACCTGCTTTTGTCGAGCGGTTTAGTGAAAATGTCCGCAAGTTGAGTCTCGGTTGGAATGTAATCCAAATATATTAATTTTTCTTCCACTAATTCACGAATGTAATGAAATCTAATGTCAATATGCTTAGTACGTGAATGCTGAACTGGATTTTTAGAGATATTTATTACCTTTGGAATTATCACAAAATAAAATCATAGAATCCTGAGTGATTCCATAATCGCTTAACATTCGTTTCATCCAAATAAGTTAAGTACATGCATTTCCAGCAGCAATGTATTCAGCCTCAGCTGTTGATAGCGATATAGAACTTTGCTTCTTGCTAAACCAAGAAACAAGACAATTTCCAATGTAGAAACAACCACCACTGGTTGATTTCCTATCATCAATGTTTCCAGCCCAGTCAGCATCTGCGTACCCGACTAATTGAACATTAGTCTCATGTGGATACCAGAGACCAGTTTAGTAGAACTTGCGACATATCGCATAATCCGTTTACATTGATTAAGTGAGATTCTTTAGGATTTGATTGATAACGAGCACAAATACCAACACTCAAAGCAATATACGGTCTACTGTGATCGGATAAAGCAAACTACCAATCAAACTACGATACAATTTAGGATCCACATCATTACTGTAGAGTCTTTTGAGAGTCTCAAAGTTGTACTCATAGGAGTATCAAAATTTTTACCTTTCTCAAATCCAAATTTCTTAATTAAACTCTGAGCATATTTGGTTTGAGAGATAAAAATTCCATCAGGTTGTTGTTTTACTTGCAACCCTAGAAAATAGTTTAATTCTCCAACCATGCTCATTTCAAATTTAGACTTCATCAAATCTGCAAACTCAACAGTCATGTTAGTACAGGTTGATCCATAAATAATATCGTCAACATATATTTGAACCATTAGAATATCATCGTTATGTTTCTTAACAAAGAGCGTCTTATCAACACACCCCATCTGAAAATTATGACTCAGTAAAAACTTAGTCAGTTTTTCGTACCATGCTCTGGGAGCTTGTTTCAGACCATAGAGAGCCTTCTTAAGATGATACACATGATTAGTAAATTTAGGATCTTCAAACCCTGTAGGTTGTTCAACATATACCTCTTCATGTAAATCACCATTCAGAAAGGCACTCTTTACATCCATTTGGTAAATTTTAATCTTCCTAAAATATGCAATGGAGATAAAAAGTCGATTGATTCAAGACGAGCTACGAGGAGCAAATGTTTCATTATAGTCAATACCTTGATTTGTGTATACCCCTATACAACTAGTCTTGCTTTATTTGAATAATATTTCCAAGTTCATCGATTTGTTTTTGAAAATCCATTTTGTTTCAATAATATGTTTATCTTTAGGTCTAGGAACAAGGTGCGGACATCATTTCGACAAGCGATTAAGTTCTTCTTGCATCGCAAGAATCCGATTTTCATCGAAAGTGCTTCTTTTACGTTAACAGGTTCAATGGGATGTAAAGCATACGTAGTTACATATGTCCTCTAATTGTCTACGAGTGCGCATACCGGTGAGAGGGTTTCAAGTATTTGAGAAGTTGGATGATCTTTATGGTCCTTAATTCGGGATTAGTTTCACTTGATGAAATTTCTTATTTTTCAAGTATAAGAACTTCATCATTATCGAACTAGGGACAGGTGTATTCAAAAGATCGTCAATCACAACATTTATTGACTCTTGAATCACACCGGTCTGTTGTTGAGAACATGATATGCACTGATTTGTTTAAAGAATATCCTAAAAGATCCCTTCATCACTTTTAGTGTCGAACTTTTCCAAATTTTCACGGTCACGCAAAATATAGCACTTCTTTGCCAAAAACTCGAAAGTATTTGTGAAGGCTTTTTCTCAAACCACATTTCATAAGCCGTTTTATTATTAGATTTACAAATATAAACACGGTTAATAATGTAGCAGTGTATTCTTGCTTGAGAGATTCTAGGGAGCTTCATGCTATTTAACATAACATTTCCCATTTCTTGAAGCACTCTATTCTTCCTCTCGACAATACCATTTTGTTGAGGAGTTTTAGGTGCGAGAGAATTCATGCGATATTCACGATCGCTACAAAATTTCTCAAAACCGCTATTTTCGAATTCGGATCCATGATCACTACGGATCTTTGACTTGAGAACATTTTTCGGTTTGAATCGTTTTATAATCTTTTTCACTTCATCAAGGGTTTCGATTTATCTTTCAAGAATGAAACCCAAGTGTATCTTGTATAATCATCTACAATAACTAAGATGTACTTTTTGCCACCTCGACTTTCCGTTCTTGTTGGTCTATAAGATCCATGTGGAGAAGCTCGAGTGGTCTTGTGGTGATATTGGAGTTCACCTTTTGTGAGAGCTCTAGTTTGTTTACCATACTGGCATTCACCACAAATCTTGTCTACTTTTTGCATCTTAGGTAGACCTCTAATTAGTTCACTTTTGCTCAATCTATATAAATTTCGGTAGTGTACATGTCCAAGGCGTTTATGCCATAATTCTGTCTCATCGGTATGGACCATGTAACACGTTTTTTTAGATGAGCTACCATTGCTTACAATATAGCAGTTTTCAGAAGTTCTGTGACCAGTTAATATTACAGAACCCTTTTCGTTTATAATTTCACAACCTTGATTAGAAAATTTAACATTATGGTTGTTATTGCATATTTGAGATATGCTCAACAGGTTGTGTTTTAAATCCTCAACATATAAAACATTTTTAAATAAGGGAAGGTTATAGAGTTGGACCGTACCTTTGCCAATTATCTTGCAGTTGCTACCATCACCAAATGTGACTGACCCATCAGTCATATCTTTAAGATCGGTGAATAGAGCTTTGTCGCCTGTCATATGTCTGGAGCATCCACTGTCTAGGTACCATTTCGAATGGCTTGTAGCTTTGAAAGCAGTGTGAGCAACCAAACAAGTAACCTTAGGAACCCATTTCAGTACTGTTTTGGGTTTAGGAGAATAATTGGTCTTCTTTTGTTTATAGTTGTAAGAGTGACCTACTGAGTTAGATTTTAATAGCTCCTTAAGTAAATCAACAATTTTTTCAGCTAGTGGGTTTCGAATCTGATTTATATAGCTGCTTTTGGGTTTTTGAAAAGTTTTTGTATTTTTAGAAAAAACTTGACTAGTACCTTTTCCTTTTGAGTTAGAAGTCTCTCCTTTCACAAAATTGGAGCAGTATTCTTATGTTTAGGAGATGTGTTTTTATTATATAGCCCAACCCGGATCGATCGCCACATTTTCTTGATCCGGATAATAATTTTCTAATTTTGGATCACCTTGGGCATATCTCCATGTGTCCTTCAAACTCAGAAGAGAAGATACTTCATTTTTAAGTTTCTCATTTTCAGATTTCAAATTTTCAATTAGGGAGGTTTTGAATTCTAGATCACACTTTGATTTTTCAAAACAATCTGAAATTTGAGATTTTTCTAAAACAAGGGTTTCAAAACATTCTTTAAGTTTAAAAAACTTTTCTTTTTGAAGTTTTAGTTTAACAGCAATTTTACAACTTTCCTTATATAAGGCATTGTAAGCATCTTGAAGATCTTCATCATTTTCATGATCACTATCCAAATTTTCTTCACTTGTTGAATCATCGTGATCGGAAAAGGTAAACTTGGCTAGAGTCATAAGGGCCTTAAGTTCTTTGCCCGACTCGGTTTAATTTTCGATTCGGAAGAGGCTTGAGAATCAAACGATTCATCCCAAGTAGCCAACATACCCTTCCTTTTGGATCATCCTTTTAGGACATTTGTTTGCTAAATGCCCATATTCTTGACAGTTGTAACATTGACTATCTTTCAATGACTTCCAAGTTTTAGACTTAGGTTTAGAACGTTTCTTTTCATTTGCCTTTTGAAAGTCGACTCTTTTCTTACTTTTGAAAATCTTATAAAACTTTTTCGCCAAAGGGCCATATCATCTTGAGACTTTTTCGAATCTGAATTTTCTTGAGTAATACTTTTAGATGACTTCAAAGCAATAGATTTACCTTTAGGAGCTTTAAAACTTAATTCATAGGTTTGTAAAGAACCAACTAATTCTTCTACCTTCATATTATCCATATCACGAAGTTCTGGATTGCGGTTACCTTAGAATTGAACCGTTCGGGAAGAGAGCGTAGTATTTTTGCACACACTTTACTTTTTACGGAATCTTATCTCCAAGACCCCACATTGAGTTTACAATGTCATTCAATCTAGTATAAAAGTCCATAAACATTTCATTTTCCTCCATATGAATTTCTTCAAATTTAGTTGTGAGGAGTTGGACTTTAGATTTCTTGACAATTGATGTACCTTCGTGTGTCATTTCTAAAATATCCCAGGCTTTTTTGCAGTATCACGAGGATATGATTCTTTTGAACTCATCCGGTGATAGTGCGCAAGTGATTGCATTTAGTGCTTTAGCATTAGCACTACTCTCATTTTTCGAAGTGTGGTCCATTGGTAATACGATTGTAATTTTCATAGATTTTGAACCATCAATACAGTTACTTCCATGATAGGAGGATTCCATTCAGTCACTGTGGCTTACCACACACTTTCATCCATTGATTTGAGAAAGATCCTCATTCTGGCTTTCCAATAGGCATAGTTGGAGCCATCAAAAGGTGGAGGCCTAGTAACTGAAAGGCTATCAAAATTTGACATCTTTTATATAGCTTAGATCGTTAGCTCGGAAATAAATCCAAATAAAAAGCAACAAAAATGAGCTATTAGGCTCTGATACCACTTGAAAAGGCCAAGCTATATGTCCTAGAGGGGGGGGGTGAATAGGACTATGCCAAATTTAAAATAAAATTAGCGGAAATAAATTAAACCAATAGCCTTATAATATGAATCAATTCACAATGCTAAACTTTAAATCACCTTGATAAATAAGTATTGAGAGATTGATACAAATTCAGTTCTAAGGACAACCTTACACCATAATAAACAAGGGCTTATGGTAGGACAACCTTATTTCTAGAACCTCTTTTGGATCAAGGACTCAATTTTAATATAAGTAAATGAAATAGCAAGGAATTGAAATTAAATGCAGAAATATAGATCTAAATTATTACAACAATCCCCACACTTGCTTGAAATGTAAATAGTTACAACATTCACATCCACTTGTACATTCCACACAATCGAATGATAAAAGATATGAAAATTAAGCAAGCATTCAATCCACAAGACAAAGAGTTATAGTGGTTTGCACTGTGTGTACACCAACCTGCTTTTCAACCATGACCACCTGACTTCTCCACTCTAATATCCTCACACGGGGGATATTAGCGTTCACTATCAAATAGGTTTTCACAGTTCACCAAAAACCTTTACAATTGTCTCTTTTCACTTGGGCTTACACAATTCAAAAACCCCTCTTTTCTGAGTTTTCTGGTTTTCCTCAGACAACCAATACAATGAGATTTTTCTGGCTCAACCTCAAACAAAACCAATACAATGAGATTTTTCTGGCTCAACCTCAAACAAAACCAAAACTAAATAAATTTTATAGAATTGTAAAATACCTGGATTTCTCCTTTTCTTAGCAGCCCGGTAGAACCAATCGGAGTAGATGATTGAATGTCAAAGTTCAATTTCCAATACTCACATTCATAAGGTTCTAAATTCTAATAGATTTTAGATTTAACTTGTTGGGCGTAGCTATATTTGATTTTGATTCCAAGAAGAAGGAATAAGATAATTCCTCTTTTCAAATAAGATTGGAATATAGAAACAAAATCAAAATAAATAAGCTAGCAAAAAGGAATATTAAATAAGCACAATGTAGCTTAAAATAAACACAGACTTATCTCAGAGTGATCACTTGAAAATTCTTGAATTGAATCGAGTTGAAGTGTGAAAACTCTGAATTTCGTGTTCAATTTATAGAAGCAAAAATCGTTCCTACGACTGGTCTTAGAAACCTTCGACTGGTCGTAGCTCTAACAGATTTTTGAAATATTGAGCGCGATCTTTGAAAGTCGTTTCACGACTGGTCGTGAGTAGCCTACGACTGGTCGTGGGTCACCTACGACTGGTCGTAGATACTTACGACTGGTCGTAGGACCATAGATTACGTTGCTGGACTTTGAGTCGTAGATCCACGAGGCAGTCGTACGACCGTCGAAATCGTCAAATTCAAAAATTCGAAAAATCTTCAACTACTTAAGAATTGGTCGTGGAATTTCTTGGACTAGTCGAACCAATGCCGGGGATGGTCGAACAAGAGCTAGGGTGGTCGTAAAATAGACCAAACTTATGTAAAATAAATATTTGATTTATGTATCCAAAGTGACCTACTTAAAGGGTCAACCTAAGGTCATTCAAACCTGAATCATGTCGTATGGACATTGAACTTCAACCATTCAACGAATGTAGATTGTTTGAACCATATCAGGCTTGAGATCTTGAAATTGTTGTAGCTTCAAACTTGAGATCTTCATCAGCATAACAACTACTTCATGCATTGCTTATTAGTCTTGAAGTTATGAGTTGTTTCTTAAGACTTGAACATCAACATTGTGGCTTCTTGAGACTTCAACATGTAGCTTCTTGAAAAGTTCAACTTGTAGCTTCTTAAAGTATTTATGCAGTGTCTTGAATTCATATAAATCATCATACAAGCACAGGACACAGATAGATGTTTTGACACATCAAAATTTGACAACCAAAGGAGTATAAGACCATAACACTTACACAGAGACCCATAAGCGGAAAGCTAACAAGAAACTGTTCAAATCTCGCAAGAAGGTGAAAGAGAATAACCAAGAATAAAAGTCCATAACGCCCCCTCTAAATCTCAAGAAGGAGAATGGAAAGAAGAAGCAGAAAAAGACAAATATAGTCTGCTTTGTTTGCAAAAATTCTAGCCATTCTGCTCGGTAGTGTGCCCATAAAAAGACGGTAATTCTTAAGTCACTAGATACTTTGTATGTAGGTGTTTGTTCTGAAATCTTTTCCTTTAATAGTATATCTAAAGAGTGGATTTTCAATTCAAGTATTACAAAGCACGTGACATGGAGTCGTCGAAGATTCGAGGAATTTCGACCTGTAGCCAAGGAAAGTTACAAGGTGTATATGAAAAATAATGTCGTCGAAGACGTACTAGGGATTGACGTTTCCCATCTCTGTACCTGCATAGGGCAAACAAGAATCCTTCATGATACTCTTTATGCACCGTAGATGCATTGAAATTTAATTTCTGTTTGTAGGTTATTATTTGATGGTTTTGATATTCGATTTTTGGGGACAAGAGTTTCTTTAAGACTAAATAACTTCATCTTTGCATGGAAAAATTTAATCTTAGATTTATTTATTTTGAACGTAGATAGTGATAATGCACCTCTTGCTTTATCTGTTATGTTGAATGAAATTGTGGTATCTGAATCTCAAAGATGGCACGCGAGGTTAGGTCACATCGGAAAGGATCGTATGACAAGACTAGTACGTTCTGGTCTATTAGACTCCTTATCCAAAGTTGATTTGCCATTTTGTGAACATTGTGTATTCGGGAAGACTTCGAAGAAACCATTTCCTAAAGCGGCTAGGTCCAAGGGCACACTAGAGATAATCCATTCAAATATCTGTGGACCCTTCAATGTACATGCCAGAAATGGATGTCAATACTTTGTCACTTATATTGACGATTACTTGCACTATGGATATGTGTATCTCATCTCACATAAATCTAAGGTTTTTAATTATTTTCTTAAATATAAAGCTCAGGTGAAAAATCAGCTTGAGAAAAAGATTAAAATCCTTCGATCTGATAGAGGTGGCAAGTATACATCTGAAACGTTTAAATCATATTGTGAAATCATTGACATTGTTCGGCAGTACACAATGGTTTATACTCTACAACAAAATTATGTTGCAGAGAGAAGGAATATGACACTATTGGACATGGTTAGATCGATGATGACACAAGCCAATCTCCCTTAATAGAGTCCCATCCAAATTCCATTCGTTTATAAGGTACCCCATGCATTCAAAGGGATACGTTCTATTTTATGAGGACCATGGACGTTGGATTGATATAGAATCCCAGGACATGACCTTCATCGAAAATAGATACCCCAACTGAATGAAGCAAAAGGTTCCAATAAAACTCTTTGAAATACTCGATGTATCTCAGGAGAGTGGGAGTTCTGCTTCTCAAAATGATGATGGTCCTATAGTTCGTCAGGACAGTGGGAGGACATCTCAGAAGTCTCTTGAGTTACGTCGAAGCGAAAGAGGATTGATTTTCCAAAGATACTTCGATATTGAAGGAAAAATATTCCTTTGCGTTGTGGTTAATGATGATGACCTGATTCGTATCAGGATGCATTATTATCTTTTAACTCGGCTGATTAGGTGAATGCTATGGACAAAGTGATCGCTTCGAAAAGAATAAAGTTTGGGAACTTGTTGATCTGCTTTCCAATCGCAAAGCGATAGGTAATAAAGGGGTACTAAAGATCAAAAGAAAGACAGATGGTACAGTGGACAAGTATAAAGCATGATTAGTGTCACGCCCCAAACTCGGAAACTGGACTCACAAAATTCCTGATGGCCGAATCCGGCATCAACAACCTCCGTAGTACCCCATTCTCGGCTCCCATCACTCATACACCAGGTTCTGATCCTAGGATTCTACAAGGAGGATTTCTAACATGATTTTTATTCGTAATGAGCATAACCATAAGCATAACCCACGAACAATAACCACAAGAACACCATCACAAAATTCACTATGATAAAAAACTTTAAAGTACAATGCATATGAAGGGAAATACAAGATAATGATAATGGAAACTCTTGAAGCTCGACTGCAGGCTCCTGTTGTGACTAAGCTACGGCTACGTTCGAGCGTCACCTGCATGCATCAATCGTGCATAAGCTTATAGAAAGCTTAGAGGGTGGTGTAAGTATGTGCACAATATGAACGTGCTCAGAATGCAATGTCAGAGTAATGTGGAATCATGCTGATGAGTATATGAATGTAATTAGCCATACCAAGGCTATGCAGTGCAAAACATGAATGTTATTGGCCATATCAAGGTCATGTGATCGAAATGCAACTCATGCATGTCAATCCTCATCCACATGTCAATGTAACTCCTCATAGAGCATCAAATATCAGTACGGTTCTTACTCTAGATAATCACCGGGGTTTAGTACACTCTAAATGACACTGCCCTTTCCTAGGCGCATAGTCCAAGTGAGCGTAAGAAACCTCACTATCCGCTTGACTGATAGTCTGTCAATATCTATCCAGCACGTCAATAGCGGACCAATTCACGAGCTGGTCAAACTCAGTCTAGTAATGTCCCCTACCCTCGGGCGAGTAAGGCCACACCCCTTTCCAACCGACCACGACATAGTGGGAGATGTGACCTCTAGGTATTCAGCCCTCGTGCGCTCATATATCCACTCAGTACAGACGTTAGGGTCATCCTCTGGTACCATCGGGTTTATGGATTTTCACCCAGGGACATTTATGGCCCCCAATGCTTAGTAACAATATTTTCGGTATCCAATCCTGTCATCTACGATGTGCCTATGGAGGTCATAGCCCTGATGTCACTAGGGAGTATAGAAATCATATCATATAAATGTGAAGTGCATGAATCACACTACCAATCATGCAACAATCATGTGCGTACTGCGCGCTCATGAAGGGCAACTCCACCTATCAGGGAGCCCATAAACAATCTACCCGAAGGCATATGTTATGATCAGTCACTCCTCATATCAAGCATACATATGATGCATATGAATCATGGAACTATACTAAGCATGTTATGTGGTGATGGATCCTGTTCATAACGAAGAGGGGCATAGATGGCTTACACACTACAAGTATCGACCTACCAATGGGCCCTAGGGAGAGTTACGATGTGGACATTTAACCATCATTGTTCTTACAATGTGGACGTCAAACCATCATTGCTCCCAAGGCACGGCTACCAAAAACATCATTTCATACATCATGGTGGAATCTCACATCGCAATGGGCATCATATACATCACAGTTGGCCCACACAAAGGCCTCACATACGTCTCATTGGGCCTCATATACCTCAAGTGGGCCGCATCATGTGGGCCACTCCAATGGATCAATCATGCATCAAATGGGCTACATCAAATGGGCCGAAACAAAGGGGCCAATTCAAATGGGCCAATCAAATGGGCCAAATCAAAGGGGCCGATTCAAATAAGTCGATCAAATGGGCCGATTCAAATGGGCCGATCGATTGGGCCGAATCAAAGGGGCCGATCGAATGGGCCGAGTCAAATGGCCAATTCCAATACACCATACATCCATTGTTAGATACCATTGTAGAGCATAAAAAAAAATAATCATGTCCAAAGGATCATTAGGACCATACCACAAATGGCAATGGTGATAATGACTTCCACAGTTAAATTCCAATGGGCCCACATGGTGTTTATTTTCCATCCAATCTGTTCATAAGTTCACAAGGACCTGAATAGGAAAGGAAAAACAAACATTATATTGATTCGAAACTTCTGTACCCAAAGGGGTTTCAATGGTGGGATTTCATTCCATTGTTTTCTGCAGTGTGGTCCACTTGATATGAGATCTGTCTTATTTTTAGTCTCAAGTCATGAGATAAGGTCGCCAAATGGATGTACAATAGGGGTATAACACATGCTTCATGGTGGGGTTGTACCTGACATGGCATGCCAGTTGATGGATGGTCAGGATGGATGGATGGCATGGTATAGAATACATTCATCAAAGGGGCCCACCGTCCCATCCTACGGACGGTGTGGATAAAACCCATACATCACGTGTGGTCCCCACATCCAAAGCAGTGGGATGACAGGGATACAATACATGTATCATGGTGTCCATGACCGTGTCCATTGGATGAACGGTCTGGATAACATAACCGCTACACCGTCCAACAATTGGACGGTGCAGATATAGGCATACATCATGGTGTGGTCCACGTAGTGGCCCACCTATGTAATCTTATTAATATATTATATATTATATAATATAATATTATATACTACATATATCTGCAGGTGGCAGGAGGCTGCCCATATATAACATGATAAAGGTGGGTCCTACGTAGCAGTGGCCCACCACATCATTTGTATAATATATAATATAATATATAATATAATATATTATATAGTATATATATAATATATGCATTATATCTACATTTATATACGTGTGTGTGTGTGTGTGTGTGTGTGTGTGAATGGAGGTATCAACGTCCAGCGTCCAGAGACGCTGGACGGACGGCTGCTAGATGAAACACATCCATCATGGTAGGCCCCCTCGTGAATGGATGATCTGGATGAAATTCACATCCATCATGGTAGGCCCCACATGGATGGATGGTTGCACACAAGCCACGAATGGGGCCCACGTGGTGGCCCACTAGAGCTTTGGATCGGTTAATATTTGTGTTTTTACATCATTTGGGCCCATCCAAATGGACTACCATGTGGGCCACTCAGTGGACGGCATGGATAAAATACATACTTCATGGTGGGCCACACACACACACCATCCATACAAAAGAGAGAGGAAGAGAGAGAGAGAGAGAGACTGTGAGATAGAGGGACCCCATCACTATGGGCCCCTCTCTACATTGCATACATCAAAGTGGGTCCCACAACAAGTGGGCCCTAAAATTGAAATCAACGGTGGATCACCCACTTATTGGCCTCCTTAGCTCCTTGGACTCTTATGCTCCTTGCCTTCAATTTTGATGGAGGTAGATGATGAATGAATGGTTGAGATGGGAGATGAGAGAGTGGAAAAGTGGGCCACATTTGGATTTGGGAGAGTGAGAGTAACACCCCGAAAATTGGGGGTCGAGCAGAAGCTCAACTCCCAATTTCCAACGCATTACTTATGCAACATAGATAATGATGATTAAATGTTGTCCGTATTAGTGCATTAAATATGAATGAGATTATACCAAATCAACATATCATACTCTAGAGATAATTGAATTATACAAGCGGAAGAGTGTGATAAGTATATAAAACATATAAGTGGTTGTAGGTCCCCAGAGTATGAACATGATACCAGGTTAAATAATTACATGTTAGTTCCAAAATGTATAAAATACAAAATGTAAATGTTCAACTATTCCATATCCCTATATCCTCAGTGATGCAACTCCAGGTCTACGTAGACCCGCCAGAGAGTTGCAGGTAGGAGAACTCCTCGTCATCATAGACGTCCGGCTCCAAATCGTAAGCCACATCATCATCTGTAACTACAATAGAGTTTAGTTGGTGTTTTAAAACACCGTCCTAGAGTAGGAGTGAGTGATCAACTCAGTGGAGCTATAAGGTAAAGGTTAACATGTTATCAATTTAGTCAAGCAGTAATGATAAAGCAATACAATAAGTATTCCTAGGTACTCTGGTTAATGCAATGATGATATGCGATAATAATGCATGCCCTCACCTGCACTCCTTTTGCGACATCATCTCACGATCGTGGCATGCACCCCTTCCTCTGTGCTCAACTCCAACGCCAAAGGCACATGCAAATGCGGTGCATGTACATGATTAGCCAAGTTCTTAATTAAACTTATTCATACAGTAGGTTTGGGAAACTAAGGTACCTCCCTTTATATTATTTACCCAAACGATGATCCATCTAGGGTCGTCAATCCTAGGTAATCGCATACGACAGGCAAGTTATAGGGCAATGTCACCCCTGATTTAAAAGCAGTGGACAGGCAAGTTCAGGTCACTATGAAGAGGCTCGTCACCTTAACGTAGGCTTTAGTTTATATTCGAGGTCACTACGGGAAAGGCTCGTCACCTTAGCGTAGGCCGACAGCTCGAATACAGTGTCTCATACCTTATTCGCCTCACGAGTTTGGTTTGCTCACTAGACACTACGGAGAGGCTCGTCACCCCAGTGTAGGCCGACACCTCGACCACGGTGTCCCATACCACCATGCTCGGCTCATGAGTCTTAGCAGATCGAGGTACCAAGGTTAAACGGGGTTTACATTGATAAGTTGGTACCTTAGATTCAAGTAGTAGCGTCCATACATGGTGAACATACATTAGGCTAATCGGGTTGTTTGATAAGCTCGACTGGTACTAATGTATGTTGAATTGATCAACATGGAGTTCGTAAACATTCCACATGGCCTAACCACGTCGACAAGCAGCGTACGACTCAGATTCCTCGAACATATCTTGTGTGGCGAAGCGACCTTGACCACCAACTCAGAAATCATTACTGATTGCCTGGACTATGCAGTAGTCCCAATCATACTCAAACACAATAGGCATCCATGTTTGATAGTCCAAATATCACGTAGTAACCAATTCAAATATGAATCTCACATAAGCATTTTAACAAACACATAGAGTACATGTTAACATATGTAGGAATTCATCCATAAAGCACGTAGTAGTAAGATAAATTACATGAAGGAAGCTGTAACTATAGATAAAGTGATTGAGAATCCTATCTCAACACCCTCTTTAAAAATATTTCAACAAGCATTTTCTCATTTAGGCATTTTATCAAACACTTAGACTACACATATCAATATACATGTAATATATTGGTTATAACATATATTATGGCAAGTCCTTTCATAAAAGAGTTGTCACACATACAACAATCATGTACTTACAATCTAATGATCATGGCAAGCACAAATCCAAATTCCATATTCATTCAAACATTTCAACAAACACATGAATTACATTATAATCAACAAAGTGTGTGTATATATATATGTGTGTGTGTGTGTGTGTGTGTGTGTGTAATACGTGAAAATTAAAACATCGTATCTTAGCATATGTGATAGCAATCAAGTCAGTCATAAATCATTAACTAACATTGAAAGCCTTGAAAACTATAACCTAAACGTTTGTAGTCCACAACTTTCGCTAGTAAACTAGAATCGAACTCAGTTTGAACACCAAGTCTTCGTCTACGACATAACAGCAACCTATAGCATGAAATAGGTTAGCTATGTCATCACTTACCCTATTTGGATCCCTAAAACAGATTAGGGTTAGGATTTCTTACCCAAGGATGGAGTCGAAATCGTAGGAATAGCGATACGGGTAGGCTGATTCGGCACGTGGAATGGCAGGAAAGAATCCCAGCAACTATCTCTCTTTCTCTCACTTTTCCTCACCTTTTTCCTTCTCTTTTCTCTCTTCTCTCTCTTAAGGTTTAGAAATTCTATGGAATGAGAGAGGGGTGGGTAAAGGGTCTTATATAGGCTAAGAACTGATCTCAATGGCCCTAGGGCCTTGGTGTACTTAGGATATAGCCAAAGGTTGGCTGTTTTAGGCTAACGGAGCTCATTTAGAGGCCCCTCTTCTGCATACGGTCTAGGGGAAGTTCCCTAATAATGGATCTATGTCAGGTTAAGTTTACGGTCCGATCGAATTTGTGGATCGACCTGGAGGACCCGTTTCAGTTCAACGGCTATCGTCACTCGATCAGGGCCACAAGTGCATTGACCTGTGCAGGAAAAATTCCCTGATCCGAGGGTGTATTTGGGTCAGATTATGACAGTCAGAAACCTTAAATTTTGCCTACAAGTGAATGGCCCAATTTACTTAAATCTGAGTTCGTTTTCTAAAGATATTGGCGTTTCTCACACACTTCGCTCCGGGTCCAAGTTGTGTGTTTCCGGATACTATCTGAACTTGATTTCCGAGATGGTTGTCAAGTCCAGTAAGGCGGTCATAATCGTATAGTTCCACGGTTATCGAACTTTTGACGCGCGGTCCAGGTCCGATACAGAGTTTCGATGTACTCCCGTGAGTAACTGGGTTTTAAGATTGATCCTACATTTTTAGGTAATGTAGCATTAACGATTCTACTAGTTTTGGGTCTTACAGATCGTATAGAAAGTAGTTCAAGCTAATCTATTGATTAATTCAGCTTAACACTTAATTATTTTTCGTCTAATTTCTAAAGAATTCGATCCTTAGTGAGTTCTACCTGAGGTGGTACTCGGGTCTTTATATGGATTTTTTCTAGACGTTACAGTGAGCTTTGACATTGGGTGTTGCTCGAGAAGTATGAGAAATGAGAGAGAGAGAGAAGTGATGGGATGATATGGGATGGGTGTTGTAAGGAAATGATGATTAGGGTATGGGCTTGGTTGAAATTTGGGTGAATGAGGGATGGGTGGAGAGAGAGAGTTGACTTTGGAAAAGGGAAGGGGATGGGTTACTTGTACTTGAGGTATGGTGTGTACTTAACTTGATTGATTGATTGATTGATGGAACATGTTGTAGAGATTCTCTCAGAATTTATAACGCGCAACGTTTCTTTGGAATGAACGTGGGCCCACATCTCCTGGCCCGGGTATTGAATCGGTGCCCGAGTCACAACATTGGAACTGTGGCGACGGTGCGGTCGCTAAGGTACAAGTTTCGGGTCGAGCCAACTTTGGTATGCAGGACTCGGCTTAGGATCACATACAAATATCGGATACAGGTCAAGGGTTGCCGGAATTCGACCGGGAGGACCGTGGAAGCCAATGGAACGGTATAGTCTAGGATACGAGTCTTATAATTAGTTGCTAAAGGTTTTGCACAAAAAGAAGGATTGATTGCGAGGAGACCTTTTCACCTGTTACAAAGTTCTCCTCAATCCACATGATCTTGTCCATTATCGTAAGTTTAAACTTAGAGTTATATCAGATGGATGTAAAGACCGCATTCTTAAATGGTGACTTAGATGAAAAGATATATATGCAACATCTCATAGGCTATATGGACAAAAAATATTCAAAGAAAGTCTGCAAGTTGTTGAAATCTATCTATGGGCTAAAGCAATCTTCAAGACAGTGGTACATGAGGTTCCACTTAGCCATCACTACTTTTGGATTTACAATGAGTGGAGAAGATCATTGTGTATACATGAAACGGTCTAGAAGATCTTTTCTGATAATATCTCTATATGTAGATGATATCCTGCTAGCTGGTTATGACACGCGATTGTTGATATTAACTAAAGATAGGCTATTCTCGAACTTTGAGATGAAAGACCTCGGTAAAACTAACTTTATTCTTGGGGTATAAATCATCAGGGATCGCTATAACAAATTTTTAGGCTTGTCTCAAGCCACCTATATACAAAAGATCTTAGAGCGGGTCAGTATTGAAAATTCAAAAGCTGTTGAAACCCCTATGGATAAAGCTACCAAGCTAGACAGAAAATCGTGTCCCCAGACTGAAGCTGAGAAATTGGCTATGTCCTCAGTACCTTATGCAAGTACAGTATGGAGCTTAATGTATGTTATGCTTTGCACTAGACCGGATATTAGCTATGCAATTGGCATAATCAGCCACTATCAGAGTAACCTGGGATAATCTCATTGGCAAGCTGCCAAACGTATATTTCACTATCTCAGAGAAATAAAAGACCTAATGTTGTGTTATGAAGGCACAAGCCTTGAGCTCAAAGGATATTTTGATACTACTTGGGGTAATGACGCCGACGAGGAAAAGTTTACTTCAGGATATGTATTCTTACTCGAAGGAGGAGCTATCTTGCAAATAATATCTTTTCTTAAAAGCATATATATAAGTATTGCTTTAAAATTGATTTTTGTCGAAGTTTGTGAAAAAATCGAGTTTTTAGAATAACTCAATAGTTGGATAAGTGTGTATGTTGGCCGAGTACTCTAGATAGGGAGTTAACTCCATCCGGTGTGGTCATATGGACTAAGACAGGCATTGCAAAGCATTATTGAGTACTAGTTAGGTGGTCACTTAGTACTTAAGCACCTGTGAGAAGATTATGGTGATCTAGCTGGTCCCACGCCTCTGATTCTTTTGATCGCGATGTTTGGTATTTGATTGTTATTAGGCAAGTTAGATGGATAAATTTTTGTGCCTATCCCATAATGTGATTGAGTGGGAGATGTTGGACGTAGGTCAGTGGGGCCCACTAGTGAGCAATCACTAGTGGGTGGGTCCTATAAGTTTAGGCTTCTTCCAGCCTCTTCCTTTCTATTAAGATTTCAAATTTAAAATTGAATTTGATTTTGGATGGGAAATAGGGAGAAGACTGGATAATCCGGTCTCATCCCATTTCCTTCTTTTCCTATAAAAAGGGATGAGCTTTCACTACCAAAAAAATGGGCAAGGGATACAGACCACATTAGTTTTTTGCTACGGATATAAACCGTAGCTATATTTACTATGGTTTTAATCCGTAGCTAAAAAGGTGACACACCATTAATAATCATTGGTGGTGTAAGGGGCTCTATAAGGCCTAAAAAAATATATCTTTTCTATCTAATCCGTCCATCTATTTTGAAATATTATTATAGAGCATGAGACCAAAAATTAGCTAGATTGAAGGGTAAAGTGGACCACATAGTAGGAAACATGGAGATTAAATCTCATGTGTTTCTTATGGTGTGGTCCACTTAGGCCTTTAATTTAAATTATTTTTAGGATGATGAGGTAAAATAATTTATTAAAATTAATGGATGGAATAGATAACGCAAATGCATCATGGTGGACCCCACGGAGCCCCTAAGAGGACCATCCACGACCCTTCCCAAATTTGAGCGCGTGGCTCTGTTTTGAGCGGCCGCCCAAATGTCACCCCATTACTCTCTATCTCTCTCTCTCTCACTCTCTCACTCCATACCCTAACCCATCCTCTCATCCTTTCTTGTTGCAGACGATGACCCATAAAAGCTAGCGTGCCGAATCTAGTCCGTCCAAACCCAGCCCTAACTTTCCATTCCCGCCATCCGATATCCCTGCGCCCGATGTTGTCAGCGTCTGAGTCACATCCCCACCGATCCGACACACATGGTCAGAAACTCATAACCCTAGAGAAGGAAGAAAATATTCTGCATTTTGATTCTTCTTCTGCTTCATCTTCAATCTCTGTTTTTTCTACTGCTTTCCCATTTTCGGATCTTGATTTCAGTCCGTCATGAGAGTGGGAGATATGTACGTCCCTTCGCCACAGGGCTTTGATCGGGGTGCCGCGGGAGCTCCGGACGCTGCAGTGCCGAGGATTTACCAGGCCTCTAAAGGCAACAATATATTTTCCTCAAGGGGAGGTATATATTTGAACCTAATGTAAGCTCTTTATTGCTGACCATATTCCTCATTGCTGTACCTGTTGCAATTTTCTGCATATTTGTTGCCAGAAAACTAATGGACAATTTTCAAGGATTTTGGTTTGACATGATCTCAAGTCTGTTGGTCATGGTTGATGTCATGAAGTGATTATACAATTTATTTTCATGTTAGATTTTTCATTTTTGGTATTTGTGTGGCTCTCAAATGCTGTGCATGAACTTGTGGTTGTGATCAGTTACTTAATCATTTTACCATAAACATCTCTTAAGAACTCATCATTGCATTGTGATTGTTTTTTTTTTTTTTTTAATTTAACTTTTAAGGGCTGCAAAGAAGATGAAACCCAAGGTTGGAATCTCAGGTCCCTGAGAAAGATGTTTCCAAAGACAAGCATTGAATTATCTTAGGCAGGTAGTTTATAGTATTAACTTGCTGCTTTGCTTGTAAATCTTGAAACATCACCTTGGTCTAGAGCAGAGGAATTGTAGGATCTTCAATGCGAGGCAATAGAACTAATTTTGCTTTTGAAATCTCTTCAGGGATTAGGAAGCTGCTTATGCAAACCAGTCTGAACCTGCTCTACACTATTACCTTTTTTGAAGATCTTGAATAAAACTAATGTTGTTGAGAGGTGAGATGTGCATTCTGTGGAAGATATAGGGAAACTACTTCTCATGATCTAGTTTTGCTGTTGATATGATTATTTTGTTCCAATGTTTACCCCTTAGTTGTTATGATTATTTTGTGCATTCCCGTCATGCTTGAATAGTCTAGATCGATGAACCATCTCTATTTTAACAAAATGGGTTTGTTGGGACACCATTCATGTCCTAAATCATGAGGACCCTGTTATCTCTCAATTAATGTCTCATTTGGCCATCCTTTTTACCTTGTCATATCATTTTGTCAAATTGTATTATATGTTTTTAAGATTTTATAAAATCTTTAATTGTTTCCATCTTGTTTTTAAAAAAATATTACAAGGTTTCACTCTTTGTTCAGGTTCCCAATATACGACTATTGCAGAATATGCACCATCTCAATGTGTTCCAAAACCGTGGGCTAAAAAAGATGGCCGTAAAGGGACCATATTCAAAGGTGATAATATTTTATTAAGAAAAGAAGAATACAAAAATAAAGAATGAAGCTGGTGATGAGACATCACCACTTGGGATAAGGACTCCTCTTCCCAAGATGGTTCAAAAACCCCAAAAGGTAGATTGACAAACAATTTACAAGATTTTGCTAAATTGATGAGAATTCCTATTTCAAATTCCTTTTTTTGAGCCTTGATGATTGGTGAAACATGATTTGTAAAGCTAAGTAGAGGTAGTAACATGATTTGTTAGCTATGTTGGTAGTAACAAGGTGACAGCCTATTGTTGAGTCTGTCATTTGTCGTTTCATTGCAGTAAGTATCCTTTTTTTCGTCGTCTTTATATTTATTTGCATAAAGTTTCATTGAGAAATGCTGTTATGAACCTATGATATACATTTCTAAAATGCACGGTGATTGATTGGGTCTTTTCATCTGGTGGCCTAGCCCACATATTGTAACAGTCAGACAATTCTGTTCAACTCATCATTTCAAGTTTGCCTTCTGAATAAAGACAATATGATCATTCTCAAAGGTATTGTTTTTAACAAGCAAGAATTGATTTTATTAGTTGATATGCCAATGAGATCGAACTTTGATTGATTTGATTTTCCTTCTGAAAACTCCAACCTTGTTTGAAATTCAGGTTGGGTTTGATCGGGTTAGGAATAATCACATTCCCAACTTTTTTTTTAAAGGTTGGGAATGCATATAATCTATGCTCCTGTACCATTTCATCATACTTCCTTTTAAAAAATATATATGAACTGCATTGTATGAATGCATATAATCCATGCTCATGCAAGAGAGAGTAATCGAAGCGTACATTGTTCAATGATTCAGATGCTGTATCAATATGGTCTGCATCAAACACGCTGAGTTGTTCCAAAACATGGAGAGAAGGAATTATCAAAATAAGGATGTCCAAAGTAATTTCAAACAATTACATTTTTGTCTATGTACGAAATTAAGAGGCATGATTATTTCTCCAAAGGGCAGAATGTCAACGATTTGCTGTTCTAAAAAGATAATCCCATTTCCCAGATGTGTGGTGCTATGTTCCAACCTTCCAGATAAAAGCAGGTATACTGGGATCATCAATTGATACATCTAGTAGTAGCAGCCTATCTATTCAAGCGCCCAAACTCTTGGTTCAAACTAAAATTTTCTGGCAAGAAAAAGAACACCTCTTGCCTCCACCAGACCACTTTGAGGTGAGATGAAAGTCAGCTATTTGCAACATAGTCTTGTATTTCTGTCGGGTTATTGGCTGACCGTTGGCATATATACATGCATAAACTTACATATAAGAACGCTCAAGCATTATCTCTGGAAATATACTATCTTAAGAATTAATTCACCCTCGAAAAGTAGGCTCCTGGGATGGTTTTAAGGCACAGAGACTTCTAGCTTTTGGCTGAAAAGTGGTTATGATGTTGTCTACATCTAGCCTGCCACAATGAGCTGCAGTTCTACAAATCCCAGGGGTATCTTTCAGTTAGTGTTGAATGCTTGCCCATGATTTAGTGACTACTTGAATGACATTAATGTCCTTTTGATAAAGGCAGGTCTTTATCCTTATTCATGATTTCATGTTCTTTGTTTAGTTCCTCATGCTCGTTCTTAATTTGTCTTACCCTTTTAGCATCATTGCGTTTCGCATGTTGGGACACCGAATCGATGATTTGAAAAAAGCATTGCAGATGCCAACAGACTCAGGAAGCCCACCTCACTAGTCGTTCCAATCACCAGCAAGTGTTTACCCTGGCATCAAAACAGAATTGAAATTAATAAATCTTCTATTAACTAGCATAAAACTGGATATTGGTGGCATCAGCAAGGATAAAAATACACAGACTAATACCGAAATAGTTTGTAAAATCAATTGTCAAAATTTTCACCACTACAGCTATGTGCCATCCAAATGGGTTGGATCCTTGCCTGTAGGAGACCTGACAAAACTAATACCTATTTGGTTTTAATATAGTTTCCAGGGGACAAACCCATTCCTTTGGAAGAGCAAGCCTTGTAACCTACAAAACCAATTGAATTTAATAGGCAACAGACTCAGCTGCCTAAATTGACAACGAATGAGAAGCTGCAAAACCACAGGGTCTCTCCTGTTCCAGTGCTAGATGCTAACATAGAAGATCCAGGCAAGATCACCTCTACAATGATTGATCTCAACTCGAGGCCAAACCGGATTCATGGGCAGCCTTCAAATTCATAGGTATGCATGTTATTGGCTTTCAATATGATATGTACATTTTGGTTTTGTTTTTTAGAGGTTGCGAAGCTAAAGTTAACCTATCTGCTAGTTACGCGAAGTTTAGTGTATTTTTGTGTTCATAAGGAGCAGGGGATAAATGCTTTAAGTGATAGCAATCATGAGTGTGCAAGCGTATTTCCAGTGCGATCTTGCAATCAAGATCTAGAGAATAAGCAAGGTAGATTCTATTCTTCTCATTTATGCTAGTTCACTGGTCTTTTTGTTTAACCATTTCTTGGAACGTGGAACTATTTTTGTCATGTGAAACTTGAAGTATTAATCTGATTAGCATTGATTATGGGATGCTCCAGATATGGAGAATCTTTCCCTGTTTCAGTGGAAGTTCTTGATTCCAATTTCTGCCTTCCAATAGGAAAAGCTAAGGTATGAATTTTTGGAGTGCTAAGTACATGTTTTGTCTTCTATCAGTATTTACTTATGATGTAGTGCGTCTTGATTTTCCAAAATCAATTGAACTCCATTGCTTAGCACTTACTATCCTTTCTTTGAATGCTTGAGGATGTAATGAGACTTGAAAATCTCAAGCGTTTACAATCCAACAACTGCTTTACATTCCATCACATGTGCCTAGATAGAAAACAACTGCAAGATCCAAGTTGTCCATCAGTTAGGCCCTGTTCCTAGTTAAATCTAGCAGTCAAATATCCATCAGATGGGGCAAAGTCTAGAAAACAAATGGACAGCTAAAACCTGCTTGGTCAGCCATCAATTTATCCCATATGTAGTGGCCTTCACAATCATACAGATGGGCCATAGCCCAAAAATCAAGGGAATCGACTATGTTAGTCATCTGATCATCAGGTGGGTTGTTGTGTGTGCAACTACTATTTGGATCCTCAGCCATCCACTTTTTAACAGTCTATATTCCTGGATATGAAATCCATTATTATAAGGATTCCTGTTAGATTATGAATTTCAGCTTGGTTTCTCTTATGATGTTTCAAAAATCCATTATTATAAGGATCAGTATAGTCTTTCTTGGAAGATTTGCTTTCCTTTGTTAGGCCTTCATTTTCTTTCTTTCTTTTTTCTTTTTCCAGAGAGCTCATGTTTTATTCTCCACAATTGGGGTCACCATAGTACTGTTTCTTTAGATGGTCTGACAAAAAGGCATTAGGAAAATTTTCTAAAGAGAGGACTGGTCTTATGATTGGTTGGTCTGATTTTCATTTAGGGAAAAAGAATTCATCCTATATTAGGCCCAAGCTCAATCCTATGTGGCAAGGACTTGAAGCCTAACAGGCTAGTCTATCCTATTGCCACAACAAAGTCAACTTTTACTTGGGTCTTGGTTATGTTAAACATCTTTCTTGGGCGTCAAAGATTCTATTGATGGTAGCATGTGTTCTATGTGCACTAATTGGTATATTTACGATAATTTTTGCAATTCCATGACATTGTATATCATGCTAAACTGAATTAGAATGCACTACTTAACTATGTATAATCTTGCATGTGTTCATACCTGTGGGGTCCATGTTTGAGTGGTCTAAGCCGATGATATAATGTGCCCCATTGTGGATGAACATTGCAAGGAAATCTCCCAGGTGGGAAAACCTAACCATTAAGTAAGAATATGCTGCAACAATTTGTATTCAAGCAAGAAAATGTTGTATATTATCTACGTATAATCTTGCAGTCCAGGATATTTTTAGTGCATGAGCCATCAATGGATGGACCCACCATATCAATTGTTTGGATCACTCAAGCCGTGGGTCCCACTTGTACAAAATGGAAACCTAGTCTATTCTCCAAAATGTCAGCCCTAACATTGCATTAATACCTCTTTATTTATCTGTGGTTTGTTGTTTCATAACTGAATTTTGGTGGACTATGATTCTTCATAGAGTTGATGCCATGAAATGTTTCTTCATGTTTCTCATCCCAAGTAAAAAATTTGAATTCGTATGCTCTTGAAATTTGAATTATGATGGTTGATCTTGAGTTGGTATTTAATAATTAGGTTGTCCGAGACATTCATATCTTGTGATTAGATTAATGAATAGGGATTGATTTCTAAGCTTGATGGTATTATAAGCTTCCAATCAATATCATGAATATGGTCAGTCAAGATTGAAGGGAGAAACAAAATGGATCCAATCATCATCTTGAAACATCTAGTAGATAGATCCCACTTTGCATTTCTTATGATTCTATAGTAACACTTTGATTTGATGATTGTAACCATGTGATTTATAGCTAGAAACAATAGACAGTTTTAACAAATTGGCTCCATTCAAATAGTTAGGATAATCCAAGTGGCTTGATTCTTGCACCATGGCTTGCTCATAGTTGTATGAATGATCAGATCAACAACAGGTCATCCGGTGTGCCGCTTAAAAGGTTTGGGAACATTTGCATTTTGCTAACGTCCCCACCTTCATATAGTACAAAATGAGCACTGTGCTATGGACCTGTCATCTGAAATTCATATGTAGCCCACCTGCTAAATCTTGCTCCATGCTCGATCTTAATACAAAACATTCACATTACAACTATAGACAACACTAAACCATCCATGTAGTTGCATCTTTAATATCAATCACCATGGGACACCATATATTGATTTTTCTGTATTACTTATCAAAACCAGTTTTGAAACAATCATTGTAATTCATATGGAGGTGGCATCGGAGGATAATCTGAAACAACACATGGATGCTCTAGAGAAGGTGAGTCTTTCTTGCATGGCTGTCTGATTTTCCTGTTATGTATATGTAACAGCCCGGATTTTTCCCCAACCTGGAATTAGATGTCCTTAGGCGATAAGTCAATCCTAACACCGGTTTAACTTCTCAAACACTCAATCAAAGGTCTCAAATCCTTTCTTTCAACCATTCCTGGAAAAACCTCACCTTTCCTTCACAAATCCCACCCTTCACCACCTTGATCTTTCAATTTTTCCTAAGTACTTTCATCCTAGACACTATCTTAAACTAGCTAAGTAGTATAACTTGGATCACTCTATATATAAACTATAAAGGACTAAGTACCACCTCAGACAGAAATCTTATAGGACTAAATCCTTTAGAAATGAGACAAAGTAACTAAGTGTAAGACTAGATTAGTTACGAAATCCACTAGAATCGCTTTAAATACGATCTACAAGACCCAAAACTTGTAGAATCATTGACGTTAGGTTACCCTAAAATCTAGGATCAAACTCATTACCCGACTGCTCTCGGGAGCACATTGAAACTCCGTATCAAGTCTGGACCGCACATCGAGAGTCCGAATCATACGAAGTTAAAGACTTAGGACCGCCTCACTGGGCTTGACAACTATCTCGAAAATTAAATCCAGACAGTGTCCCACGGCTGTTCGCTTGAGTCTGGAGCGAGGGAGTGTGAAAACACTTGTTTTCTTTACAAAATAAATATCTTGAATAATAATCTGAGACTTGTCGCTTGCAGGTCAGTATTAAGTAACCTGACCGTCCAAATCAGGCCAAATTACACCCTCGGATCAGAAAAAATTTCATAAACATATCCATGTACTTAGAATTTCTGATCGAGATCCGCTGACCATTGAACTGAAACTGGTCCGCCATGTGCGATCTGAAAATTCCACCGAAATGAAAACTTAACTAAACGTAGATCCAATGTCTGTGAGCTTAAGTCTGACCTTTGGCTCAAGGGGGGCCGCCAGAAGTCCTCCGTTGAGCTGAAACAGCCTCACTTTGGCTAAAACCTAAGTATACCTCGACCTGGAGTCTATTTTGGAATGTTTTTAGGCTATATAAGGAATTTAGAACCCTCTCTCTCACAGCCATATGAATTTGAGAGAAACCCTAGAGAGAGAAGAGAGAAAAGAGAGAGAATATGTGGGAGCAGTGGGAGAATCTCCTTGCCACTCTTCCCTGCTGCTATCCATGCTCCACCACTCCGTTCTAATCGCTTTCTCAGTGATTCCAGCTCCGTTTCTAAGTAAGAAACCCTAACCCTAATCTGATTTGGTGTGTTGATAGTTGTAGGTTATGAAATAACTAACCTATTTCATTCTATAGGTTGCCAAACTACCGAATACGGAAGCTTAGCAAACCTATCGACTCCGTTACGATTCTACGACAAAAGGTGTGGACTTTAGGTGTATAGGTTATAGTTTTTAACGCTTTCAATGTCAGATAATGATAGATTCATGATCTGCATGCAATTGCACATGTACAAAGTGCTGTCTGTTTTCCATTTCGATTAAAGACGTAGAATATGGAATCTTACATACTCTAGGTATTTGTAAAAAATATTGTATACGTATAAATTTTGGAAATTTATTTGCCATGATTATCTGTTGTATGAATATAATATATATGGATAAAATACTTAGTTGGCAAAAGGACTCACCATAATACATGATTTGCTAATATACACTATGTATGTAGAAATAATGTATTCTAGAAAGTACCGTATATGTATAAATTTTGGAGATGTGTTTGCCATGATTATTTGTTGTACGAATATATTATATATAGATAAAATACTTGTTTGGCGAAAGGATTCGCCCTAATACATGTTTTGCTAATGCACAGTATGTATGTTGTAATAATGTATTCTAAGTGTTTGTAAAAATGCTTGTGAGAGTAAGTGTTTGGATGATAGTGTCTTAGGTAGGTGTTGAGATGGGATTCTCAACTACCTTAGAGATGTGTATGATTTCCTCCATGCGGTTGTTTACTTTAACCGCTTACTTATGAAATATATGTGTTTGTATTCCTATTTATATAGTGCTTTATAACCTGCTCTATGACATGCTTGTTAACATGCCTGAATTACTTGTTTATTTAATTCTGCACTGATTACTTCACATGTTTATATTGTATTCCATAAATCCATGAAGGGTGATGGGGGAGTGGTGTAACGAGTGCGTGCAATAGCCCTGGCAGCCCTAAGCGGATATTATCAGACCGTGATTGTATGATTTGAACCTTGATCCATTACTACTTTAACTATCTGTAATTGAATGTGATTTGGGCTATTGTATAGTCCAGACAGTCGGTAATGGGACCGAATTCGTGGCTGAGATTCATTCGCCACGTAGGACATGTTTGACGAACCCGAGTCGTGCGTTGCTTGTCGGCAATGGATAGGCCACAAGAAGTGCTTATGCACTTTATGTTGTACAACTCAACGGGCGCTCGTGCTAGTCGAGCTCGTCAAGTAACCCGATCTGTCTTATGTATGTTCACCATGTTTGGACGCTACTGCTTGAACCTAGGGTACCAAACTTACCAGTGGAAATTCCGTTAACCATGGTACCTCGATCCGCTAAGACTCATAAACCGGGCATGGTGGTATGGGACACCGTGGTCGAGCTGTCGGCCTACGCTGGGGCCACGTGGCTCCCCATAGTGACCAGTGAGCAACCAGACTTGTGAGTCGAATACGGTGGTATGAGACACTATATTCGAGCTGTTGATACCTACGGCGAGAGTCGAGTACGGTGAGACATGTATTCGTGTTGACGGGCGACGAGTCTTCATAGTATCTTCGAGTATACTCTGAAGTCTGTGATTGACGATGAGCCCTTCGCAGCAACTAGAGCATGAGTTGAGCCGAGTACGGTGAGACCTGTATTCGAGCTGACGGCCAGCGATTGAGCTGAGTATGGTGAGACCTGTATTCGAGCTGACGGCCAGCAATCGAGCCACATACGGTGAGATCTGTATCCATGCTGACGGGTGACGAGCCCTTTGTGATGCCTCTCGATCCATAATATCGTATGAGATTATCTAGGTTTGACGACCTTAGAATGGATCATGTTTGGGAATGATACAAGAGAGGTACCTTAGTGTCCCAATCCTGCTATTTGAAATGGACTAATAATAACTCGGTAATCATGCTCATCATAGCATTGCATGTGCCTGGTAGATGTGGAGCACTGAGGGATGAACGCATTCATGAACGTAAGATGGTGTCGCATGCGGGTGGTTTGGCAAGGGCATACATCATGTCATTTCATACTTGCATTAAATAAGAGTAGTTAGAATTGTTTGATTGTATTGCTTTATCATTACTCCTTGACTGAATTGATAACATGTTAACCTATGCTTTATTATTCCACTGAGTTGGCTACTCATTCCCACGTTACGGGATGGTGTTTTAAAACACCCACCAGACCCTGTATCAGATGCAGGTATCACTAGAACACAGGAGACTGAGCCCGACTTCTATGATGATCAGGAGGAGTTCTCCCACATGCGCAATTTGGAGGTTTCGCATAAATTTGTCAGTCTACTACTGGGGCTACAGGGTTGATAATTTTAGTTGTACTATTTTGACATTTTGATTCAGAACCAACATGTATATATAGTGACTCAGTTAGTGTTCATACTCTGGTGATCGAGAATGTTTTGTTTTATATATATCTATATACACCTTTCAGTCTTCCGCTTATGTTTTATACATGGATCTGGAGTATGAATTACTGTTTTGGTATAATCTCACTCATGTTTATTATACTAACACAGACAACATTTAATCATCATTATCTATGTTGCATAAGTGATGTTCTGGAACTCGAGAGTTGAGTTTATGCTCGACCCTCGATTTTTTGGGATGTTACAATATATATATATATATATATATATATATATATATATATATATATATATATTTCAATTTTCACTCTATATTTGAAGATATATTGTTGCTAAAATTGTTTTTTTGTTTATGTTTCTCTATTTCTTTGAATCTCATGCAATTGTATTGCCTAGATTAGGAGTTTGTTTGGAATTTCTTGATTTGCAGTTGACTGGATGCACTCCTCCATAATTGCAGGTGGAATAATAACAGCTTTTAGTGTTGTTCCTATCCCACTTGCTATATGGAGTAGAAAAATGTGGAAATAGGATCCTGCCTGATGTAGTTCTTGCTTCATAATCTCACCCCAATTGCAAGGCGGATTGGTTCTTCATTCTGAGTATCTTGGACTCAGGGAACCAAATTACAATATTTACTTTCAAGTTGGACTTGTGCCCAAAAATCAGCCTGATTCAAAATTTAGGTGAGCCACAACAAAGGGAACCAAAGCGAGAGGGCACCCTGCCCTTGATTTTCATTAGGGCCCAAATAAGTTGCAAAATAGCCTGATTTTTTGCATGACCCTTCATCCAAGCTAGATGAAAGGTACACATGGGATTAATTCTTGAAGGGTTCTCACATGTTCTCATGAAAACTAGTTTGTGGGAGAAAGTTTTCCTCCAAACAGTGTAAAATATGAACTATCATCTTTCTACGTCTTCCCCCACCCTTACTTCTATTGTAGAACTAAGTGCTATTTGTTGATGGAAATTTGACTTTCATACTTAGAATCATGAAACTTAGAATACTTTAAACTAATTCAGGTCTCTTCCTTATACCTGCAAGGCCACATTCTTCTGGGTTCCTATAGCAGCCAATCATGGTTTACTTCCAAGAAAATCATCTCACCACATTCTTCTCAGATTGCATTGTGGAATATGCATCCATTATTCAAAGAAAGGGCGACATTCCGAGCACTCACATTTTCTCTCCTTGCTAGCTAAATTGGTGAGTCTTCTTTCCTTCATGCTATATGATTCATTGATGAAGTGGCCTGGCCATTTGGACAGACCCATGTTTATATTTTATCTCGAAATGGATGAAGTAGATCCGGACGTGCGTCGGAGCTATCTGGATGTTGAGTGGGGGTCCCTGGAAGGTGGGAACCGCTGTTATGACCATGATGAAGCTGTCCATTTTCTATGGACAACATTGGAAGGGCCTGGCCATTTGGACAGGCCGTGTTTATGTATTTGTTCAAAATTAATGGAGCAGACCTGGATGTGCGTCGGAGCTATCCGGATGAGTGAGGGTCCCTAGAAGGTGGGAACCGCTGTTATAACCATGATGAAGTTGTCTATTTCCTATGGACAGCATTGGAGGGACCTGACCATTTGGACAAGCCGTGTTTATGTATTTAGTCGAAATTAATAGAGCAGACCCGGATGTGCGTCGGAGCTATCCGGATGAGCGGGGGTCCCTGGAAGGTGGGAACCGCTGTTATGACCATGATGAAGTTGTCCATTTCCTATGGACAGCATTGGAGGGGCTTGACCATTTGGACAGGCCTTGTTTATATCTGTATTTGCAAGGACCACACCCTTTACCTAAACCACACCCTTTACCTATAACCTAAACCTAAACCTTAACCTTTAACCTAAACTTTAACCTATAACCTATAACCTAACCTAAACCTAAACCTATAACCTATAACCTAACCTAAACCTAAATCTGTAACCTAAACCAAAACCTAAACTTGAAAACCCAAACCTAAACCCGATCCGAACCCGAACCCGATTTCCTAAACCTAAACCTTAACCTATTCTCAATTCCTAAACCTTAACCTAAATGTATTCTCAAATCCCTAAACCTAAACCAACACCTAATCTAATCTCAACTCCCTAACCTAAACCTAAACCTAAACTTGAAAACCCAAACCTAAACCCGATCCCAAACCCGAACCCGAACCCGATTTCCTAAACCTAAACCTTAACCTATTCTCAATTCCCTAAACCTAAACCTAAATGTATTCACAAATCCCTAACCCAACCCTAAACCTACACCTAATCCTAATCTCAACTCCTAACCTAAACCTAAACTTAAAAACCCAACCTAAACCTTAACATATTCTCAATTCCCTAAACCTAAACCTATTCTCAATTCCTAAACCTAAACCTAAATGTATTCTCAAATCCCTAACCTACACCTAATCCTAATCTCAACTCCCTAACCTAAACCTAAACCTAAACCTAAACTTGAAAACCCAAACCTAAACCCGATCCCAAACCCAAACCCGATTTCCTAAACCTAAACTTTAACCTATTCTCACCCTAAACCTAAACCTAAATGTATTCTCAAATCCCTAACCTAAACCTAAACCTAAACCTACACATAATCCTAATCTCAACTCCTAAGCTAAACTTGAAAACCCCTACAACTAATCCTAATCTCAACTCCCTAACTTAAACCTAAGCCTAAACTTGAAAACCCAAACCTAAACCCGATCCCGAACCCGAACCCGATTTCCTAAACCTAAACCTTAACCTATTCTCATTCCCTAAACCTTAACCTATTCTCAATTCCCTAAACCTAAACCTAAATGTATTCTCAAATCCCTAACCTAAACCTAAACCTACGCCTAATCCTAATCTCAACTCCCTAACCTAAACCTAAACCTAAACTTGAAAACCCAAACCTAAACCCGATCCTGAACTTGAACCCGATTTCCTAAACCTAAACCTTAACCTATTCTCAATTCCCTAAACCTTAACCTAAATGTAATCTCAAATCCCTAACCTAAACCTACACCTAATCCTAATCTCAACTCCCTAACCTAAACGTAAACCTAAACTTGAAAACCCAAGCCTAAACCCGATCCCAAACCTGAACTTGATTTCCTAAACCTAAACCTTAACCTATTCTCAATTCCCTAAACCTAAACCTAAATGTATTCTCAAATCCTTAAACCTAAACCTACACCTAATCCTAATCTCAACTCCCTAACCTAAACCTAAACTTAAACTTGAAAACCAAAACCTAAACCCGATCTCGAACCCGAACCCGATTTCCTAAACCTAAACCTTAACCTATTCTCAATTCCCTAAACCTAAATGTATTCTCAAATCCCTAAACCTAAACCTACACCTAATCCTAATCTTAACTCCCTAACCTAAACCTAAACCTAAACTTGAAAACCCAAACCTAAACTCGATCCCAAACCCGAACCCGATTTCCTAAACCTAAACCTTAACCTATTCTCAATTCCTAAAGCTATAACCTAAACCGAAAACCTAAAACCTAAACCTAAACCTAAACCTAAACTCGAAACCTAAAACCTCAACCAAAACCTATAACCTTAACCTAAACCAAAACCTATAACCAAACCTTAACCTATAACCCATAACCTATAACTTATAACCTAAACTTATAAACTATAACCTAACCTTAACCTAAACCTAAACCTATAAACTAAAACCTAAACCAAAACCTAAATGTATTCTCAAATCCCTAAACCTAAATCTACACCTAATCCTAATCTCAACTCCCTAACCTAAACCTAAACCTGAACTTGAAAACCCAAACCTAAACTCGATCCCGAACCTGAACCTGATTTCCTAAATCTATTCTCAATTCCTTAAAGTTATACCTATAACAACATATAACCTAAACCTAAACCTTAACTTAAACTTAAAACCTTAACCTAAACCAAAACCACCTTAACCTAAACCAAAACCTATAAACTAAACCTTAACCTGTAACTTATAACCGATAACCTAACTTATGGATTTTGCCATAGTTTAAAAGATTTGTAGGTACATTTTTTATTTTTTTCATATATAATAATTATTATTATTTTTGTCTTTCTTCCCTTTGAGATGTGTACAAAGGCATGCTTGTTTGATTGTGTCTACAATTGCTGTTTTATACAGGCTGACAAGCTAAAGAAGTCAGTAGAAGATGAAATTAATTTTCTCAAGGGAAGGGTTTCAGAACTTCAAAGTGATCTTGTGTGGAAGTCCACAGAAGTTACATCTGCAGTTTCAAGGAAAGAAGAAGCTCTATCTTCTGTGTTTGTTGAAATTAATTGTCTGAAGGAAGAAAATTCTGTAAAAACGTGAGAATTATTGAATGCATATGGAGGGTGTTTACTATATTGGAGTGTATTTGTTTCTTGTACATGAGGGCACGCCTTAGTTTTAATTCTTATGATAGGTTAAGCAAAGTGAAGTATTGTTTATTTAAAAATATGAATGTAGGATGCATTGTAGATTTGATTGCTATTGTAATAATGCATCATTTTTTTTTCTTTGATTGCATTTTATGTAATATTTCTATCATTAAGATGAGTTATCAATCACAGCAGGTTCTTGCAATGGAAACAGGTAAAAAACTAATCTATAACTTTAGCTATGGCTTTTGTCCGTAGCTATTTCTATCTATTGCTATAGATATAATCTGTAGTTATTGCTATCTATAGCTACGGATAGAATCCATAGCTATTGGTATCTATTGCTACAGGTACTATCCGTAGTTGTCATCTATTGCTACGGATAAGATCCGTAACTATTGGTATCTATTACTACGGATAGTATCCCTAGCTATTGGTATCTATAGTTACAGATCTAATTCGTAACTATTTGTAGCTATTGCTACGGATATAAGCCGTAGTTATTGGTATCTATTGTTATGGATATAGTCCGTAGCTAGATCTTTAGCTACACCACCAATAGCGACGGACGTGCTACGGATTATGTCCATAACAAAAGGTCTTTTGCTACGGATTTTGGCCGTAGCCTTTGCCCATTTTTCTTGTAGTGTTTTCTCTCGTAAAAAATAATCAATCATAAGAAATACCAAAAGTATTACAGAGAGATATAGCGTGCACAGTAATCCGTCCATTTTGGCTTGTCCTTGGGATGATCTCATCCATAGATCGTAATCCGGGGCCATCTATACCGTAGGATCAGAGGTGTGAATAGATCTATCTGCTCTAGTAGTAGATAGGTGGGTCGTTGGAGCGTTAATCTTCTGCTTTGTGAGGGTTCCATATCGTGTAGACCGTCAGATCTTGAAGGCTCATACTTCCATGCTTCCCAACATATATATATATATATATATATATATATATATATATATATATATATATATATATAAAGTAACATCTGAAAATAGATTTAAACACTTCACATCTAAACTGATTCTCCTGTCTAATGTCTCACCCTTCATATTCAGAAGAGTGGTGAAAGATAATGTAGTTGTTAATGGTAAGTATGAAAAAGAAAACATGCATGAAAACATCATATATCTAAGTGTTGTGATATGTTTAATATTATATATGTTGGAATATTTACAGAATTATATTTTCTGTAAAATATGAACACTGAAAAAACCAAGTTAATCTGAAATAAGGACAAGCTTAAGCACGTTTGGAAAGCTGTCCTTAAAGTGGTATTTACCCCTACTCAAGTGAATCGAGTATGCTGAAAATGTTACAGGCAAACCGCTTCTAGGATACGACGAGGCTAGTGTGGGTCTACGTTCAGCAAACACGAAGGCCCACCAATGGAACTCTGTTACACAATCTGGCAAAAATACATAAAAAAGGAAAAATCCCATAGAGAGAAGAAGAATATTTAAAACTTAAACCACTACACTGGTCTGTTTTTACTGATCTTCAGCAGCTACTGGTTCAAATGAACGTTCTAGACCACACCTCTAGTCTAATTTTTAAGCAATGGTTCAGATGAACCTTGCTATACTACTGGAATCACTGTTGTATATGAGAAGAGTGGCTTAGGCTTAGTTTGTATGGGTCTGCTTGAGTGAGTTGAGAGATGGTTTGGAAACTCATCCAGACCTTCCTTTTATAGGCTATGGTGGCTGGGGTTATGGTCCAGGAAAATAAATCCCATGACCGTTTTTTAGCTGTTGGAGAAAACTAGTCATTTTATGGCCATTTTCTACATGGGCCATTAAGGTGCTGCATGTAAACTATTGTGAGATAGTTGCTAGCCGTTTTCTAGCTGTTGGGTTAGTCATGCAGCGGTTTCAGCTGGACCCTTCACTAATAGCACAAGTGTTACAGATTTGCTGCAACAGCTCTTTTTTCAGCTCTCTATATATATAGAGGGACTCTCATTCAGTCCTCTAGATTTTGCCCAACCATCCATCCGCCTTAGCCACTTAGTCGCACCGCGACTCGCACACGTCTCGCTCTAGTTCGCTCAAGGTCTCGAAGGAGCGACCCTTTGCGACACGATGCAGACGTGCGAAGTACAAAGTGCACCAGTAGTGCCTCTATAGCCACACTGCCTCGCATGCCCACGCCCTCGCACCAAGACCGAGATTGAGCCCGTGCTCGGGAGATTGAGCCCGTGCTCATGCCCGAGCGCGAGCGCGAGCGGGTGTTCCAGTGCTACGCACTGGAACACGTAAGTCTATTTTCCTTTGGACCATGCGGGTAAGTATTATAATACTCCACCACTCTCATATAAATAACTTTTTCTTCTCCTCTTTTTCCAATGTGGGACTATTCCCAAAAACCCACAAAAGGTGTTTTTCAAACACTTTTTTATATAATATATTATATTTTATTAAAATATATTTTAAAATTAATATTTTTTGCAACAATCCCGCACTTGATTTTTTAAAATATATTTTTCTCGATTAAACATTTCTGCCAGAATAATCAGCTTATATGCATAAAGAAAGATATCTTTCAATTTTAATCTTTCCTTAGTATAAGTATCTTAAAACTCTGTCGAAATGACTGGTAGTCGTAGCGTTGAACCAGTTATTACTAGATAATAGAGTCGGAGAAACCACACACATATTCGCTATGTGTTAGTTAGAGTTCCCACAATCTTAGTCAGCACAATTAATGGCTTTGTGCTTATCCTAATTCGTGAACGATCCAGAGAGAAAAGGTCCTAACTCTCATAAGAGACGGCACCATCTCTACATTCATATAGGTGAAATCCTTCCAGTGTCTCTGTTACTATAAGACACTTGTCTTATAGACTGGATTTCATTAAGAGTTCTAAGACACAACTCTCTTTCGTAACGCTCAGCACTTATCTATTATGGACAAGGTTTTGTATTTTTAATGCTGAAAAACTTTCCATAATCAGTGACTTGTTTTTACCCATTAAACTTGAAATTAGATATTTTCTGACTTTAGGTTGGGTTACTATCACTGGTGGAACTTTGGTTAAAGAGTTTCAACCCCATCCCTCTAGATGTAGCCTTTACTACTGTAACGCCCTGAAAATCGGGGGTCGAGCATAAACTCAACTCATGAGTTCCAACGTATCACTTATGCAACAAAATGAATGATGATTGAATATTGTCTATATTAGTGTAGTGAACATGAGTGAGATTAAGCCAAAACAGCATATCATACTCCAAAGACAGTTAAATTGTAAGCGAAAGACTGTGATAGATAGAAAAATATATAAACTATAGTAAGTCTCCAGAGAGTGATAAGGTTACCAGGTTAAAGAATTGCAAGTACGATTTTAAAATATACCAAAGGTGTAGTGTCATCTAGACATCTCTGTAATCTCGTCGATCAAGACACGGCTTACATGAAGCCGCCAGAAAATAGCATACACGAGAAAGCATCTTCGTCGTCACAAAAGTTTGGCTCCGCCCCAAGAGTAGCGTCGCCATCTGCAATCAGACAATGTCTGGTGGGAGTTCGGAACACCGTCCCGTAACATGGGAGTGAGTGATCAACTCAGTGGAACAATAAAGCACAGGTTAACATGTTATCAAAATAGTCAAATAGTAATGATAAAGCAGTACAATCAAACACTCCTAACTACTCTTATTGATGCAAGTATGAATGCAGTCATGATGGATGCCCTCACCACACCCTCCCTCGTGCGACACCATCTTACGTTCGCGGCATGCTTTCATCCCTCTGTGCTCCACATCTTCCAGGCACATGCAATGCAATGATGAGCATGATTACCGAGTTGTTATTAGTCCATTTCAAACAGCAGGATTGGGAAACTAAGGTACCTCCCTTGTATCATTCCTAAACATGATCCATTCTAGGGTTATCAGTCCTAGTTAATCTCATACGAAGGTATGTTTCTATGTCGCTGCAAAGGCTGTCAAGGCTGTTACGTATAATGGTTACACCACTCCCCCATCACCTCTTTAACGGTTCATCACTAAATTGATACAGGCCTAGTTCATACTCTATTCACTGCGGCAAAACTCGTCGCCTCACTGCAAATTCAGAGTATGCTCGAGGTCACTACAAAGGGCTGTCAGGGCTGTTACACACATTTGTTGCACCACTCCCCCATAACCTTATCAATGTAGGCCGACAGCACGAATATAGTGTCCCATACCACCATAATCAGTTCACAAGTCTGGTTGCTCAATGGACACCACGGAGAGGCACGTGGCCCCAGCGTAGGCCGACAGCTCAACCACGGTGTCCCATACCACCATGCTTGGCTCATGAGTCTTAGCGGATCGAGGTACCATGGTAACAGGATTTCATGGTAAGTTTGGTACCCTAGGTTCAAACAGATGCGTCCAAACATGGTGAACATACATAAGACAGATCGGGTTGCTTGACGAGCCAGACTAGCACGAGCGCACCACCAACCGAATGACATGAAGTGCATAAGCACTTCGCGTGGCCTAACCACTGCCGCCAACCGAAGTATGACTCGGGTTTGTCGAACACATCTCACGTGGCAAATGAATCTCAGCCACGAATTCAATCCCGTTACCGATTGCCTGGAATATAATCATAGCCCCAAACACAATCAATCCATGACTAGAAGCATGTAGAGTAAAGCAGAATAAACAAAGTAATTCAAGCATGTCATAAAACATGTAATAAAGCACAATATAAACAGGAAATACAACCACCTATATTTCATAAGTAAGCAGTTAAATTAAACAAGCAACATGGAGGAAATCATATACATCTCTAAGGTGGTTGAGAATCCTATCTCAACACCCCTATACATTACAATTTACTAACTACTACTCATTAAGACATTTCAACAAACACTTTAAACTACATACATCAACATACATGACGTATGTTAATCACATACGTATAAGGCCAATCCTTTCACTAGTGAGTTGCCCCCAATTATAACACGCGTGCACTCACGACGGATAGTCATGGCAAGCAGGAATCCAAGTTCCATGTTCATTCAATCATTTCCACAAACACTTGGGCTACACGTTTTAGCAGATATAGTGTATATTGACCGTGGCATGATTTAGGGCAAATCCTTTCGTCAAGGGGTGTCGCCTATACCACAATCATGTATCCATGACAATCAGTCATGGCAAGCATGAATGCGAAGTCTATATTCATTCGATCATTTTCACAAACACTTAAAATACACTATATTTAACATATATAGTGTATATTAGCAAACACATATATTAGGGCGAACCCTCTTGCGAAGTAAGTGTTATACACATATATAATATGTTCATACAACAAATAATCATGACAAACACATTTCCAAAATTTATATGTATACGGTACTTCCTACAAATACCTAGAATACACAAAATTTCATATTATTCGTATTTAATTGAAACGGAAAACAGACAGCACTTTGTACATGTGCAATTACATCCAGATCATAAATCTATCATTATCTGACATTGAAAGTGTTGAAAATCATAACCTATACATCTAAAGTCCGCACCTTTTGTCGTAGAATCTTAACGGAGTCGATGGATTTGCTAAGCTTTCATATACGGCAGTTTAGAAACCTATAGAATGAAATAGGTTAGCTATTTCATAACCTACAACCTACACAACCCCAAAACAGATTAGGGTTAGGGTTTCTTACCTAGAAATGACGCCGGAATCGCCGGAAAAGCGATAAGACTTGCGTGGTTAAGCTTGTAGAATGGCAGGGGATAGTAGTAGGGAGCTTCTCCACTTCTCTCACTCTTTCTCTCTCTTTTCTCTCTTCTCTCTCTAAGGTTTCTCTCAAATTCGTATGGCTAGAAGAGAGAGGTTTTTAAGGTCCTTATATAGCCTAAAAACACTCCAAAATAGATTTAAGGTCAAGGTATACTTGGGTTTTGTCCAAAGGGCATCTGTTTCAGCTTAAAGGAGGACTTCTGGCGGCCCCCCTTGAGCCAAAGGTCGGACTTAAGCTCACTAACGATGGATCTAGGTGGAGTTACGTTTTCGTTTTTGTCAGATTCCCAGATCACGCGTGGCGGTCCAGTTTTAGTTCAACGGTCAGTGGATCTCGATCGGAGATTCCGAGTACTTGGATATGTTTGGAAAAATATCCCTGATCCGAGGGTGTAATTTGGCCTGATTCTGACGGTCAAGTTGCTTAATACTGACCTGCAAGCAACAAGTCTCAGATTTATTTATTTTGAATTTAATTTAGAATTATTTTCACATTTCTCACACTCCCCGCTCCGAGCTTAAGCGAATAGCGCTAGGACACTATCTGGATATGATTTTCGAGATGGTTGTCAAGCCCAGCAAGGTGGTCCTAATTCCTTAACTTCGTGTTAATCAGACTTCCGACGTGCGGTCCAGATCTGATACGGAGTTTCGAGATGCTCCCGAGAGCAGCTAGGTAATGAGATTGATCCTAGATTTTAGGGTAACCTAGCGTCAATGATTCTACAAGTTTTGGGTCTTGCGGATCCTATTTAAAGTGGATCAAGTGGATTTCGTAGCTAATCTAGTTTAACACTTAGTTAACTTAGTCAAATTTCTAAAGGATTTAGTCCTATAAGATTTCTGTCTGAGGTGGTACTTGGGCCTTTGTAGTTGGTACATACAGTGATTCAAGTTATCAATACTTACTAAAGCACGCCCTAATTACAATGGAAATCCTAGGCGTGGAGAGAGGCGGATGTTCTAAATAACTTATTCATTTTGTGAAATTCCATAAGGGTATTGGTTAAAAGCCCATTTTATTTATGTATTTATTAATTACAGCAATTTATAGTTTAAGTATTGTTCTTCATCACCTAATCCTTAAGATTAGTGTTTAATGTAAAAGTACTTAGGTGCTTTGTGAAGGATAATGTAGTGAAAGTAAGGTTTATGAAGGAAATGGGTTAAGAAGCGATTTTAGACTGTGGGATTTAGTTCTGACAAGTTAATAAGGTGTTAGGATCGGCCCATTGCCTAAGGACGTCCAATTTCAGGTTGGCAAAAATCCAGGATGTTACAATCTACCCCCCTTAAAACAAAATTTTATCCCCAAAATTGCCTAAGGGTAATAAGGAAAGATTTAATTATTTTATTTGCCTAAGACTTATTGATTTCAAGTTTCTACGCGTGGTAGGGTATATACTAGCCTAGTTCATTTTAGTCTAACCCTCTTAAAACTTATTTTTTTATCCATTTCTCATATCCTGATAGTTTGCTACAATGGATTTCTTTCCCTCTTTGGAGTCTTGATTTCGATTCCCAACTAGTTAGAGTAAGATAGCTATTTTCATTGTTTGACCAACACGAAGAGACGGTTATAGTGGGCTTAATCCCGATACATCGATCATCTACCGGGCCAGGGTAGAAAGCTCATCGTATCCCTTTCGAATGCTAGTGGATCCTGGTCTTCTGCTTGTCAGCAGTGAGTCTATTGGTAGTCGCTCAGGATTGAGAATTGGGTCAAGCCGCGAATGCTTCGCAGTTGTATATTTCAGTAACTCTGTAGACCGATCGCTCTAAAAACGTAGGGAATGTCCATTATTGAAAGGCTCAACTTATCTATTTCTAAGGTTGCCCTTTAGGTCTTGGTCTAAGAGAATCCTTGTTATTATTTATGTCCAAGAAAATGGTAAATCAAAGCTTACTAGGTCATCCTAAAATAGTTTCTCATCGTAGAACAGGCTTCTATTATGTTCGTATTCAACAAGCACAGTTGTAGATATGTTGACCTTGGCTATTGTAATTCAATTCGTACCCATTGTTAGGCCTCTTGTGTAATATGAAATTGTTTAATACTTAAACCCCAATTGCTTTACATTCGAAGGAAGATTCAGATTCTAGTTAGTGACCTATCTTTACGTACAGTCTGGATCAATTCCATTCGATCTTGGGCCAATGGGGCAAGGGTCCACCACGCTTTCGCTGCGCCACCCAGATCAAAGAGGTATATTGATTTGACCTAGCTACATTAATCGGTCTCTGGCATTCTCTAATGTAACCGGTAGTCTAGTGTAAATTTAGGAGTAGTGGAAATCCATAGGTGTAGTCCAAAGTCTATGCTTATACACTAGATGATTTCATATCATTTCTAATACAAGGAAGGGTTTTATCACTTAGGGTCAAAGTTGTCTAATTAGAACCGAGTTGTCTGTACTTGACGCTTGAGCATTTCACATATGCTCATTCCAACTAAGAGGGTCCTAAGCTTCACATTATAAATTTGTTGGATTTCCTATACGGTCAGGTCTGTCGAAATCTAGGAGCACCGCTCTAGGTCCAAAACTCCAAGGGCTTGTTTGGCCAATGGTATTAAGTTGTATTAAACGGGTCTGCATTGCTAATCCCACTTCGGGATTGTGAATGACATGTTTGGTAGGAGGGTGGGTGGGGATTAAAATTAATTTTACAGGCTTTGAAAAATGAGTCTTGTGTGGGAAAGCGTGAGATGGGATTTTTAAATCCCATAATGATGAATTTCTATGTGTAATTGAAAGGAAATCTCAGAATATACTTTTCATTGCATACATTCCAAACATGGCATTGGAAAACATGGGATACACCCAATCTAGGGACAATACCTTACACACTATCCACCTTCAACCCACCTAATGCAGTTGGCTGAACGGCCCTAAATAGTCCAACATTCGGAGGTTGTGAAGAAGACGGTGGAAATGGAGAAAAAAAGTCGTATTCAACTCGAATAAGGCCATGGGAAGTGAAGGAAAAGGAGAAGCCTCAGTAGAGATTGTACAGGCCCAAGAGACAGGGTTCGAAGAAGGAAAGTGAAGAGATGGGAGGGATTGAGAGCTTACACGATTTGAGCTTCAAACGGGGGGTGTAGGAGCTTAAATGAGAGAGAATAAAGAGGGTAGGGAGGTGTATTGTTATAATCGATGGAGGTGAACGGGTTGTGACAGAAAATGACAGAATGGGTGATTGGAGGGGCGATTTTTGCCAAAAATTAGAAGTTTGAAAGAGAAAAGAGAGCTTGGAGGGGTGATTTGTGAAGGAGGTATGTCATAGGGGGTTTTAGTCGACGGCCCACACACCAGGGGGTTCCCTAACCCCCCAAACTCGATCGGCCCGACGTCACTGAGCCGCCCACCAGCCGGGCAAACTCCAAGAAGGTCAGAACGACCACTGAAAATTCACGTAGATTAAATCCTTTAGAAATTTAACAAAGTTAATTAGTACTAAACTCAATTAGCTATGAAATCCTAGATCGCTTTAAATACGATCCGCAAGACCCAAAAGTTGCGTAATCATTGACGCTAGGTTACCCTAAAGTTTAATCAAACTCATTTCCCGTCCGCTTCTGAATGAAACGAAACTTCAGATTAGGTCTAGATCGCACATCGGGAGTCCGATTAACCCGGCTAAGGAACTAGGACCGCCCCACCTGGACTTAACAATCATCTCAAAATCGCCTTTATCCGATGTTCCACGGCCATTCGTTTCGAATCGGAGCGAGGTAGTGTGAAAAACACTATTCATATGCCAAAATAAATATCCGGAATAGTGATCTCGCATCCTTTTGACGCGTCAAGATAAGCAACCCGACCGTCGAATCGACCAAATTACACCCTGATTAAGAAAATTTCAGAACATTTACATGTACTTGAATTTCGATCGTGGCCCACCGACCGCCGAATCGAAAGTGGTCCGCCACGTGCGATCCGGGAATCCGATCGAGTCAAAACGTAATCCCACGTAGATCCATCGATGGTGAGCTTAAGTCCGACGTTTGGTTCAAAGAGGGCCACCGTAACTTCCCTTTTGAGCCGGAAAAGCTGCGAATATCTATATAAGCAAGACTCCCATGAACCTAAGTCTAAATTCGTAATGTTTGTGGCTATAAAAGGAGCTTAGAACAGCCCCTCTCATAGCCATACGAATTTTGAAGAAAACCCTAGAGGGAGAGAGAGAAAAGAGAGAGAAAGACTTGGAGATCGTGCCGATCTTCCTCCTCCTGCTTTGCTTGTTACACGGCCTACACCGCCCCTATTCTAACGCATTTTCCTGGGCGGTATCCATCTCATTCAAGGTAAGAAACCCTAACCCTAGGTCCGATTTGAGGTGGATCGATGTAGGATGTGTACCGACTAACCGATTCCGCTCTTTAGGCTAGAAATCGCCCGTAGACGGAAGAGTTCCATTACCCTTGCCGATTCGCTGCGTTTCCAAAGGCAAAGGTGAGGACTTTAAGCTTATAAGTTACTTTTTCAACGCTTTCAATGTCGATAATGGTAGATTCATGATCCGCTTGCAATCGCACATGTACAAAGTGCTTTCCGTTTCGTTTTGATTAATCTGTGAAATATGGAATTTCACATATTCTAGGTATACGTAGAAATACCGTATACGTATTTTTTTTGGATAAATGCTTGACATGTTTATTTAATGTATAATTATATAACATATGAATAAAATACTAGTTTGGTAAAGGAATCGCCAAAATATATGTTTACTTGTAAATGCGCCGTATGTTGAAATTACGTATTGTAGAAATACCGTATACGTATTTCTTTTGGAATAATGTTTGACATATGTATTTAATGTATGATTATACAATACATGATTAAAATACTAGCTTGGCGAAAGGAATCGCCGAAATCTATGTTCCTTTGTAAACACTATGTATGTCGAAATTGGGTATACGTGGAAGTACCCTATACGTATAAAATTTGCTGATGTGATTGCCATGTTTAATTGTCTGTATGAATATGATGTATATGTATAAAATACTAGTTTGGTAAAGGGACAACCCTAGTACACACTTCCCTAGCATACGTCATGTATGTTGAAATATCAGCATTCCAAGTGTTGGTGAAATCACTTGTGAGTGTAAGTGCTTAAGTGTTAGAATCTTAGGTAGGTGCTGAGATGGGATTCTCAGCTACCTTAGAGTCACATATGACACTCTCCATGTGGTTGTTCACTCTAACCACTCGCCTACTAAATATAAGTATTTGTATCCCTATTTACATAATGCTTTATAACATGCTTTGAACATGCTTTGTGACTTGTTATTAACATGCTTCATGTTATGCTTTATAATATGCTTGCTAGTGTTCTTGAATTACCATGTTATCATGCCGTATTTCACATGTTATGGTTAGGATTTGATCGAGCTTGGGACTATGTTCATAGTCCAGCATCCCAGACGACTTGAAGATGTGGTTGGGATTCGCCCGCCACGCATGATGTGTTGGTGAACCCGTGTCGTACTTCTCGGTTGGCGATAGTGGTTGGCCACACGAGGTGCTTCGCGCTCATATCGCCCAACTTGTTGTGCGCTCGAGCCAGCCGAACACGTCAAGTAAACCGTGTGTCTTATGTATGTTCACCATGTTTGGTCGCTAATGCTTGAACCTAGTGGTACCAAACTTACCGCTGATAATCCCGTTAACCATGGTACCTCGATCCGCTAAGACTCATGAGCCGGCATGGTGGTATGGGACACCGTGGTCGAGCCGTCGACCACGCCGGGGCTACGTGCCTCCCCGTAGTGACCAAAGGAGCAACTCAACTCGTGAGCCGATTATGGTGGTATGGGACACTATATTCGCGCCGTCGGCCTACATTGATAAGGTGATGGGGGAGGGGTGCAACCTTTGTGCGTAATGCCCTCGGGCAGCCCCTTTCAGAGTGACCGCGAGCATATTCTCAAGTTGCAGCGTGCCTTAGGGTTCGCCGCGCGATATATAGAGTATGAACTAGGCCCGTTTCTCGTATAGTTGTATCGTGATGAATCGTTTAAGGGGTGATGGGGGAGTGGTGCAACCTTTGTGCGTAATGCCCCGGGCAGCGCCTCTCGCAAAGTGACCTAGAAAACACACCATCGTCTCGATATTAACTAGATCGACGACCCTAGATTGGATCATGTTTGGATATGATACAAGGGAGGTACCTTAGTTTCCCAATCCCGTTGTTTGAAATGAACTAATTAAAAACTCAGAATCATACTCATCATGCATCGCATGTGCCCGGAAGATGTGGAGCACCGTGGGATGTAAGCATGCGCGAACGTGAGATGGTGTCGCTGAGGGAGTATGTCTGAGAGGGCATCCATCATACCCGCATTCATACTCGCATTAATCGAGTAACTAGGAGTGTTTGATTTATCGCTTTATCATTACCGCTGATCGTATTGATAACATGATAACTTATGTCTTATCGTTCCACCGAGTTAGCTACTCACTCCCACGTTACGGATCGGTGTTGCGCACACCAACCGACTGTCTCTCGTGTTTAGGCGATCCGACTATTCTCCGGGAGGCGAGTCCGATTATGACGAGGACCAGGAGGAGTTCTCGATATATATGCAGCACCGGGCGCTTCGACTAGGTCACGGATCGATGGGATTTACAGGATTGTATCTAGTTTATTTTGACATTTTGTTTATATAAACAGACATGTATATTGTGACTCGTAATGATTCATACTGATAATGAATCATTTATTTTGTTTCTTTACATACATATATATACAGCTCGCCTTTCCGCTTGCTTTTATACAACCGATCCGAGTATGAATTATCGCTTTGGTATAATCTCATTCATGTTTATCGCTTCTAACACGTACAACATTCAAATATCATTAAACATGTTGCATAAGTGATGCGTTGAACTCTGGGAGTTGAGTTACACTCGACCCCGATTTTCGTATGCGTTACAAGTTGGTATCGAGCATGATTTTGATTAAACCGACCGAGTTATGTCCCCACTACGTACGCCGACGTGTCATAACTTAGAGGGTGCGCAAAAATATAGCAACAAATGCCTTGTGGTCTCCCGATTTCGCTGCTCGGCGAAGTTCGCTGCACACGGACGCTTGATCGAGTGCGTACTCGATCCCGACCACATTTATGGATCCCAAGTCACTCCTAGACCGTCTATTGACGTGTCCAAGTCACAATCCACCAAAATTAGTTGTTAAAAATCAAAAAAATCGATTGATCGAATGTTACCGAACTCACCGTTCTAGAGCCGAAATGAGTCCGTGGGCCCCCACGTTAATCTATTAAGGGTTCCGACTCAAAACAGAGGGTGCATTTGGCACCCGGGACACATGGCGAACAGGGCTGCACCGCGGGCGGCGTGCCCGCCAAGCCCGACCGCGGCGGCACACCGCGGCACTCGGCGTTGCTTTTCCGGCGAACTTCCGAACTTGAGGTTGGTCGGCCCAGCATGTTCTACCCCATGGCACGTGCCATTTTGGCAATAGATTAGGTTTTAAAGGGCTGGAGCTCCCTTTTCTCTCATTTCCCTCTTTTCAAGCACCTCACCTCCATTTTCGATTTTGCCGAAAACCCATCCCTCCAAACCTTCAATCCTTCCATTTCCTTCCATAACTCACACACCCCTACCTCCCACAACAGCCTCTAGCTCTCCCTTTCCCCATTTTCACAAGTTGGAGCTCTCATAACCCTCCTCGGGAGCTCAAAATCGGGTAATCTACTAACCCATTCCATTTTCTTCTTGTTTCTTCTTCATTTCCTACCTCTAGAGCTTCTTCCACACCTGTTGGATTGTTGATTGTGGAAGATAAAAGAAATCAGCCCCTCATTTCCCATTTTGGAAATTTTCTATGGCCCTCCTTGGTGTGGTGGCCACCATTTTCTCCATTTCCTCCATCCTATCTTTCATGGGAAAGAGGAAAACCGCGGCCGATGACGCCGGCCCAAGTAGGCCAGCCCAAACCCGAAGAAGATCCGATGTTGGGGCTGGCACAAGCACCGTGCGGGAGTTTAGGTCGAAGCGAGACTTGGATCCTGACCACCCCGCCAGAATGCTTATCCGATAGGCATGGAATATGGCGCCGCGGGGCCGCAAGGTTGTGTTTGAAGCTCATGTGGATGAGAGGATGTTTCAGGCTACACCCGATGATGGACCACTTGGTGGATATCGGGTGGAATTATATTTTTGAAGGCGAGTCTCCCGCATGTGAGAACACGGTCCGCGCTTTCTACGCTCACATCGTGGACTCATCGCAGAGCCTCTTCGCCATCGTCTCTCGTGAGGGGCATAAGGCGCACAATCACCGTGGACGAGGTGGACTCGAATCACGAAGATCCCGCTTGGTCAAGTACATGCACCTAGTGATGACTTCTCTAGAATCGCGGGAAAGGGATCGCCGCACGCGATTTCTCCGTGGTCGCCGGTTACTTGGAAGCGAGGAAATTGTATTGCGGCGACAAAGATGTCCGAAGACTTCCATTTGCTCCATCACATCTTCACATACAATGTATACCCACGGTGGGGTAACCGCACGGAATGTACTAGGGTGATGGTGGACTTTCTGTACAAGATGGGACGCTGGGACAACATATGCCCGCCCACATTCATCCTATCCCGTATAGTTAATGTTGTTCGTTTCCGCCAGAACGATCTTTCACTCCCATTTGGCCGACTGATCTGCAGGATGGCTCGTGATGTAGGCTACAGATTGAATATGGAGGATCTTGCACCAGTCCGAGTCATAAGTGAAGCGACACTCAGAATATGAAGATCGGCCCCCAACAAGGGCAAGCCCGACTAGACGAGTCCGGGAGATGAGCCTGATAGCGCCGGTGAGGAGAGTGTTGACCTCCAGCCGAGAGTGATGAGGAGCGCAGTGATGACATACAGGAGGAAGAACCCGAGGCTCAGACACGAGGAGAGTTCACCCCCGCGCTCGTGGAGCTGGGTGTGGATCGAGATACTTTTGATGCGCGATTGGGCCGTCTCGAGGAGAGGCAAGCCGCCCGCAAAGAAGAGGTTGGACAAGTTGGCCGAGATTGGTCAAGTTCGAACCAAACTTGAAGAGAATGAAGCCTACATGAAGAAGAATTTCAAGAAGATGTCCCGTACGTTGAAGGCCATCCCGTGCCGTGCGCAGATAAGAATGCTCCTCCTCCACCGCCTACTTGATGCTTAGTCATCCATGTTGTTGTATGTTGTGTTTGCTTTGTTACCGCGATAGGCGGTTTGTGTTTTCGTCTCGTATGTTGTATTAGGTAGTAGCATGTTTAGGGTTTGATGTAGTAGATGTATTGGCTATCATGTGATTTCCGTCATGATTCATGTAAACTCGTAATCCATGTATTATGACTAATTTTGGGTAAATGAAAGGCATGTAGCCCCTTTTGTTTTGATTATGTGTGGAATGCTTAAAGTGCTTTATGATGTGTGTTATGTCAGATCTCACCAATGTCAGACCAGTGTTGTATAGGGCATGCCGCGACAAGATACGCGTGAGCACCGCACATCTCCGTCTCGACGAGCTCTATGGACCGACTCCTTCGGTAGAGAGTGGTCCCGCGGACCGTGGGCTGGGTTCCGACGCCCCCCATCGGGTCCCGCCGGTGGGTTGCCACCATACACGCCCTGGTCCGTGAGAGCGCTTTGGCATCATCTTCGCGCAAAGATGACTCCTGTGCTACTCCGCCGACCGATAGATTTGAAAATGATGTTGATGATGCATCATAGCATACAAAGTAAAGAAGCAGAAGACCAGCAGCCTTATGGCCACTATCGCCGAGGCCTTGTCCCATGGTGGTAGTGCGACTCCACCCACGACTTCGCTTGTCTCGCCGGCACCCCGAGCCTCCCGCTCGCGTGAGGATGTGCCTCCGCCTTCACCCGTGGTGCCTCCTACCGGAGATGTCGCACACGCGGCCTACTCGAGCGATTTCTGGGGCATTGAGGCCTCTCTTCATTTATGGGCACACATAGGCCCGAGGAGGCGGAGTTTTGGCTTGACCGCATCTCTAAGATGCTCCGGATGCTGCATTGCTAAGAGGCAGAGCAGGTAGAGCTGGCCGCCTTCATGTTTGAGAGGGAGGCCAGTTTATGGTGGGACAAGCAGGTTGCGGCTCTGTCGCAGCAGACCACGTATGGACCCGGGAGGCCTTCGAGTTCCTGGATTCCATGAGAAATACTACCCGCCGACTTATCGACATGAGCGGGAGGATGAGTTTCTCGCGCCGTGTAGGGAGGCATGACTATTACAGAGCACGAGCACCGCTTCACGAGTTGGGCCGCTTTGTCCCGACTATACTAGTGGACGAGCGTATGCGATGCGTCGATTTTCTTTGGGCTTGCACCGGAGATACGGCCGAAGATATGTCGCCTCACTATACCTACATATGCAAAGACCGGTTCACATGTCTATGACGGCAGAGTGATGTGGACCGGCTTGGCCCGATCACGTGGCACTATGGTTGCGAGGCCACGACAGAGATACAGAGTGTGCCCATCCCAGGCAAGAGGCCTCGTGTCGACTCGCCTCCCAGATCGCACGCCTGTGGGCTCAGTGAGGCGCCCCCATTGTGACCCGCACGCACCGCGGGAAACAGGTCATCTTATTGAGAGTTGCTTCGCGCGGATGAAGGACAAGTGGTTTCTCTCCGCCACGTATGTTGGGCCGTTCTCGCCCACAGCCATATCGCCCACCGCTGCAGACGCTCCCGCACATCCTTCCTTCCGACCTCCCGTGCCGCGCTCGTGCCGCCACACGACCCTTGGCTCCTCACCGAACCGCCAGCCAGCAGCAGCTCGCGTTCATACTCTTGTGGCCGAGGCACCCGAGACGTCGGCTTTCAGCCCGACGCCTTCGAGGGTACGGCTTTTATCCATGACACTCCCGTCTCTTTATTGGTGGACACCGGGTCCACTACCTCTATTATTTCTTGTGGGGCGGTGAAACGCCATTCTTAGCATACGATTCCCACTAAGGGAATGAGACTCACTACGGCCACCGGACCTGCCTCGGATGTCACACGATTATGCGAGGGTTGCTCAGTAGTTTTGGGTAGCAAAGACACGTTGCTCGTCGACCCATTGTTGCTCCGCCATGGCACTACGACGTTATCCTTGGTATGGATTGGCTCACCAGATGAGGGCGGAGGTAGATTGCGATACTCTGGATCGTGACGGCCCATGGACCCGACGGTGCGCCTTTCACGTTCCCTGCAGTGCCGCCGCCTGGCCCCGTCGAGTTGATTGTTATGTCGCTTTACTTGTGCCGATTGATGGTCCGACAGAGATAGTACGCCGCGTGGTTCGAGACTTTGGTGCGTGTTTGAGACTATCCCCGGTTTACCTCCTCGCGTGAGATTGATTTCACGATTGACCTTACGCCTGGTGCGATGCCCATCTCGTTGCCTACTTATCGTATGCCTCCATGTGAGATGGAGGAGCTGCGGACACAGATTGACGTACTTGTAGAGAGAGGTTTTATTCGGCCTAGTGTGTCTCCTCGGGGAGCACCTGTGTTGTTCGTGAAGAAGAAGGACGGGTCCCTACGGTTGTGTATTGATTACCGTAGGTTGAACCTGTGTCACGGTGAAGAACAAGTATCCTTTGCCCAGATTGATGATCCGTTCGATCGCCTGAGGGGGCGAAGTATTTCTCGAAGATTGACCTTCGCCGTGGTACCACTGGGCTGCGCGTGAGAGAGGAGGACGTGCGAAGACGGCCTTCAGACGTGCTTTGGGCACTATGAGTTCTTGGTGATGTCGTTCGGCCCGACGAACGCACCTGCCCGTGTTCATGGATCCGATGAACCGGTATTTCGGCCCTTCCTTTACCGATTCGTCATCGTCTTTATCGATGACATCTCGATATACTCCACGAGTCGGGAGGAGCACGAGGAGCACTTGCGAGCGTATTGGATACACCGAAGAAGAACCAGCTTGTTTGCGCAATACAAGAAGTGCGACTTCCGGGCAGAGGAAGTCAAGTTCCCGGGACATGTAGTGTCCAAGGATGGGATAGCAAAGGACCTTGCTAAGGTAGTCATGGTTCAGATTCGCAAAGAACCGAATCGGTTACCGAGGTGAGGAGTTTCCTTGGCCCGGCCGGGTACTACAGACGTTTCATTCGGGATTTCTCGAAGATCGCTGTGCCATTGTCTCACCGACTGGAAGGACATGAAGTTCGCCCCGGAATGAGAAGGCTGAGGCGCCTTTTAAGGAGTCAAGGACAAGTTGACGTCCGCCCCCCGTGCTAGTATTGCAGAGCAAGGGGAAATACACGGTGTATACCGACGCATCTCGCGTTGGTTTGGGTTGTGTGTCGATGCGAATGATAGGGTGATATCGTATGCCTCGAGACAATTAAGGAAGCACGAGGAGAATTACCCTACACATGACTGGAGTTGGCATACGTCATTTTGCATTGAAGCTCGGGAGACATTACCTCTATGGTGAGGAGTTCGAGCTTTTCTGCGACCACAAGAGCCTTAAATACATATTCACAGCCGGATTTGAATATGAGACAAATACGATGGATGGAGACCTCAAGGACTTCAAGTTCGAGGTTTCCTACCATCCCGGCAAGGCGAACTCAGGGCAGACGCGCTGAGCCGCAAGAAGGCGATAAAGATTTGCGCACCGCCGATGATAGCCGAGTGGGACATGGTGGAGTTTGTGCGGGACTTCGAGCAGAGACTCACCGTCGAGGAGCCATTTGAGTGTGTTGCGCACGTTCGGTGCGACCACTTATTGACGACAGATTGTTGAGGCCCAGAGGGCGATACACTACCGTCTCGAGCTTCGAGAGCAAAGCTAGCGACGCCGTGGACTCCGAGTGGAGAGTTGGTTCCGATGGGGTTTACGATTTCGTGGCCGCCTATGTGTTCCAGATGTGCTCGACTTGAGACGCGAGCTTCTCGAGTCCGCCCATAATTCGAAGCCACGATGCATCCCGGTAGCACGAAGATGTACCAGATATGAGAGACGGACATATTGGTGGGATAACATGAAGGCCCACATTGCCGAGTATGTGTCTCGATGTCCGACCGCGCCAGTCAAGGCGTAACATCGCCGACCTCCGGACCGCTTCACCATGCCTATAGCGGAGTGGAAGTGGGACTTCATCTCCATGGACTTCATATCGTGGTTGCCGAAGACGAGGAAGGGGCACGATTCCATTTGGGTGATTGTGGACCCGCTGACCAAATCGGCCCATTTCCTCCCTATCGTAGTTACGAACTCCGCAGACGAGCCGGCTAGATTGTACATCGGGAGATCGTCCGTCCGCACGGGTTCCTTTGGAGATCGTGTCTGATGCTGAGACACGCGGTTCACATCCATCTTCCGGACTCGTATCCGTGGAGGCGATGGGTGTGAAGTTGAAGTTCAAGATACAACGCTTCATCCTCGACCGATGGGCGTACAGAGCGGTGAATCGATTCTCGGAGGATATGTTGCGAGCATGTGTGTTGGACTTCAAGGACGCTTGGGATGACCGTCTTCCGTACGCAGAGTTCGCCACAACAACAAATTTTCCAGCGACTATTGGTATGGCGCCATATGAGGCTCTATATGGTCGACCTTGTAGGGCACCGCACCGTTGGGCGTAGGTTGGAGAGCGTAGCCCGATTGGCCCGAGTTGGTTCAGCGACCACAGCAGAAGGTAGACATTATCAGCGTCGATTACTCACAGCAGCAGAGCAGTGTAGAAGAGTTACGCCGATACGAGGCGGCGACCGCCGGAGTTCGAGGCCGGTGATCATGTGTTCCTTCGGTTTCCTATGAAGGAGTCCTTCGGTTTGGGAAGAAGGGGAAGCTCACACCGAGGTTTATCTGGTCCATTTCGACATCGGATCGAGTGGGTGATGTGGCGATCGTCTCGCCTTGCCTACACCACTTGCTTCGTACACAACGTATTTCATGTATCTATGTCGAAGAAGTACGTTCTCGATCCTTCGCATATCATCGATGGGAGCAGTACAGCTTGAGCGAGGATGCTACATATGAGTTGCGCCCGACGCGCATCCTCGACAGAAGGAGCAGGTACTGCGTAGCAAGGTCATCCCGCTTGTGAAGGTGCTTTGGACACATCATTCCGAGGAGGAAGCTACCTGGGAGACTGAGGCCGAGGTCAAGAAGAACTACCCTCAGATTCTCGAGGAGTACGAACAGGTATAAATTTCGAGGACGAAATTTTTTGTTTAAGGGGGTAGATTGTAACGACCGAAAAATTTCAGACATTGGGTCGAGTACCACTCGACCGTAAATCACGTAGATTAAATCCTTTAGAAATTTAACAAAGTTAATTAAGTACTAAACTCAATTAGCTATGAAACTGCTAGATCGCTTTAAATACGATCCGCAAGACCCAAAAGTTGCAGTAATCATTGACGCTAGGTTACCCTAAAGTTTAGAATCAAACTCATTTCCCGTCCGCTTCTCGGGAATGAAACGAAACTTCAGATTAGGTCTAGATCGCACATCGGGAGTCCGATTAACCCGAAGCTAAGGAACTAGGACCGCCCACCGGACTTAACAATCATCTCAAAATCGCTTTATCCGATGTTCCACGGCCATTCGTTTCGAATCGGAGCGAGGTAGTGTGAAAACACTATTCATATGCCAAAATAAATATCCGGAATAGTGATCCGCATCATTCGTTGACGCGTCAAGATAGCAACCCGACCGTCGAATCGCACCAAATTACACCCTCGGATTAAGAAAAATTTCAGAACATTTACATGTACTTGGAATTTCTCGATCGTGGCCCACCGACCGTCGAATCGAAAGTGGTCCGCCACGTGCGATCCGGGAATCCAATCGAGTCAAAAACGTAATCCCACGTAGATCCATCGATGGTGAGCTTAAGTCCGACGTTTGTCAAAGAGGGCCACTAGAACTTCCCTTTGAAATGGAAAAGCGGCGAATATCTTATATAAGCAAGACTTCATGAACCTAAGTCTAAATTCGTAATGTTTGTGGCTATAAAAGGAGCTTAGAACAGCCCCTCTCATAGCCATACGAATTTTGAAGAAAAGAGGAAGAGAGAGAAAAGAGAGAGAGATCGTTGAGATCGTTGCCGATCTTCCTCCTCCCGCTTTGCTTGTTACACACGCCTACACCGCCTATTCTAGACGCTTTCCGGCGGTATCCATCTCATTCAAGGTAAGAAACCCTAACCCTAGGTCCGATTTGAGGTGGATCGATGTAGGATGTGTACCGACTAACCGATTCCGCTCTTAGGCTAGAAATCGCCCGTAGACTAAGATCCATTACCCTTGCCGATTCGTTCCATTTCCAAAGGCAAAGGTGAGGACTTTAAGCTTATAAGTTACGGTTTTCAACGCTTTCAATGTCGATAATGGTAGATTCATGATCCGCTTGCAATTGCACATGTACAAAGTGCTTTCTGTTTCGTTTTGATTAACGGTGTGAAATATGGAATTTCACATATTCTAGGTATATGTAGAAATACCGTATACGTATTTTTTTTGGATAAATGCTTGACATGTTTATTTAATGTATAATTATATAACATATGAATAAAATACTAGTTTGGCGAAAGGAATCGCCAAAATATATGTTTACTTGTAAATGCGCCGTATGTCGAAATTACGTATTGTAGAAATACCGTATACGTATTTCTTTTGGAATAATAATTGACATGTGTATTTAATGTATGACTATACAATACATGATTAAAATACTAGCTTGGCGAAAGGAATCGCCGAAATCTATGTTCCTTTGTAAATACTATGTATGTTGAAATTGGGTATACGTGGAAGTACCCTATACGTATAAAATTTGCTGATGTGATTGCCATGTTTAATTGTCAGTATGAATATGATGTATATGTATAAAATACTAGTTTGGTAAAGGGACAACCCTAGTACACACTTCCCTAGCATACGTCATGTATGTTGAACTATTGCATTCCAAGTGTTGGTGAATTCACTTGTGAGTGTAAGTGCTTAAGTGTTAGAATCTTAGGTAGGTGCTGAGATGGGATTCTCGACTACCTTAGAGTCACATATGACACTCTCCATGTGGTTGCTCACTCTAACCACTCGCCTACGAAATATAAGTATTTGTATCCCTATTTACATAATGCTTTATAACATGCTTTGAACATGCTTTGTGACTTGTGTATTAACATGCTTCATGTTATGCTTTATAATATGCTTGCTAGTGTTCTTGAATTACCATGTTATCATGCCGTATTCCACATGTTATGGTTAGGATTTGACTGAGCTTGGGACTATGTTCATAGTCCAGCATCCCGTATCGACTTGAAGAGGTGGTTGGGATTCGCTCCGCCACGCATGATGTGTTGGTGAACCCGTGTCGTACTTGATTGGCGATAGTGGTTGGCCACACGAGGTGCTTCTGCGCCTCATATCGCCCAACTTGTTGTGCGCTCGAGCTAGCCGAACACGTCAAGTAAACCGTGTATCTTATGTATGTTCACCATGTTTGGTCGCTAATGCTTGAACCTAGGGTACCAAACTTACCAGTGATGATCCCGTTAACCATGGTACCTCGATCCGCTAAGACTCATGAGCCGGGCATGGTGGTATGGGACACCGTGGTCGAGCTGTCGGCCTACGCTGGGGCTACGTGCCTCCCCGTAGTGACCAGTGAGCAACTCAACTCGTGAGCCGATTATGATGGTATGGGACACTATATTCGCACTGTCGGCCTACATTGATAAGGTGATGGGGAGGGTGCAACCTTTGTGCGTAATGTACTCGGGCAACTTTCAGTAGTGACCGCGAGCATACTCGAAGTTGCGGCGGCCTTAGGGTTCGCCGCGATATATAGAGTATGAACTAGGCCTGTTTCTCGTATAGTTGTATCGTGATGAATCGTTTAAGGGGTGATGGGGGAGTGGTGCAACCTTTATGCGTAATGTACTCGGCAAGCCTCTCGCAAGTGACCTAGAAAACACACCATCGTCTCGATATTAACTAGGACCGACGACCCTAGATTGGATCATGTTTGGATATGATACAAGGGAGGTACCTTAGTTTCCCAATCCCGCCGTTTGAAATGAACTAATTAAAAACTCCCAGAATCATACTCATCATGCATCGCATGTGCCCGGGAAGATGTGGAGCACCGTGGGATGTAAGCATGCGCGAACGTGAGATAGTGTCGCTTGAGGGAGTATGTCTGAGAGGGCATCCATCATACCCGCATTCATACTTGCATTAATCGAGTAACTAGGAGTGTTTAATTTATCGCTTTATCATTACCGTCTTGACCGTATTGATAACATGATAACTTATGTCTTATCGTTCCACCGAGTTAGCTACTCACTCCCACGTTACGGGACGGTGTTGCACACACCAACCAGACTGCCTCGTGTTTAGGCGATCCGACTATTCTCGGGAGGCGGAGTCTCGATTATGACGAGGACCGGGAGGAGTTCTCGTATATGCAGCCGGCCGGGCGCTTCGACTAGTCACGGACTCGATGGGATTTTACAGGATTGTATCTAGTTTATTTTGACATTTTGTTTTATATGCACGTACATGTATATTGTGACTCGAATGATTCGTACTGGATAATGAATCATTTATTTTGTTTCTTTACATACATATATATACAGCTCAGTTTCTTCCGCTTGCTTTTATACAACCGATCTAGAGTATGAATTATCGCTTTGGTATAATCTCATTCATGTTTACTGCTCTAACACAGACAACATTCAAATATCATTATACATGTTGCATAAGTGATGCGTTGGAACTCGGGAGTTGAGTTACACTCGACCCCCGATTTTCAGGGCGTTACAAAGGCCTCGCCGATCGGGCAAGGGCTTTGCCACCCTCTGGACTAACTGGCGAGGGCTCGCCATTCCGGCGAGGCCCTCCTGCCCCCTGGGTCCCAAGAAAGTATGGGTCCCACCCTGGGTCCCTCTGGAAGTGCTCCGTTTGGCCCCCGACTCCGTTTTGAGCCGTATCGGGGTCAAATTGCAAACCAGAATAATTTTATGTGACATGTAGCATATGATTTTGGGGTAGGAGGCGCTAATCTATCCAACTACCCATTTATTTGGTTAAATTCCAAAAAGTTAAGGGTCAAAACCCATTTTAATAATTTATTTCCTATTTATGGTAAGTTTTAGTTTCAGTATCATTCTTCATCATTTATACGTTAGAATTTATATCTGGTATGAAAGGAGTTAGAAAAAAAAATAAAGAATGAAGTGGTGTAAGGAGAGATTTTGAAGGAATTGGATAAAAATGGGTTTTAGGCTTTGAGATTAAGTGTAAGGTGTTGTGGTTGACCCACAACCTGAGGACATTCGTTTCTTAGGAATGACTCAAACTCGTCGACCGACGGCCTAGAAGTGATTTGGGGTCTTTTCACGTGATCATGGGTGTGTACGGGCCCAATCTCAGCGATCGATTTCGGTCGGTTTCGCCGTTCGGCGAATTTGGAAAATCTTAAGTCGGTTTCTACTTTCCGTCACTCCCTCCTAAGTTAGAGTGCGTCAGAGTGCGTCGTGTGACCATAATCTAGGTCCGGTTTAATCCAAATCATGCTCTGATACCATCTTGTAACGCCCTAAAAATCGGGGGTCGAGCATAAACTCAACTCCCGAGTTCCAATGCATCACTTATGCAACAAAATGAATGATGATTGAATGTTGTCTGTATTAGTGTAGTGAACATGAGTGAGATTAAGCTAAAACAGTATATCATACTCCAGAGATAATTAAATTGTAAGCGGAAGACTGTGATAGATAGAAAAACATATAAACTATAGTAAGTCTCCAGAGTGTGATAAGGTTACCAGGTTAAAGAATTGCAAGTACAATTTCAAAATATACCAAAGGTGTAGTGTTATCTAGACATCTCTGTAATCCCGTCGATCAAGACACAGCTCACATGAAGTGTAACACCCTGAAAATCGGGGGTCGAGCATAAACTCAACTCCCAAGTTCCAACGCATCACATATGCAAACAAAATGAATGATGATTGACTGTTGTCTGTATTAGTGTGGTGAACATGAGTGAGATTAAGCCAAAACAGCATATCATACTCCAGAGACAGTTAAATTGTAAGCGGAAGACTGTGATAGAAAAATATATAAACTATAGTAAGTCTCCAGAGTGTGATAAGGTTACCAGGTTAAAGAATTACAAGCATAATTTCAAAATATACCAAGTTATGGAAGTGTAATGTCTTTTATCCCAAATACCATAGCCTGTCATTGCAATTTCAGGTCTTCATAGACCTGTCAGAGAGTTACATGTAGGAGAACTCCTCCTCAACATCATAATAGTAGTCCGGCTTTGCTTCATAAGCATCGCCATCACCTACAGCTAAGACAATCTGGTTGGTGTTGTAAGCACCGTCCCATAATGTGGGAGTGAGTAGCTAACTCAGTGGAATAATAAAGCATAGCTTAACATGTTATCAATTCAGTCAAGCAGTAATGATAAAGCAGTACAATCAAATAATCCTAACTACTCTTATTTAATGCAAGTATGAAATGACATGATGAATGCCCTTGCCAAACCACCCTCATACGACACCATCTTACGTTCGCGATATGCGCTCATCCATCAGTGCTCCACATCTACCAGGCATATGCAGTGTGATGATGAGCATGATTACCTAGTAGTTATTAGTCCATTTCAAACAGCAGTATTGGGAAACTAAGGTACCTCCCTTGTATCATTCCCAATCATGATCCATTCTAGGGTCGTCAGTCCTAGTTAATCTCATACGAAGGTGTGTTTTTAGGTCACTGCAGATGCTGCCAAGGCTGTTACGCACAATGGTTACACCACTCTCCTATCACCTCTTTAATGGTTCATCACTATACGGATACAGGCCTAGTTTATACTCTATACACCGCGGCAAAACTCTAAGGCTCACCGCAATTTCAAAGTATGGTTGAGGTCACTACAAAGGGCTGTCAGGGCTGTTACGCACAAAAGTTATACCACTCTCCCATCACCTTATCAATGTAGGCCAACAGCACGAATATAGTGTCCCATACCACCATAATCAGCTCATGAGTCTGGTTGCTCACTGGTCACTACGGGAAGGCACGTGGCCCCAGCGTAGGCCAACAGCTCAACCACGGTGTCCCATACCACCATGCTCGGCTCATGAGTCTTAGCGGCTCGAGGTACCTTGGTTAACGGAATTCCACTGGTAAGTTTGGTACCCTAGGTTCAAGCAGTAGCGTCCAAACATGGTGAACATACATTAGACATATCGGGTTACTTGACGAGCCTGAGTAGCTCGAGCGCACAATCAACTGAACGACATGAAGTGCACAAGCACTTCACGTGGCCTAACCACTGTCACCAACTAAAGTACGAATCGGGTTCGTCAAACACATCTTACGTAGCGAAATGAATCTCAACCACAATCTCAAGTCTGGTACCGATTGTCTGGACTATAAACATAGTCCCAAACTCAATCAATCTTTATTTAGAGCATGTAGAGTAAAGCATATTAAACAAGTAATTCAAGCAAGTTAACAAGCATGTCATAAAGCATGTTATAAAACATGTTATAAAGCATGTTATGAAGCACTATATAAACATGATTACAAACACACATAGTTCATAAGTCAGTAGTTAAAGTAAATAACCAAACATGGAGGAAATCATACACGTCTCTAAGATAGTTGAGAATCCCATCTCAACACCTACCTAAGGCACCATCATCCAAACACTTGCTCTCACAAGCATTTTCACAAACACTTAGAACACACAATTTCAACATACAGTGTATGTTAGCAAAACATGTATTAGGGCGGGTCCTTTCGCCAAGCAAGTATCTTACGCATATATAGTATATTCATACAGCAAATAATCATGGCAAACACATCTCTAAAATTTATACGTATACGAAATTTTCTAGAATACACTATTTCTACATACATAGTGTATATTAGCAAATCATGTATTAGGGCTAGTCCTTTCGCCAACTAAGTATTTTATCCATATATATTATATTCATACAACAAATAATCATAGCAAACACATTTCCAAAATTTATACTTATAAGGTATTTTCTACGAATACCTAGAATATGTAAAATTCCATATTCTTCATCTTTAATTGAAACAGAAAACAGACAGCACTTTGTACATGTGCAATTGCATGCAGATCATGAATCTATCATTATCTGACATTGAAAGTGTTGAAAACCATAACCTATACATCTAAAGTCCGCACCTTTTGTCGTAGAATCGTAACGAGTTCGATAGGTTTGCTAGGCTTTCGCCTACGGCAGTTTGGTAGCCTAAAGAGTGAAATAGGTTAGCTAATTCATAAACTACAACTATCAAAACCCTAAAACAGGTTAGGGTCAGGGTTTCTTACCTAGAAACGGATCTGGAATCGCTGGGAAAGCGATAAGATAGGGGTGGTTGAGCATGCATAGCGGCAGGGTTCAGCATCAGGGAGATCCTCCCACTTCTTGTAAGACCCGTATCCTAGCCCGTACTATTCCGTAGGCTTCCACAGTCATCTCGATCGAATTTCGGTGACCTGCGATTGACTATTGGCATTTACGTGTGACTTGAGACGTGTACCGCACATCTGAGTTGGCTCAACCCGAAACTTGTACCCTAGCGACCGCGCTGTTGCCGCGGTTCCAACGCCGCAACTCGTGCTTCGATCCGATATCCAGGCCAGGAGATGTGGGCCCGCGTTCAATTTGAAGAAACGCCGCGCGTTGCAAATCCTGAAAGAATCTCTACGACCCATCACATCAATCAAGTACACATCATTTCACAAGTCAAGTACGTCACCCATACCCCATGCCACCTCACCCCCTCACAAGTCAACTCTCTCTCTCCTCACCCATACCTCCTTTACACAAAATTCAACCCAACCCATCCCTTTTTCTTACACACCCATTACTCTCTCCCTATATCATTCATCTCTCTCATTCCAAGCAACCCATGAGAGCCAACGTCCAAGCTCTCCATGAGAGGAGCCAGGTGTGGCCCACCTTCCTACCACCTAATCCAACCCTTGGATCATCATCCCAACCGTCGAAGTTGTCCCCTTGGAGCTCTAGATTGCATAGGCGGAAGAAGGAAGAGGAGATCAAAGGTGGGTGTTCTTTTAAGGTTTGATTTGTGTGATTTTGATAGTTTGAGAGCCCACTTATGGTGGGACCCATCTTGATGTATGCATTGTTCAAAGAGGGACCCATAGTGGTGGGGTCCCTCCACTACTCACATCTCTCTCTCTCTCTCTCTCTCTCTCTCTCTCTCTCCTTGGATGTGTGTGGCCCACCCTGATGCACCCCATTATGACGTATATATTATATCCATGCCATCCATTGGCCGGGCCACTTGCCAGGCTGTCCAGCGGCAGGCCTGCTGGCCTGTCCGTCAGATGAACAGGAACCACAAATATTGGCTTGATCAAAATTTGCTGGTGGGTCGCACACGTATGGACCCACCTTGCACACGGATTGCAGCTAGGTTGTCCACCCTCTGGACGGCCAGCAATACCTGCTGCTGTGGACAGCTCACGGTGGACTGCACCATATTGTATGTGTTATATTCACCGTCCATCAGCTAGGACGGTGGCCCCTGATGCATTGGATTCACATCCACACCGTCTGTTGAAAGCTTGGACGTGCGTCCCTTGCAGCAAATGATGCTGGGATGTTAAATCCACATCGTCCATCCAGACATGGGTATGGATGGTGATCCATTTCAAAATAAAATAAAGTAAAATAAAATGTAATATAATGATTAATATATATATATAATTTATAATATAACATATATATAGAGAGAGAAGGAGGTGGGATGGCCCACCTATGTGGGACCCACCGCTGACATGTGTTGTATCCACACCGTCCACTTCTGGACGGTGTTGGATGGGCTACACGTGATGCATGGATTCATCCATGCCAACCACCCATCTGTGGGGTCTACCATGAGACGTGTGTTTCATCAAGCCGTCCATCTGCCTTGATGATGGCCAGCTGCAGCAGCAGCACCCTACTGCACGTGGAGGCTCCCTCCCAGCCGTCCGTTTATCTGGTGGAATCCACCATAGTGTATGTGTTTCATCTGCCATGTACGGCCCCACCAGGGTACGTGTGTACCTGCACCGTCCATGCAGTGGCCCACCTTGATGTTTGTGTCTAGCCGTCCATCTAATTGTGTGGGCCACTGTGATGTATGGGCTTTGCCACACCGTCCGCTGGATTGGGACGGTGGGACCCACCTTGAATGTATGTGTTTCAGCACCGTCCAGCAGGTGCTGGACGGTGGGGCTGATATGTGTTTTATCTATGCTGTCCAATCACGTGGACCTCCATGAAGTGTGTGTTCATCCTAGCCGTCCACTGATGCCACCAAGTTCTGTGGGTCCCACTGCATGACGTCGGCAGTTCTGTGGGTCCCATTTGATGTATGTGATCCCCAAGCCATCCACCTGTTTTGCTGCGTGGGCCACCACCGTGATGTATGTTTTGTATTCCACGCCGTCCATTTGGACGGGCTGTGGGGACCCCATCATGATGTATGAGGTATATCCATACCATCCAGCCATCTCCAGTAGCCCCACCATGATGGACGTGTTGCATCCAAACCGGCCATTCATTTGGTGAGCTCGCTTTAAGGCTTGAGAATAAAAATGAGGCAGATAGTGGTATCAGGTGGACCACACTACAGTAAACAGTGAGGGTTGAACGGCTACCCTGAAACTCTCTTGGGCGCATAGAAGCTTCGGGTCAATATGATATTGGTTTTCCACTTAATTCAGGTATTCTTGACCTTATGATCAGATTGGGTGGAAAATAATGTTATGGTGGGCCCTATCTTGATAATGTGTTGTATTCACACCGTCCATCGGGATAGGTGGTGTGGGACACCACCATGATGAATGTATTGTATATCCACACAGGATGGTGGGGCTCACCTCGATGTATGTATTTCATATCCGCGCTGGCTACCCATTTTGATGACGCAGGGCCCACCTGTTGTGTATATGAGGCCCATTGGTGCGACTCATTAATGTGGCCCACTTGTCGTATTTAAGGCCCATGGGTTGTGGCCCGTATGATGTATCTAACGCCCATGTGCAGGGCCCACCTTTGTGTATATGTGGGCCACTGCTCGGGAGCAATGTTGGTTAAATAGCCACATTAATGGGCAATGATGGTTAAATGTCCACATTATGACCTTCCCTTAGGCCTTGTTAGGCCATTATCATCGATGTCGATTGCCGATTCCGATCATCGAGGTCGAGTATCGATCGATTTCGATTGTCGAGGCCAAATATCGAGGTCGATTCTGAATTGTCGAGGCCGATTCATTTAGTTGAGGCCGAATCCAATTGACATGACCAATTTGCCAACTCTGATTATCGATCGATCTCGGTTGTCATGGCCGATTGTCGATTCTGATTGACATGATCGATTTACCGATTCTGATTGACATGATCAATCCCGATTGACGTGGCCGATTGCCGACTCTGATTGACGTGGCCGATTTGCCGACTCTGATTATCGATTGATCTTGGTTGTCATGGCCGATTGCCGATTCTGATTGACATGATCGATTTACCGATTGTCGTGACCGATTACCGACTTCGATTGACGTGACCGATTTACCAATTTTGATTACCGATCGATTCCGATTGTCGTGACCGATTACCGACTCCGATCGGTGACCGATTTGCCAATTCTAATTATCGATCAATTCCGATTGTCATGACCGATTTCCGACTCTGATTGACGTGACTGATTTGCCGACTCTGATTATCGATCAATCTCAGTTGTCATGGCTGATTGCCGATTCTGATTGACATGATCGATTTACCGATTCTGATTATCGATCGATCCCGATTGACGTGGCCGATTGCCAATTCTGATTGACATAACCGATTTGCCGACTCTGATTATCGATCGATCTCGGTTGTCATGGCCGATTGCCGATTTTGATTGACATAATCGATTTACCGATTCTGATTATCGATCGATTCTGATTGTCGTGACCAATTACCGACTTCGATTGACGTGACCAATTTACCGATTTTGATTACCGATCGATTTCGATTGTCGTGACCGATTACCGACTCCGATCGGTGACCGATTTGCCGATTCTGATTATCGATCAATTCCGATTGTCATGACCGATTTCCGACTCCGATTGACGTGGCCGATTTACCGACTCTGATTATCAATCGATCTCGATTGACGTGACCAATTACCGATTCCGATTGACGTGAGCAATTTACCGACTCTGATTATCGATCGATCCTGATTGTCGTGGCCGATTGACCGATTATCGATCGAGGTCGATTATTATGGCTGATTACCGATTATGATTATCATGGTCGATTGACCGATTATCGATCGAGGCCACTTATCGTGGCTGATTGTCGAGACCCAATGTGATGTATATGCGGCTCGTATTTGAGGCTTGTTGTGATGTGCATTTTGCCCGTGTTTAAGGCCCGATGAGATGTAAATGAGGCCTATGTGATGAGGCCCATGTGATGTTTTTGAGGGCCAGGCGATGGAGCCCATTGTGTTGTATGTTAAGCCCATGTGAGGGGCCCATCGTGACGTATGTTAAACTCTTGAGTGAGGCCCATTGTGTTATAGATTAGGCCCTTGTGCGAGGCTATGTGTCCATTATATGTTAAGCTCTATGTGGGTCATTCCTGGGGGGCAATGCTGGTTAAATGACCATATTGTCAAGGTTGATTATTGAAGCCGATTATTGATACTGATTACGAGCATGTGACAGCATAGCATCATGATACATGCCCATACGCATCATCCGCATGTTTGTTATGAGATGTGGTTGATCATTACATATGTCATTGAGCATGTTGTTATGAGACTCCCTGATAGGCGGAAGTTATCTCACATGAGCGCATGGTATGCGAAGGAGTGATGCATGATTGGATTGTATGACTCATGCATCTTGCATTATGATTACTGTACGCCCTAGCGACATCAAGGCCGTAGCCTCCACGGGCATATCGTGGATGGCTAGATAGGACACCGAAATGTTTGGTTCTAGCATACGGGCGTCATAGATGTCCCTGGGTGAAAATCCCTAAACCTCCGTGGCCAGGAGATGACTCCAACATCGAGACCGAGTAGATATATGAGCGCACGAGGGCCGAATACCAGGAGGCCGCGTCTCCCACTGTGTCGTGGTCGGTTGGGAGGGGGTGTGACCTTACCCACCTGGGTGAGGGAGCAATGTCTAGGTTGAGTTTGACCAGCTTGAGGAATGGGTCTGCTATCGACAAGCAGGGCCTGATATTGGCAGGCAGATAGTGAGGTCTCTTTCACTTACCCAGTTGTGTGCTCGGATAGGGGCGGCAAGCTGGTGTAGAGTGTAATAGACCCCAGTGATGATCCCAGAGACGAACTGTACTGATATGTGGACTTATTGAGTAGGAGTTGCATGCTCATTCATTCATTCATTCACTATTCACTCGGGCTGGTGGTGCGCAACTAATTGTTGTGTGCCTTCGTTATGGCAAAGATTTCGGTTGGGGCGCGTGACTAACCTGAGATCAGGAGTTTACCACATTGAGTCTGACTATCCAAATTTAGGTATGGGACTGGTTTGGATAGAAGGCCCTGTGATGGACCCCATAGCTTGCAATACTACGTACTATCATCCCGACTTCACACTCCAGCATGGTCATTCCATTCGCACCGCATAGCGCATTACATCTACTGCATATGGCATTCCGGGTTACTATGTTTATGCGTTTATACAGTCTAGATACGACTGACGGTATTCGTGCACTCATCAGGAATTGTGTACTGCAGCACATCCTTAGCATCTGATGTTTGGCTCTTTATGACTCCTCATTTGTATAGATGTTCTATAATGCATATTCTGATATTAATTGACTCATGGACTTGTCTGTATTTTTGCTTACTCTGTTATCATAGGATTTATGACCTTGTTAATAATGTTGTTTACTCGGATAATTCATGCTATTGTTAGTATTTCTGCTTATTTCTGATATTGTATGATTTATGGGCTTGTTAGTTTTCCCGCTTACTTTGATTACTCTGATAGTGCTTACTTGGCACTTACATTGTGCACACACTTACACCACCCTCTAAGCTTTCTATAAGCTTATGCATGATAGATGCGTACAGATGATGTTAGGTTGCAGCATTGTTGAGCTTGGAGCGTACAGCGGTCTTCTGAAGATTGATTTTTATTTATGTATTTCTTTCCAGCACTGTACTCAACTGATTATATTAGTGGATATGTGATGATGATGTTGCCTTTGTGAAATGGGTAATCTTGTGGTTATGCTTATTGTGAGTTAAATGTACAAAAAAAATCCTCCTTGTAGGGTCCCAGGATTGGAATCTGGCGTATGGACGCTAGGAGCCGAGAATGGGGTACTACGGAGGCTGTCGGCACCGGATTCAGCGATCTGGATTCCTGTAAATTCGATTTCTGGGTTTGGGGCGTGACACTTCTCTCACACCTTCTCTCTCTTTTCTCTCTTCTCAATCTCAAATTCGTATGGCTGTGAGAGAGAGAGTTCTAAGGTCCTTATATAGCCTAAAAATTCACCAAATTAGACTCCAGGTCAATGTATACTTAGGTTATAGCCAATGCGAGGCTATTTCAGCTCAACGGAGGACTTCTGGTGGCCCCTTTCTTGTGTGCGATTGGACTTAAGCTCACAGACTCTGGATCTAGGTGGAGTTAAGTTTTCGTTCCAGTCGGGTTCCCAGATCACACGTGGCAGACCAGTTTCAGTTCAACGGTCAGCGGATCTCGATCGGAGATTCCGAGTACATGGATATGTTTGGGAAATATCCCTAATCCGAGGGTGTAATTTGGCCTGATTCTGACGGTCTGGTTGCCTAATAATGATCCGCAAGAGACAAGTCTCAGATTACTGTTTGAGATATTTATTTTTAAAGAAAATCAAGTATTTTCACACTCCTCGCTCCGACCCAAGCGAATAGCGCTGGGACACTATCTGGATTTGATTTCTAAGATGGTTGTCAAGCCCAGCGAGGCAGTCCTTCGTATTATTCGGACTCCCGATGTGCGGTTTAGACCTGATACGGAGTTTCAATGTGCTCCCGAGAGCAGTCGGGTAATGAATTTGATCTTAAATTTTAGGGTAACCTAGCGTCAATGATTCTACAAGTTGTGGGTCTTGCAGATTGTATTTAAAGTGATTCAAACGGATTTCATGGGTAATCTAGTTTAGCACTTAGTTAACTTTGTCAAATTTCTAAAGGATTTAGTCCTGTAAGATTTCTGTCTGAGGTGGTACTTGGGCCTTTGTAGTTAGCACATACAGTGATTCAAGTTATAATACTTAGATAGTTTAAGATAGTGTTTAGGGTGAAAGTACTTAGAAAAATTGAAAGAACAAGGTGGTGAAGGGTGTGATTTGTGAAGGAAATGGGTTCAAAAGCGGCTTTGGACTTTGGGATTGAGTTCTAACAGGTTAATAAGGTGTTAGGATCGACCCATTGCCTAAGGACGTCTAATTCCAGATTGGCAAAAATCTGGGATGTTACAACCGCCAGAAAATAGCATACACGAGAAAGCATCCTCGTAGTCACAAAAGTTTGGCTCCACCCCAGGAGTAGCGTCGCCATCTACAATCAGACAATGTCTGGTGGGTGTTCGGAACACCGTCCCATAACATGGGAGTGAGTGATCAACTAAGTGGAACAATAAAGCATAGGTTAACATGTTATCAAAACAGTCAAGCAGTAATGATAAAGCAGTACAATCAAACACTCATAACTACTCTTATTAATGCAAGTATGAATGCAGTCATGATGGATGCCCTCACCACACCCTCCCTCGTGCGACACCATCTTACGTTCGCGGCATGCTTTCATCCCTCAGTGCTCCACATCTTCCAGGCACATGCAATGCGATGATGAGCATGATTACCGAGTTGTTATTAGTCCATTTCAAACAGCAGGATTGGGAAACTAAGATACCTCCCTTGTATCATTCCCAAACATGATCCATTCTAGGGTCGTCAGTCCTAGTTAATGTCATACGAAGGTATGTTTCTATGTCGCTGCAAAGGCTGTCAGGGCTGTTACGCACAATGGTTACACCACTCCCCCATCACCTCTTTAACGGTTCATCACTAAATTGATACAGGCATAGTTCATACTCTATTCACTGCCGCAAAACTCATCGCCTCACCGCAAATTCAGAGTATGCTCGAGGTCACTACAAAGGGTTGTCAGGGCTGTTACACGCATTCGTTACACTACTCCCCCATCACCTTATCAATGTAGGCCGACAGCGTGAATATAGTGTCCCATACCACCATAATCGGCTCACGACTCTGGTTGCTCAATGGACATTACGGGGAGGCACGTGGCCCCAGTGTAGGCCGACAGGTCGACCATGGTGTCCCATACCACCATGCCCGGCTCATGAGTTTTAGCGGATCGAGGTACCATTGTTAACGGGATTTCACTGGTAAGTTTGGTACCCTAGGTTTAAACAAAGGCGTCTAAACATGGTGAACATACATAAGACAGATCGGGTTGCTTGACGAGCCAAACTAGCACGAGCGCACCACCAAGTGCACCACCAACTGAACGACATGAAGTGCATAAGCACTTCGCGTGGCCTAACCACTGCAGCCAACCGAAGTACGACTTGGGTTCGTAGAACACATCTATCACGCCCCAAACCCGGAAATTCCGATCACCGAATCTGGTGCCGACAGCCTCTGTAGTACCCCATTCTCGGCTCCTATCGTCATATGCTAGATTTTCGATCCTGGGATCCTACAAGGAGGATTTTTTTTATGTACATTTAACTCATAATAATCATAACCACAAGATTACCCAATTCACAAAGGCAACAACATCATCACATATCCACTAATATAATCATTTGAGTACAGTGCTGAAAGGGAAATACATATATCAAAAATCAAAGCTCCAGAAGACGGCTGCATACTCCAAGCTCGACGCTGCTGCAACCTAACATTACCTGCACGCATCTATCGTGCATAAGCTTATAGAAAGCTTAGAGGGTGGTGTAAGTGTGTGCACAAGGTAAGTGTCAAGTATTCAATACAATGCCATCCTTATACGGTACCGAAAATACTGGTAATCCATAATTCGTACAATATCGAAATAAACAGAATTACTAACAAGATCACGAATTACCAAAGTAAGCAGAAATACTGACAAAAACAGGAATTATCAGAGTAAACAGAAATACTGGCAAGATCATAAATTATACGATAACAGGGTAAGCGGAAATACGGACAAGTCCGTGAATCAATAAATATCAGAATACGCAATATAAAGCAACTATGTAAATGAGGAGTCATAAAGAGTCAAATATCAAATGCCGAGGATGCGATACAATATATAAGTCCTGATGAGTCCATGAATAGTGTCAATCGTATTTAGACCATATAAATGCAGAAACACGGTAACCCAAAATACCATATGTCGTGGATGTAATGCAATATGTGGTGCGAATGGAATGACCATGCTGGAGTGTGAAGTCGGGATGATAGTACGTAGTGTCGTAGGCTATGGGGCCCATCACAAGGGACTTCTATCCAAACCAGTCCCATATCTAAATTTAGATAGTCAGACTCAATGTGGTAAACTTCTGATCTCAGGTTAGTCGCGCGTCCAACCGAAATCTTAGCCATATGAAGGTATACGTAACAAATAGTTGCGTACCACAAGCCTGAGTGGATAGTGAATGAATGAGTATGCAACTCCTGCTCAATAAGTCCACATATCAGTACGGTTCATCTCTAGGATCATCGCCGGGGTCTATTACACTCTACACCAGCTTGCCGCCCCTATCCGAGCGCACAACTGGGTAAGTGAAAGAGACCTCACTATCTGCCTGCTAATATCGGGCCCGACTCGTCGATAGCAGACCCATTCCTCAATCTGGTCAAACTCAACTTAAACATTGCCCCCTCACTCAGGCGGGTAAGGTCACACCCCCTCCCAACCGACTATGACACAGTGGGAGATGCGACCTACTGGTATACGGCCCTCATGTGCTCATATATATCCACTCGGTCTCGACGTTGGGGCGTCTCCTGGCCACGGAGGTTTAGGGATTTTCACCCAGGGACATCTATGGTGCCCGTATATTAGAACCAAACATTTTCGGTGTCCCATCTGGCCATCCACGATATGCATGTGGAGGCTACGACCCTGATGTCGCTAGGGCGTACAGTAATCATAATGCAAGATGCATGAGTCATATGAACCAGTCATGCATCAATCCTGCGCGTACCGAGCGCTTATGTGAGATAACCTCCACCCATCAGGGAGTCTCATAACAACATGCTCAATGACATATGCAATAATCAACCATATCTCATATCAAGCATGCAGATGATGCGTATGGGCATGTATCATGATGCTATGCTATCACATACTCATAATCGGTATCAATAACCGGCATCAACATCTGCCTCAATCAGTAATCGGTCAATCGGCCACGACAAGCAGAATCGACAATCGGCCACGTCAATCGATAATCGGCCACGATCGGTAATCGATTATGATAATTGGCCTCGATCGGCAATCGATCAATTGGCCATCACAAGCAGAGTTGGCAATCAACCACATCAATCGATAATCAACCACGATCAGTAATCGGTCACGATAATCGGCCTCGATCGGTAATCGGTCAATCGGTCATGACAAGTAGAATCGGCAATCGGCCACATCAATCAATAATCGACCACGATCGGTAATCCGTCACGATAATCGGCCTCAGTCGGTAATCGGTTAATCGGCCACGACAAGCAGAATCGGCAATCGGCCACGTCAATCGGTAATTGGTTAATCGGCCACGATAAGCAGAATCGGCAATCGGCCACGTCAATCGATAATCGGCCATGATCAGTAATCGGTCATGATAATCGGCCTCGATCGGTAATCGGTCAATCAGCCACGACAAGTAGAATCAGCAATCGGCCACGTCAATCGATAATCGGCCACGATCGGTAATCGGTCAATCGGCCACGACAAGCAGAATCGGCAATCGGCCACGTTAATCGATAATCGGCCATGATCGGTAATCAGTCACAATAATCGACCTCGATCGGTAATTGGAATAGGCAAATCAGTCATGACAATCGGATCGATCAATAGTCGGAGTTGACAAATCGGTCACGTCAATAGGAATCGATCAATGATCGGCCTCGACAATTGGTATCGATGAGAATAGGCCTAACAAGGCCTAAGGGAAGGTCACAATGTGGACATTTAACCATCCTTGCCCATCAATGTGGACATTCAACTAACATTAATCCCAATGGGTGGCCCATGTAGGGTTAAACATAAAGTGGGCTCATGGCCTTACACAAAGGCCTAATACACATCGCAATGGGCCGCATCACATGGACCTCGAATTCATCACAATGGGCCTTACCTATGGGCCTCGAATACATCACATTCGGCCTCGCCCATGGGCCTTACATATCAAGTGGGCGCATCAATGGACCGCACCAGTGGGCCATAAATACGCAACAGGTGGGCCTATTCACTACAAGAATGGGCCTATCAGTGGGCCTTAGGGAGAGTGACAATGCGGACATTTAACCAACATTATCCTTACAATGTGGACGTCAAACCAACATTGCTCCCAAGGTATAGTCCGCTATAAAGATCAACCCATATACTATGGTGGAATCACACTAAATGAGCCTTATGTACGTCTTATTGGGCCTCGACCCATGGACCTTGAATGCATCATAATGGGCCTCATAACATGGGTTTCATATATATCAAGGTGGGTCTCAACAACGGCTACAAATACATCAAGACGGCCTAGTCACATGGGCCTCATAAGTACATTTAGTGGGCTACACCAATGGGCCCCTAAGTATATGAAATGGGTCACACCCAATTATAAGTGATGATAATGATTCCCACCATCGAATTCCCCCCCCCCCCCCCCCATAACATATATTCCCCATCCAATCTGCTCATAAGGTCACACAGACTTGGATCTAAAGGAAAAACACATCATTTTGGTCTAACTCTGGTGGCCCTAAGAATTTTATTAGTAGGCATTCAAACCCACGGGTTCTTATAATGTGGTCCACCTGATCTTAGATCTGACTTTTTTTTTTTAGTCTCAAGCCTTAAAAACATCTTCAAAATTGGTTGGACAGATTGGATGTAATACGTGCATCATGGTGGGTCCCATAGGGATGGAAGGGATGGATGGCATAGATGAAGTACATACCTCATGGTGGGGCCCACACTAATGGAGGGCATGGATTACAATGCATACATCAGGGGGTCCCATGTGGGGCCCACCGCAATGTTTATTTTCCAACCAACAAGTGGATGAGGTCACACAGACCTGGGCCCACCATAAAGTTTATTTTCCACCCAACCAGGCCCACCATAATGTTTATTTGCCACCTAAACTGTTGATAAGGTCACACAGTCATGGGGCCCACCATAATGTTTATTTTTCATCCAGCCCCTTGATTGGGTCATGGGGGCCCACCCTGATATTTATTTCCATCCAAGCTGTTCATAAGGTCAGTCAGACCTGGAGTGGGCCTAAGGCCCACCGAATATTTGTTTGACATCCAACCATTGGTGGGGTCACACTTACCAGAGGTGGGACTGGGGCCCAGCGTAATATTTATTAGCCACCCATCCTGTTTACAAGGTCACGCGGACCAGGGAGCCCACCGTGATATTTATTCTTCACCCAACCGTTCATTGGGTCACACGGTCAAGGGCCCACTGCAATGTGGTTCACAAATCCAGCCCACCCATTATGTGTGTCCCACTTGGCTGAGGGTTCAGACCAAGTTTCAGCCGCACCCAAATTTCAGGTAGGCCCTACCAAGTGATTTTATATGATTTTGGCATGTCTTCACATGATTTTAGATGGTATGGCCCACCTGAGTTCCGTATACGGCTGATTTTTGGGGGAACCACTGTCCCAAAGGGGACCTACCATATGAACGGGGTGGATGTGATGCGCACATCATGGTGGGGCCCACAGCTGGGACCCATTAGTCCCTGCCCGTTACAGCCCAAGGACGTCCAGAGGATGTCCTCTGGATGTGTCAGGGGGGCATGTATATTAGCATATGTATATTTTTAAATTATAGTTTTTCTGTAGATTCTCATGGGTGGGGCCCACATCAGGGAAATCCTACCCAGCCATTGGTCTCCTAGGCTCTATACAAACCCATCAAGCCCAATATTGTGTGGGTTTTGGCGTACCGAAACATCAGGGGTTACTTGAATGGTGGAAATTTTATTATCCATACTACGGACTGCCAGAAAGTCAGATTAGCCTAAAATTTCGTTTCAACACCAAAAAAGATCTGACGAAAAGGATAGATGGCGTGGATTGAGTAATTACATCAAGGTGGGGCCTACATGAGTGGCCCACCATTTCCTTACTCTTTTTTTTTTTTGTCAGTACACATGCCTGTCACTACACACACTCTATGTTAGCCGCACGTCCAGCGTCCAAGGACACTGGACGGCATGGATATAACACATCATGGCTGGGGTCCCACACGTAAGTGGCCCACGTTCACCAAGGTGGGTCCCACATGATCGTGACCACCGTGCATGTGCATATATATATATAATAAATATCATGTATTATATGGCATGTGGTCTTTCCACCGGACGGTGGATTTCGCTTAAAATGTGGTGGGCCACACCATTTGATGAATGGAGTGAATTTAACATGATTTGGTGGGGCCCACTTTATTCTAGGGAGGGGAAAGAGTGAGAGAGATACGGTGATAGAGGGACCCCACCACTATGGGCCCCTCATGGATACAATACATACATCAAATGGGTCCCACCAACAAGTGGGCCCTCAAATTATGAAATCAACCATAGAAACTCAAAGATCACCCACCTATCAGTCTTCTCCTTGGTTCCTTAGCTTCCTATGCTCCTTGCCAATACGTTTGACGGTGTAGATGATGAATGGAAGGTGGGGATGAAAGATGAGAGAGTGGGGAAAGTGGGCCACACTTGATGTTTGGGAGGGAGAAAGCTTAGACGTGTGTGTTGCTTAGGGGTTTGAGAAATGAGAGAGAGAGAGAGAGAGAGAGAGAGAGAGAGAATGGAATAATATGGATGGGTTGATTTGGGTGGTTGTATTTAATGAGGTAAGGTTTGTTTTGAAAATGGGTGAAAGAGGGATGGTGGGAGGAGAGAGAAAGTTGACTTTTAAAAAGGGAGGGATGGGTTGCATGTACACATGGCATGGTTTGTACTTGACATGATTTGATGGGACATCTCATAGAGATTCCCTCGATATTCATAACGTGCGGCGTTTCTTCGGACTGAACGCAGGTCCACAACTTCTAGCCTGGGTATCTGTTTGGTGCGTGAGTCACGGCGTTAAAACCGCGGCGACGGCGCGATCACTAAGGTATAAGTTTCAGGTCGAGCCGAGTTTAGTAAGCGGGACTCGGCCTAAGATCGCATGCAACATCGGACATAGGTCGAGGGTCGCCGGAATTCGACCGGTATGATCGCGTAAGCCTTACGGAACGGTATGGACTAGGGCATGGGTCTTACAACATCTCACGTGGTAAATGAATCTCAGCCACGAATTCAATCTCGTTACCGATTGCCTGGACTATAATCATAGCCACAAACACAATCAATCCATGACCAGAAGCATGTAGAGTAAAGCAGAATAAACAAAGTAATTCAAGCATGTCGACAAGCATATCATAAAACATGTAATAAAGTACAATATAAACAGGAAATACAACCACCTATATTTCATAAGTAAGCAGTTAAATTAAACAAACAACATGGAGGAAATCATATACATCTCTAAGGTGGTTGAGAATCCTATCTCAACACCCCTATACATTACAATTTACTAACTACTACTCATTAAGACATTTCAACAAACACTTTAAACTACATACATCAACATACATGACGTATGTTGATCACATAGGTATAAGGCCAAATCCTTTCACTAGAGAGTTGCCCCAATTATAACACGTGTGCACCCACGATGGATAGTCATGGCAAGCAGGAATCCATGTTCCATGTTCATTCAGTCATTTCCACAAACACTTGGGCTACACATTTTAGCAGATATAGTGTATATTGACCGTGGCATGATTTAGGGAAAATCCTTTTGTCAAGGGGTGTCGCCTATATAACAATCATGTATCCATGACAATCAGTCATAGCGAGCACGAATGCGAAGTCTATATTCATTCGGTCATTTTCACAAACACTTAGAATACACTATATTTAACATACATAGTGTATATTAGCAAACAAACACATGTATTAGGGCGAACCCTCTCGCCAAGTAAGTGTTATACACATATATAATATGTTCATACAACAAATAATCATGATAAACACATTTCCAAAATTTATATGTATACTATACTTCCTACAAATACCTAGAATACACAAAATTTCATATTCTTCGTATTTAATCGAAACGGAAAACAGACAGCACTTTGTACATGTGCAATTACATGCAAATCATGAATCTATCATTATCTGACATTGAAAGCGTTAAAAACCATAACCTATACATCTAAAGTCTGCACCTTTTATCGTAGAATCGTAACGGAGTCGATGGATTTTCTTAGCCTTCATATATGGCAGTTTGGCAACCTATAGAACGAAATAGGTTAGCTATTTTATAACCTACAACCTACACAACCCCAAAACAGATTAGTGTTAGGGTTTCTTACCTAAAAATGACGCCGGAATCGTCGGGAAAGCGATAAGACTTGCGTGGTTAAGCTTGTAGAACGGCAGGGGATAGTAGTAGGGAGCTTCTCCCACTTCTCTCACTCTTTCTCTCTCTTTTCTCTCTTCTCCCTCTAGGATTTCTTTCAAATTTGTATGGCTGGAAGCAAAAGGGTTCTAAGGTCCTTATATAGCCTAAAAACACTCCAAAATAGACTTAAGGTCAAGGTATACTTGGGTTTTGTCCAAAGGGTATCTGTTTCAGCTCAACGGAGGACTTCTGGCGTCCCCCCTTGAGCCAAAGGTCGGACTTAAGCTCACTAACGATGGATCTAGGTGGAGTTACGTTTTCATTTTCGTCAGATTCCCAGATCATGCGTGGCGGTCCAGTTTCATTTCAACGGTAAGTGGATCTCGATCGGAGATTCTGAGTACTTGGATATGTTTGGGGAAATATCCCTGATCCGAGGGTGTAATTTGGCTCGATTCGATGGTCGTTGCTTAATCCGACCATAAGCGACAAGTCTCAGATTTATTTATTTTGAATTTAATTTAGAATTATTTTCACATTTCTCACACTCCCCGCTCCGAGCTCAAGCGAATAACGTTGGGACACTATCTGGATTTGATTTCCGAGATGGTTGTCAAGCCCAGCAAGGCGGTCCTAATTCCTTAACTTCGTGTTAATCGGACTTCCGACGTGCGGTCCAGATCTGATATGGAGTTTCAAGATGCTCCCGAGAGCAGCAGCGTAATGAGATTAATCCTAGATTTTAGGATAACCTAGCATCAATGATTCTACAAGTTTTAAGTCTTGTAGATCGTATTTGAAGTGGATCAAGTGGATTTCATAGCTAATCTAGTTTAACACTTAATTAACTTTGTCAAATTTCTAAAGGATTTAGTCCTGTAAGATTTCTGTCTAAGGTGGTACTTGGGCCTTTGTAGTTGGTACTACAGTGATTCAAGTTATCAATACTTACTAAAGCATGCCCTAATTATAACAGAAGGAAATCCTAGGGCAGGAGAGGCGGATGTTCTAAATAACCTATTCGTTTTGTGAAATTCCATAAGGGTATTGGTTAAAAGCCCATTTTATTTATGTATTTACTAATTACAGTAATTTATAATTTAAGTATTGTTCTTCATCACCTAAACCTTAAGATTAGTGTCTAATGTAAAAGTACTTAGGTACTTTGTGAAGGGTAAGGTAGTGAAAGTGAGGTTTGTGAAGGAAATGGGTTAAGAAGCAATTTTAGACTGTGGGATTCAGTTCTGACAAGTTAATAAGGTGTTAGGATCAACCCATTACCTAAGGACGTCTAATTTCAGTTTGGGAAAAATCCGGGATGTTACAAATACCTCTCAGGGTAGAGGTTTAGTGAAAGGGTTTACCAAGTTATTGCTTGATTTCACATAGGAAATAGTAATGATTCCATATCGAATCAATTATCTGACATAATCATGTCGAAGACTGATATGTTTAGACTAACTATTATATGTGCCGCTATAGGCTCTAGCTAATGTGGCTTCACTATCACAATATAATGACACAGCCAATATAGGCTTGACACAGAAAGAGATTTCTAATAGAAGATCCCTTAGCTACTCAGCCTCTTTTCCTGTTATAGCTAGGGCTATAAATTCAGACTCCATAGTCAAGTACGTTATGTAAGTTTATTTCTTGGATCCCCAAGATACAGCTGCACCTCCTAGGGTGAATACCCACCCTGTACTAGACTTGTTGTCCCTTACACTTGATATCCAGCTCGCATCAGTATATCATTCCAATACGGCAGAAAATTCTGAATAAAATAATCATAAGTCTTTGGTTGCTTTTAAGTAACCAAGGACTCTACTGATTGCATTCCAGTGTTCAGTACTGGGGTTACTAGTACACCTACAAAGTTTACTCACAGCATATGCAATATCAGGTCTAGTGCATTGCATAACATACATAAGACTTCCTATAGCACTCGCATATTCTAATTGTGCAACTGTTCTTCCAGTATTTTCTTTTAGCTTGATACTTAGATCAAATGGAGTTTTTGCTTCTTTTATGTTTAGACGGTTAAACTTGTTTAGTATCTTCTCAATATAATGAGATTGACACAAAGCATAACCCCCACAATATTTTTTAACTTTGATACCTAAGATGGTTTTTTTTTTACACACGCACACCCCTACACACTCACGCCACACGCACGTGCACACCATGGGATTTCACCACCGTGGGTACTCGAACCCTTGACCCGGTGTTGAAACTCCATGGAGTCTACCACCCGGGTAAGAGTAAGGACTCGGATAGTATTAACTTGTCTAAGATCCTTCATTTTGAATACGAAAGATAGAAACCTCTTTATTTCAGTCACACTTTCTATTTTATTACTTATTATTAACATGTCATCAACATATAGACAAATAATAACGATACAACTACCATCTACTTTATAATATATGCATTTGTCAGCTATGTTATGCATGAAACCATGAGATAGTAATTTAAAATCAAACTTCTCATGCCATTATTTTGGTGCTTGTTTTAATCTATACAAAGATTTGATTAATCTACATACTTTGTTTTCATTTCCTAGTAGAACGAATCCTTTAGGTTGTTCCATGTATACCTCTTTATTGAAGGTCACCATTCAAGAATACGGTCTTTATATCCATTTGGTTGATGTAAAGATAATGTATGGAAGCTAGCGCAAATAATATCCTAATGGATGTTATTCTAGCTACAGGAGAGTATATGTCAAAATAATCTATTCATTCTTTTTGTCTAAAATCTTTAGCTATTAGTCGAGCTTTAAAGGTTTGGATAGTCCCATTAGTGTGATATTTCTTTCTAAATACCCACTTACAACCTATGGGTCTAGAACTTTGAGGTAAGTTTACAAATTCCCATGTTTGATTTGACATTATGGATTCCATTTCATCGTTTATAGTTTCTTTCTAGAAAGCTGAGTCTCTAGAGGATACAACATCTTTATATGTTTTAAGATCATCTTCTATAGTCATCACTATAGGTATTTTTCTTATAATATTTTCTCTATCTCCTTCTACAAGATGGAAAATGACGCGTTGTGAGTGTATGTAGTCATCTCTTTGACTCTTCTCTATTCTTGTCCTTTGACTCCTACGAGGTTGAACAGGAATTTCCACTATTTGTGGAGCTGTGCTATCTGGTTCTCTATTAGGAGTTTGGATTTCATTATCCTTTGACTCAAAGGATAGTGAGTTCTCAAAGAACTCAACGTCTGTTGATTCTATTATTGTATTAGACTCTATATCTAGAAGTCTATAAGTTTTACTATTTTGCGCATACCTTACGAAGGCGCACTTAATAGCTTTTGGTCCTAACTTAGTTCTTTTTGGATCTGGAGTTTTGTAGTATGCAAGACACTCCCACAGTTTTAGATATCCTAGGTTAGGTTTTTTATCTCTCCATGTTTCATATAGAGATATTTTATATTTTATAGACAAAATCTTTTTAGTATATGGCACGCTGCAAGCAGTGCCTCACCTCATAGACTTAGTGGCAACTTTGCTCTTATCAGCATTGAGTTAACCATCTCTACTAATGTTCTACTCCTCCTTTCAGCTATTTCATTTTGTTGAGGTGTGTATGGTGCAGTACATTGATGTATTAGTTCATGTTCTTCACAGAAGTTATCGAATTCATTGGAGAAGTATTCTCCTCCTCTATTGCTATGGAGAATTTTTATCTTCTTATTTAGTTGATTCTCTACTTCTGCTTTATATATTTTAAACATGTTCAATGCTTCATCTTTGCTTTTTAATAGATAAACATATATATATCTAGAGCAATCATCTATAAAGGTTATGAAGTACCGTTTACCTCCACGAGTAAGAATGTCATTTAACTCACAGATATCACCGTGCACAAGATCCAATACTTGAGACGATCTTTCAACACTTGGAAAAAGTTTCTTTGTTATTTTGGATCATATGCACACTTCACATTTATTGGTTTCATTATCTGTATATGAGATTAAACCATTCTTAGCCCTGAACTTCAAGGTACTATATCCTATATGGGCTAGTCTATCATGTCACAGTTCAGCGGATTCAACTATATACGCAGAAGTGCTACTTTCATTAAGAGAAAACTTAACCATCCCATTACAAGCGTATCCCTTTTTAACAAAATTCTCATTCTTGGATAAAATCAATTTTCTTAACTCGTACACCACCCTTATGCCTAGTTTACCCAGAAGGTCCCTAGAAACTAAGTTTCGCCTCATGTCTGGGACGTGCAGTACATTAGTCAGAATCACTTTCTTTCTAGAGGTGAATATCAATTCAACAGTTCCTTTGCCGACAACCTTCGATCAGACTTCATTACCCATTTGGACTTCTTGACCATCGGTCAATTCCTCATAAGTTTTGAAGGCTAATTTATCGTAGCACACATGTATTGTAGCGGCAGTATTATACCACCAACCTGCAACTTTGCCTTGGATGGTATTCACCTCAGTAATTATAGCCACAGTATCTCTTTCTTTTACTGCACTTGCCCCTTTTTTAGATTTGCGATATCGACATACTCGAGCATAATGCCCGATTTTCCACAGACATGTCATGGGCTTTTGAACTTTTTGGTATTCTTTTGGGCATTTTTCTTGAATTTCCCTTTATTGGCTTTTAGGGAATCGTCCTTCTCGGGATTCTTGTTATTAATGTTCTCTACTGCATGTACCTTGGACGAGGCATTCCCGTTATCACTCTTTCTGTCATGGTTACGGGATTCTTCCTCAATTCTAAGGTGTTTCTGGATTTGTTCCAATGCGTAGTCCTTAGTTTTATACAGCAACTTCTTTCTATAGTTCTTCCACATCGGTGATAATTTAACGATTATAGCCCCGACTTAGAATGATTCAGGAAGATCAATTTTAATGGCTTTAATTTTGTTTACTATTAGCTGCAGTTCTTGGATTTGGGGCAGCAGTGGTTAATTATCTACCGTGTTGAAGTCAAAATACCCGATGATGAGGAATTTGTTAGTACCTTCTTCTTCAGCCTTATATTTGAACTCCAGACGGCCCAGATCTCCTTTACTGATGACGTCTGTTGGTACAAATCATACAGGTGGTCAGAGAGCGCGTTCAGAATGTGTTCACGACACAAGAGTTCATCTTCGGCTCGTTTGTTGCAGACAGCCACTTATTCAGGTGTGTCTTTATTGGATTCTTTAGGTAGTGCTTGCAGATTTGGATGTGTAGTAGATTTTCAACATCGTCAGAAGAAATTTCAGTTTGTCTTGCCATCTCGTAAAATTGGTTCCATCGAACCGATCAAGTCGTATCAAGTCCTGATTCATCAACTTGATGGATGAAACACTGTCGGCTTCCATAATAATATGCTTTAAGATTGTTGGAATATTTACAAAATTATATTTTCTATAAAATATGAAAACTAAAAAAACCAAGTTGATCTGAAATAAGGACAGGCTTAAGCATGTTTGGAAAGTTGTCCTCAAAGCATTATTTGCCCCCACTCGAGTGAATTGAGTATGCTGAAAAGGTTACAGTCAAACCGCTTCTAGGATACGATGAGCCTGGTGTGGGTCTGCGTTCAGTAAACACGAAGGCCCACCAATGGAACTCTGTTACACAGTCTGGCAGAAATACATAAAAAAGGAAAATTCCCAAAAGAAAAAGAGAGAAGAAGAATATTTAGAACTTAAACCACTGCACTGATCTATTTTTACTGATCTTCAGTAGCTACTGGTTCAAATGAACGTTCTAGACCACTCCTCTAGTTTAATTTTCAAGCAATGGTTAGACAAACCTTGCTATGCTGTTGGAATCACTGTTATATATGAGAAGAGTGACATAGGCTTCGTTCGTATGAGTCTGCTTGAGTGGCTTAAGAGATGGTTTGGAAACCCATCCAGACCCTCCTTTTATAAGTTATGGTGGCTGGGTGTTATGGTCCAGGGAAATAAATCCCATGATTGTTTTCTAGCTATTGGAGAAAACTATCCGTTTTATGGCTGTTTTCTGACTGTTGTGCATGGGCCATTAAGCTGCTAAATGTTGACTATTGTGAGATAGCAGTTAGCCATTTTCTAGCTGTTGGGGCGAACCTCTGCGACACGATGCAGACGTACGAAGTGAAAAGTATGCCATTAGCGCCTCTACAGCCACACTGCCTCACATGCCCACACACCGAGACCGAGACCGAGCTCGAGTGCAAGCGCACGGGTGTTCCAATGCTACGCACGTCAATTTTCCTTTGGACCATGTGGGTAAGTATTATAATACTCCACTACTCTCATATAAATAACTTTTTCTTCTCCTCTTTTTCCAATGTGGGACTAATCCCAAAAACCCACAAAAAGGTGTTTTTCAAACACTTTTTTATATAATACATTATATTTTATTGAAATATATTTTAAAATTAATATTTTTTGCAACAATATTTATGTTGTATCTTATGCCAATGAGGTTTTGAAGTGCTTTTAAAACGAATAGGCAACAAGATCCCAAAGAATTGGAAGGTCATCATGTGGATCCACTCTACACATGTCGATCCTGCCTATTATGATGCTCCATTAACATTCAATCCAGACAGATGGAGTGTAAGTGCAAAAACATACTTGTATTGAAGAAGCAGCTCTAAAGGCGGACATAATGACACTAACCATGATCTGGGTGTGCTGACAGGATTCATAGTCACAGGTTGGAACTCACTTTTTTTTTTTTTTTTCAGGTTGTTTTAGTGAATCTTATCAGTAGACATCAAAAGAAGGTCCATCACAGATTCGTACCAGATATCATTGAAAAGATTGTCATTGCTGCTCCCTTACATCAGCAAACAGATCTTATTTGTGATACATAACCATTAAGTTTGTAGATTTTGCAGATTGTTTAAGGAAATGAAGCAAGCTTTCTTTGAATAATTTAACTTACATATTCAAGTTTATGAGTTTTGCATTTGTTGAACTGACTCAACTTATGAAGTCCAATAACACCCAACACAAGGTGTGAGCTATGAACATTGGCCACAAGATTCATAACTTGCACAGTTGTCAAGCCCCAAACCCAAAAATCGGATTCACAGGAATCCCGATCGCCAAATCCGGTGCCGACAACCTCCGTAATACCCCATTCTCGGTTCCCAACGCCCATATGCCAAGTTCTGATCCTGGCATCCTACAAGGAGGATTTTCAACATGAATTTGTCTCACAAGAAGCATAACCACAAGTATACCCAAATCACAAAGGCAACATCATCATCACATATCCACTAAACATTTGAATACAATGCTGAAAGGGAAATGCATATATCGAAAATCAAAGCTCCAGAGGTCCGCAGCATGCTCCAAGCTCAATGCTACTGCAACTTAATGCCACCTGCACGCATCTATCATGTACAAGCTTATAGAAAGCTTAGTGGGTGGTAAAAGTGTGTGCACAAGGTAAGTGCCAAGTAAGTAATATTAGAGTAATCGGAGTAAGCGGAAATAGTGACAAGCCCATAAATCATATAATATCGAAATAATGCGAAATCATGTTGATAGGCCCATAAATACCATCAACCTTATCCAAACTATGCGATACAAAAATATAATAAACCAATATTATATACTGAGGAAGCAATGTAGATCAACTATGCAATGCGGAGATAGTAAGTCAAATATATGTGTTAAGGATGCAATGCAATATGCGATGTGAATGAAATGACCAAGATGGAGTGTGAAGTCAGGATGATAGTACGTAGTATCGTAGGCTACGGGGTCCACTACAAAGGACTTCTATCTAAACGAGTCCCATACCTAAATTTGGATAGTCAGACTCAACGTGGTAAACTCCTGATCTCAAGTTAGTCGCGCGCCCCAACCAAAATCCTGACCATTGCGAAGGTACACGTAATAAATAGTTGTGCACCACCAGCTCGAGTGGATGGTGAATAAATGAATGGATGAGTATACAACTCCTGCTCAATAAGCCCACGTATCAGTATGGTTCCTCTCTGAGATCATCACCGGGGTCTAGTATACTCTACATGCAAATCGCCACCCATTGACGTGTGACCAGGCAAGTGGAAGAGACCTCACTATCCGCCTAACTAGTAGTTAGCCAATATCTACCTGGCAAGTCGATACTGGATCCATTCATGAGCTGGTCAAACTTAGTTTAGCTATGCCCCCTATACTAGGGCGGGTAATGCCACACCCCCTCCCAACCTACCACAACACAGTGGGAGATACGGCCTCCTAGTATTCGGCACTCGGGTACTCATGTATCCACTCGGTCTCGACGTTGGGGCGTCTCCTGGCCTCCGAAGTTTAGGGATTTTCTCTCAGGACTATCTATGACAGCCCGATGCTAGAATAGATTTTTGGTGTCACATTTGGCCATCCATGATATGCCTGTGGAGGCTACGGCCCTGATGTTGCTAGGGTGTACAATAATCACAACACACAATGCAAGATGCATGAGTCATACAATCCAGTTATGCATCAATCCTGCGCATACCGTGCATTCATGCGAGATAACCTCTGCCTATCAGGGAATAACAACCTGTTCATAACATGTGCAATGGTCGACCACATCTCATAACAATCATGCAGATGATGCGTATGGGATGTATCATGATGTTATGCTAGGGCCTCACTCAAGAGCTTAATACACATCACGATGGGCCTTTCACATGGGCCTGCCATACATCACAATGGGCTCCATCGCCTAGCCCTCAAATGCATCACAATGGGCCTCATCACATAGGCCTCATATACATCACATTGGGCCTTAAACATAAACTGAATACACATCACAACGGACCTCAAATATGGGCCACATATACATCACATTGGGCCTCAAACACAGGTCGAATGCACATCATGATAGGCCTCAAATACGGGCCTCATATATATTATATAGGTCTCGACAATCGGCCTCGACAATCGGCCTCGACAATCGAAATCGGTCTCGACAATCGGCCTCGACAATCTGAATCGGCCTCGATAATTGAAATCGGCCTTGACAATCGGAATCGACCTTGATACTCGACCTCGACAATCGAAATCGGCCTATACAATCGGCCTCGACAATTTAAATCGGCATCGATACTCGGCCCCGACAATCGAAATCAGCCTATACAATCGGTCTCGACAAATCGAAATCGGCCTTGATACTCAGCCTCGACAATCGGAATCAGCCTATACAATCGGCCTCGACAAGCGGAATCGACCTCGATACTCGGCCTCAACAATCAGAATCGGCTTATTCAATAGGCCTCGATAAATCGAAAATCAGCCTCGACAATCAAAATCGCCCTATACAATCTGCCTAGATACTCGGCCTCGACAATCGAAATTGGCCTCGACAATCAGAATCGGTCTCGATACTCGGCCTCGACAATCGGAATCGACCTCGACAATCAGAATCAGCATATACAATCGACCTCGACAAATCAGAATCGGCCTCGATACTCGACCTCGATAATCAAAATCAGCCTATATAATTGGCCTCGACAAATCGGAATCGGCCTCGACAATCAGAATCGGTCTCAATACTCGGCCTTGACAATCAGAATCGGCTTCGATACTCTACCTCGACAATCGGAATCGGCATATACAATCAGCCTCAATAAATTAGAATCGGCCTCGATACTCGGCCTCAACAATCGGAATCAGCTTATACAATTAGCCTCGTCAAATCGGAATCGGCTTCGATAATCGGAATCGGCCACGATAATCGGCCTTGACAATTGGAATTGGCAATCAGAATCGGCCTCGACAATCGGAATCGGCCTATACAATCGGCCTCGACAATCGGAATTGGCTTCGACAATCGGAATTGGCCTATATAATTGGCCTTGACAAATCGGAATCGGCCACGGAATCGACCTTAACAATCGGCCTCGATACTCGATCTCGACAATGGGAATCGGCCTATACAATCGGCTCGACAATCGAAATCGGCCTCAATACTCGGCCTCGACAATTGGAATCGATCGATAATTGGCCTAGACATAAGGCGGGGTTCATAGATGGATGGTCGATGATGGATCAATTAGAATCAATGGGACCCAATTGTTTGGGTTAACCCATTAGAGAATGATAAGGATGGGCCTAACAAAGCCTAAGTGAATGTTACAATGTGGACGTCCAACCATCATTGCCCATCAATGTGGACCTTTAACCGACAATGCTCCCAAGGAGTGGCCCATATAGGGCCAAACATACAGTGGGCCCATGGCCTCGCACCAAGGCCAAACATATAGTGGGCCCACAGCCTCTCACTAGGGCATAATATACATAATCATGGGCCTCAATTGCATCAAATGGGCTGATTCAAATGGGCAGATCAAATGGGTCGAATCAAAAGGGCCGAATCAAATGGGTCGAATCAAAAGGGCCGATTTAAATAAGCCGAATCAAATGGGCTAAATCAATTGGGTCAATCACATGGGCCGATACAAATGGGTCGAATCAAATGGGCCGGTATAAGTGGGCCGACTCAATTAGGTCGAAACCAACCACACCATTCATCTATTGCTAGAGATCGTTTTAGAGCATTATTTTTTTTTTTTTTTAAAGAATCATATCCAAAGGATCATCTGGACCATACCAGAAATGGCAGTGGTGATAATGATTTCCACAGTTGAATTTCCAGTGGGCCCACCATAGTATTTATTTCCCATCGACTCTATTCCCAAGGTTACAAAGACCTGGATAGGTGGAGAAACAAATATCATATTGATCCAAAACTTCTGTAACCCACAATGGGGTTTCAATGATAGACGTTCAACCACCACTGTTTTCTGCAGTGTGGTCCACTTGATAACTGGATCTGTCTCATTTTTAATCTCAAGCCTTGAGACGGTCTTGCTAAATGGATGGACCGTTTAGATACAACACATACAGCAGCAGGCCCACAGGACCGCTGATGTCGTGGGGCCCACTGATGGGTGGCATGAATGCAGCACATACATTATGGTGGGGTCCACGCATGTGGCCAGCACGTCAGATAGGTGGAAGGTTGGATGGAATACATCTATCAATGGTGGGCCCCTGCTGCCACCGTCTAGATAGATGGATGGATAAAACGCATATATTATGGTGGATCCCACCCGTCCAGTGTACTAGGCGGTGTGGCAAAACCCATACATCACGGTGGTCCCCCTCCCGCCCCACATCAATAAATAGATGGGCGGTAAATATACAACACAAGCATCATGGTGGGGGTGTGCATGGCACCGTCCAAATAGACAGTGCAGTTGAAACATATTGGTCAAGGTGGGGTCCACAAGCGTGGCCCACCTAAGATTATCATGCCAGGGATGAAACACCTATACGGTGGGGTCCACAGAACTGGTGACGTCACTGCTCCCTGGACAGTGAGGATACCTCCTCACATCAGTGGTTGCTGACAACCACACAGCTGCTAAGTAGCTGCTGTAGGTATGGTGGGTCCCACGTGGAAGTAGCCCACCATGATATTTATTATTTTAATATAATATATTATATATATATTATATATATTATATATATATATATATATATATATATATATATATATATATATATATATATATATATATATATATATAAATGTGTGTGTGTGAGAGAGTGAGAAATGCCAGCGTCCAGCGTCCAAAGGTGCTGGATGGATGGCCTCGATGGAAAACTCATCCATCATGGAGGGGCCCACATGAATGGACAGGTTGCACATGTGCAACCAATGGGGCCCCGATCATGTGGCCCACTTATGGACAGTGTGGATCTAATCCATTCATCACGGTGGGGTCCATACATCCCAAAACGGATGGTATGGAAGTAATACATACGTGATAGGTGGGGCACTCACATCATCACTTTCATGAGTGTCATTATTCCCATCTCTTCCCGTGGTGTGGTCCACTTTAGCGATGAGCATACTTACATTTTGAACTCAACCACTAAAAGGATCTAGGCCCAACTAAGTTTACTCTATAAGAGCCTACGGAGTAACTCAGTACGCAATCTGATTTCCCAGCTGGGATCCACCTATTAGATTAGATAACGGAAGTGGATTGCATTGTAACTCACTACACTCAGCGTACTGAGTAAACTCTGTGAGGTCTACCATGATTTATGTATTTCATCCACTCCGTCGGTCAATTTTACCAGATAATTTTTGTGCTTGAGCCCAAAAATGAAAATATACAAAGTTCAAATGGACCACACTATAGGAAACAGTTGAATTGAATGTCAACCGTTGAAAATTTCTTAAGGGCCACAAAAGTTTAAGATTATAATTTTTTTTTCCCTTAATCCATGCTTTATGATCTTATGAACAGCTTGGATGACAGATGAACAATACTGTGGGGCCTAGCAAGGTTTTAACGGTGGAAATCATTATCCCCACTATTTCCTGTGGCATGATACACTTGATCTTTGGATATGCTTCAATTGTAGGCTCAACCCCTTAAATTAAATGGAAAAACAGATAGACAGCGTGGATAGACCACATACATTTAAGGTGGGCCCAATTGAGTTTACCCAGTAAATAAGAGTATGCTGAGCAATCCAATTTCTTACTTAACAGACGTGGACTGATGACAGTGCCACCACTGATGTAACGGGACTGTGGGAACCCAACATTAATATATGTGTTTTATCCACGCTGTCCATGTCAATTTTGCCAGCTCATTTTACAACACCAGCCTAAATTTTAAGCTTATCCAAAGCTCTAGTGACCTCACCATAAGAAATTGAGGTATAGCAGGTTGCGGACACACTTTCATGTCCAATAAGGGTCCGAGAAGGTTCGATTGGAGGCGGAAGTCATCAAAACTATCAAACCTTAAAACAAGCATACTTGACAAACCAAAATGAGTTACTCGACATACCATATATTAATTTGGGGTAAGACGAGTTACTTTAGCCAACCAACCCAGCTATGCCGGGTTGCCCATGCCGAATTTGCGAGATTCTATGAAATCAACGGTCCGAAATCTATTTTATTTCCATTTTTACTATTTATGATAAATTTTAGTTTAATTATAACTCTTCATCCTTTGAGCTTTAGGAGTTGTGTCCAATAAGAAAAGTGTTTAGAAAAATTAAGAGAATAACTTGGTTAAGCCACATAGGACATTTACTATAAATAGTAAATTTAATATTTATAGTAAGTTATAAATTTTAAGGAGTTTTAGTTGTAGTTTAATTTTGAAACCTCTTTCAAAGCTTGGTATCCCTATTTAAAGGGTTATAAATTTTTTTTTTATTATCAATTAATTTACAAATTTTCTAGAATATTATTTCTATTTTTATTGCTTTTTCCTCGTGGATTCGAGAATTCCAGAGAAGCTTCATGGATTCGAAGTAGTTATCTTTGAGGAAGATGGTGATTGACCTTATCACGTTCATCCCTGCGTCAATTGGTATTAGAGCGAAAACTCCCCTTGGACCGATGGAAAATAACAAAGGTATGGATCAAAATTCTATGTACGGTGATACGGAAATTCATTATCTTTTGGAAAAATGGAAGCTTTCCACTCGGAGAGTTAGTTGACCATGTAATGGCTGTAGTCAACCCTCAATTATCTTGCAGATGCGCTAATTCTGCCCCCAAGGCGATGCTCAACCGCCTGTGGTTGTTGTACGACATAACCCCAATTTTCGTAGAGCATCATCCGATTTTCATAAAGTATCATCAAATGATGGTGAATCGCAGGCCACTACTTTGATTGTAAAGAAGCTGTTATATATACCAAAGGTAGATTTACATCGGCACAACATTTTTCGAACAAGGTGCACTATAAACAAAAAGGTCTGTAATGTAATCATCGATGTCAGGAGCAATGAGAGAATATCGTGTCAAAAATAATGGTAGAAAAGCTGTAATTGAAAACAGAAAGATACTCATCTCCATACACGATTAGATGGATCAAGAAGGTCAATAAAACATAGGTAACTAAATAATGCGCTGTCTCGTTTTCAATTGGTAAAAATTAGAAGGATCAAGTACTTTGTGACATAGTTGACATGAAAGCTTGTCATATGTTATTTGGTTGACCATGACAAAATAATATTGATGCTATGTATAGAGGTCAGGATAACGCATTTATATTGATTAAAGACAGTAGAAATATTAGCCTCGTCCCTATGGGAACGAAGAACCAACCTAAGACTTCTAAAGTTGAGAAATAGTTTCTCATATCCAGACATGATTTCATTAAACAATACGAGGAAACAGGAGATGTAAATGCATTAGTTAAAAAGAAAAATATATGGAGCCTGTGAACATTTTAAAAGATTTGAAACTAGTGTTGTAGGAGTTCAAGGCGATTGTGCTCAATGAACTTCCTGATAAATTACCTCTCATACGAGATATATAAAACCACATTGATCTTGTCTCGGGGACAAGTCTACCTAACTACCCACATTATCAGGAAGAATGTGAGATTTTGCAAACCCAAGTAAAAGAATTGGTTCATACTAGCCAAGTCAAAGAGAATACGAGTATATGTATTGTGTCAACTCAAGAATCTAATGTCGAGTATAAGAAAGTGGTTAATAAATATAGGCGTCAAAAGTTATTGGAGAATCATGAGGTAAGTTCCTTGATTAATTCGAGGACAAGTTTTTTTTCCCAAGGGGAGGGATCTGATGTAAAACGTGTCACATATACATTCCTAGTATGATTGGACTAAAAGAAGGTGGACTGTAAATTGATCATAACTTTTGATTCGGGTATCATTACAGTGCATCTGACCGAGTATTTAAAACCAAAGTAGGAAGAGTTCTTTTGAAGTGGAGGGGACTGATGTAGAGCGGGTCGCGGACACTTTCACGTCCAAGATGGATCAAAGAAGGCCCGATCGAAGGCAGAAGTCATCAAGACTGTCAAAACCTTAAAACAAGCATATCTCGTAAACTGGAATGAGTTACTCGATGTACTATATATGATTTTTGGGTAGGATGAGCTACTTTAGCCAACCAACCTACTATGTCGGGTTGCTCACGCCGAATTTGTGAGATTCCATTAGATCCACGGTCGAATTCCCTATTTATTTCCGTTTTTACTATTTTTAATAAGTTTTGGTTTGATGGTAATTTTTCATCCATTAAACTTTAGGAGTTGTGTCCAACATGAAAAATGTTTAGAAAAATTTGGAGAATAACGTGGATACTTACTATAAATAGTAAATTTATAGTAAATTACGAATTTTAGGGAGTTTTAGTTGTAGTTTAATTTTGAAACTTCTTCCATATGTCCCTCTTTAAAGGGTTGTAAATTTGTTTTTATTAGAAATCATTAAATGACCAGCTTTATAGAATTTATTTTCTATTTTCCTTGTTATTTTCTTCGCAGATTCGAGATGTCTCTTTAAGGAGTCCAGAGAAGCTCCATCAATTCGGAGTAGTTATCCTTAAGGAAAATGGTGATCGATCGACCTCATCACATTCATCCCTGCATTAGAAAAAGCAAGGAATATTGTACGTCTACCATTGAAAACTTCTTGTTGGCCACGATTGGATCAAGCGGGTCGTGAGTGTGTTTTACCTTCATCCAGTTCACCTTATGAACAGGTTGTATGGCAAATGAACATCATCTTGTGTAGTTCACTTTAGCTTTGCATATGGTTCAATCTGAGATTATGGCTCAAAATGACTGGAAAAACGGATGGGCATCATGGATAAACACATACATCATGGTGGGCCCCACAGTTTCCCGCCTTACGTGGAGGTAGGTGGTGGCAGGGTCAGCACGCAATCCGCGACCATCACGCGCATCACATTGGTGTTTCGTACGGGACGCGGATCAGATGGTGTTGTGCACCGCTGGTGACTGGGGAGTCGATGTGTGGAGCGATACGGGGCTCAACGTGATGTATGTGTTTTATATCCACGCCGTCCATCCGTTTTGCCCCCACATTTTTGGTCTTGAACCTAAAAAATGAAGAAGATCGGAAGCTCAAGTGGACCCACCACACGAAACAATGGTGACTGAACGTCCACCATTAAAAACTTCTTAGGGGCCACAAAATTTTTGGATCAGGATGATATTTGTGTGTCCCTTCAACCAGATCTAAGTGACCTTATCAACAGGTTGGAGACAAATAAACATTACGGTGGCACCGTGAAAGGTTTCAACAGTGCTTGTCACTATCCTAACTTTTTCCTGCAGTGAGGTCGACTTGGGCGTCGGATCTACTTCAATTTTTTTATTTTTATTTATTTATTTATTATTAATTTTTTTTTTTTGGGTTACATCTAAACCAAGATGAAAAAATGGATGGACGGTGTGGATATAAAAAAGAATACATCACATTGGCCCCCAGCGCCAAACAATCACTACACTACCACTAATGGAATGATTGGGAACGTTACCAGTACTCTTATCGTACTGAGTAAACTTAGTTGGGCCTACTATGAATGTATGTGAGTTATCCACGCTGTCCATCCATTTTTTCATATTATTTTAGTGGTTGATTCTAAAATAGAAGTATTTCCAAAGCTTAAGTCGACCACACTAAAGAAAACAATGCTAATAATGACTTCCACTGTTGAAACCTTGTTGGGGCCCATAGTGTTGTTTATTTGTCATCCAACCTTCTCATAAGATTACACAGACATGGATGACGGGAAAACACAAATATCAGCTTGATCAAAACTTGAGCTTCGAAATTTTCACGGTATAATTCCAATTCACACTATTTCCCGTGGTGAGGTCTACTTGAGATTTGGATATATCTAATTTTTGGATCAAGCCATATAATTATCTGTTAAAATGGATGGAGGGAGTAGATAAAATATGCAAATCACAGTGGACCCCACAGAGTTTACTCAGTACGCTTACCGTACTGAGTTACTCAGTACGCAATCCGCTTCCGGTGCTGGCAACATCACCTGCTCCGCGTCCGTTTGGTACAGCCATCTATTCCAAAAATGCCCCTTATCCACGAGATTTGTGATGATCAAACTCCTTTGGGCCTATTTATACAAACGGTGTTCTTAAACATCTCAAGCAAGAGCTTTGAGCTGTAGCTGCTGCTCATTCCCACTCTGTCGAGGTAATCCTTTTTACTCTTTGTAGTCTGCATGTGCAGCCCTGCCATATGGCATACTTTTTTGGTGATCTGATCAGGTCCGTGGTCTGGTGGGGGCACCTCATTTATATGCTACGGCCCAAAAATCACGATTGTTTTGATGATTTTAATGGACGGATCGATCTTTGTGATTCTACCCATATCAAAGATTCAAAACTCGGTTTTTCTGGATAGCAAAAATTCTTTTTCTTGGGCGCGTGCGGGTGTTTCTGACTATGATACGGGCCCATAGCTTTTGTTAAAATTTTGCTGACCGTCTATCATGAAGTTACGGAGGTTGGAAACTAGGTGAGGCTCACCTTGATGTTTTTATAAAATCCGCTCCGTCCATCCATTTTTTCAGATCATATTAAGGCATGAGCCCAAAAATGAGACATGAGACATCTGAGACTCAATTGGGCCACATGACAGGAAATACTAGGGATTTAAAGTCTCCGTTTAAACATTCGTGGGGACACAAAACTATTGGCTTAGGCTGATATTTTTGTGTTCTCAGCTCATCCCAGTAAGAGTGACCTCATAAACGATTTAGATGGTATAAAATTATATGGGTGGACCCTGGCAACGTTTCAACGGTAGGCATTTCCCTACAAACTTTTTTTTTTCCCCTCGGTTTTGGGTTCATGTCCGAAGATAAGTTGGCAAAGATGGACAGAGTGGATTTCTCACAACCATCACGGTAGGCCCCACCTAGCTTATGACCCCAGGAGCTTTATGGGTGGGGGAGCGGATTGGATGAGATCCCGGATTCACGTAGCTGGATGGGACCCTGATTGTGGGGCCACTGTGATATATGTGACAACATCCAGGCCGTCCATACGTATTGAAATTTTATTTTAGGCATGATCTTAAAAATGAAGCAGATCCAAATCTCAGGTGGACCATAATGTAGGAAACAGTGGTAATCGACCATTAAAAACTTCTGGCGGGCCACAAGAGTTTTGGGTCAAAATTATATTTGTATAGTCTCTTCATCCATATATTTGTGACCTTATCAACAGGTTGGATGTAAAATAGACATTCCGGGCTCCCATGAAGTTTTTAATGGTGGGGATTAAATCACTAATGTTTCTTGTGGTATATATGATCCACATAAGATTTGGATATTCTTCATTGTTGCAGCCATGCCCTAAAATGAGCTTTCAAAACAGTTGGACGGTATGGATTTAAGGTACATACATCACTGTAAGCCCCACAGTCGGGGTCCCACCCACTTTTGAGGATCCAGCTGGGTCTCACTTAATCTGCTCCCCTGGGTGTATCAGGCAATGTGCGTCCCACCATATCAATGGTCTAGATCACTCTACATGTGCGGGACTCAATAGAAATACACGGGAACGTAATATGATAGAGTGCCCTTGACCGCAGTTCAGGTGGAGGTAACCTTCCACAGTACACGTGGCAAGAGGATAATACATCCGGGCCATCGATCAAGTGGGCCCACCATGTATAGTGCTCGGATCCAGAACCAAATCGATTGAACAACCCAAACAACCCTCGAAAGCTAGCAATAATCTCGTGTGTATGAAAACCTTGCCATGCAAGTAGTTGCATTTGGACGTTGGCATTCACATCAACTATCTGAACCGTCCATTACTTGTTGTTCACTCTCTCCAGTTACTTTCCATAAACCACACTAATCAGATGATCCTAAACATTCATGCATGAATGAACCCTTCTTCAACTGATGATCTTGTCATCTACAAACAGGTTCGATACCCGACTCGACTCGTAAGGTATGGCATTCTTCAACAAGTTGACAGGTTGCTTTACAGACATCATAGAAAAGATGAAGGAAGTGATTGGATTTGGTATACCGACCGCATTCGTCACAGGCATTCGATTCGCTTCGATTGATCTCAAGAAAGCTAGTCTTGTGTTTGATGTGCTTGTAAAAAATACATCTCGCCTTACAATCCCACTAACGGATATAAACTACTTACTAGAGAGCAATGAACGGAAACTTTTATCAGGACTAATGCCTGATTCTGGAACAATCAGTCCAAAGGGCTCGACAACGATTGTAATACCAGTTACATTAGTCTACGAAGATATCCTAAACACATTCACCGAAATCAGACCTGGTAGTGTGATTCCTTATAAAATGAAGGTCGAATTTGGGGTGGAGGTTCCCATTTTCGGAAAGAAGACTATTCCAATTGAGAAGTCGGGTGAGATACCAATCCCAACAATACCTTTGATTAGTCTTGAGAAAATAGAATTCAACAAGTTTTCATTCGAAGAATGTGTGGTGGAAGAACACTTGAAATTGGAGAACAAGAATGAGTTCGAAATGGGTGTGACTTCTTTGGAGCTTGAACTGCAGCTGAGTGGACAAAGCATTGGAAGTGCAGGATTAGAAAAGACAGGGAATGTTGGTAAGAGTGGAGTTAGTTTGCTTGTGATCCCACTTACATTTAAGCCTGTGAATTTAGGGATGGCAGTTTGGGAAGTGCTTGGAGAGAAGGAGGCTACTTATGCCCTCAAAGGGAATCTTGGTGTGGATACTGCTTTTGGGTCCATGACGTTTCCAATGGAAAAGGAAGGAGGGACATCCTTCATCAAGTAAATCAAAGTTGGAGATAGACGGCAGCAAGGTATACTGATTCAATTGGTTTTTTTTTTTTTTCTTATCTAAATGTTTGTATGCCATCCAAACTATTCATAATATTATTTCCGCCCACTTGGATGAACTAAACTTAGAAAACATATTCAATACAAAACTCCTGTAGCCATACCAATATTTTAATATTGGTTGTTCAATCCCTACTATTTCTCCTTGTGCTGCCTATTTGAGTTTTGGATACATCTCATTTTTTGTCTCATGTTTTAAAATAAGGTGAAAAAAATGAATAAACAAATGAATTTCTCAAAAACATCATGCTGGCCCACCGAGCTTCCTAATCCATGAACTTTTGTGTGGCAGGCAATTAATCCACGTACTAACTTCTAATATTACTATCTCTAAATTCTAATATATAATTACCATAAATTAAAATGAGATTTAACTTATTTTCAAGTGTCTAAAGTTTTTATTCAAGTAAAGGGATGGAATTTTACCGTAAAATTTCTCAAGAGCTCAGATTTTACGAAATAATGCCCCCCATGAATAGAATTTCCTGATTTTTGCTGGATGAAAATTACAAAAATGCCCTCGGTTACAAAGTAAAGAATTGCCGGCGGCATGCATGGTATCTGCATGACATCCACGTGATTATGACTGTCAACGGGCCGGGCCTAGAGTTGGTCTCGGCCTGGATTTTGAACTGTTTCGGGTGAGGGCTACTCAAATTTCTGAATTTAACAAGCCCGAGCCCAGGCCATTGATACACCTACACGTGACAATCACCCGAATAAATAATCATGCCATTTGATTAATTTAATGGGAAACACGTGAATTAGGATCTCTTTTGAACTTGTAAATCGTTTATATGGTTTAGCAACTTATGAATAGATCTCTAGATTTTTGGTTCATCTGATCCTCGCGCTGGATTTGATCTGTTGTTAGATGGGTTGGATGTGATAGAACGTGGCCCCAACAGCTCTCCACTTCATCAACTCTTAAAGAGAAACAAGCAAGTCGCTTTGATAATTTCAGTCACCATATATATATATATATATATATATATATATATATATATATATATATATATATATATATATATATATATGGAAAAGGTACTATGTGCTCGAGCGTAAAGCGGTCGTCCGTGAGGTTGAGCTGGGGTGGGCCCCGCCGTGATTCCTTTCGAAGATCCACAGCGTCCACCAGATGCACCGTCCTATTTTGGGCCTGGACGGCTCAAAATCGTTCGTCCACCGTGATCAGGTGTGCCATACCATCTGAAAACATAAGTATACAAGCAAAAACATGTAAAACCACTTGGTGGGCCCCACCTGAGATGTGGATACCACCTGAAAAGTGGTTTAAAATTACATTCAAGTGGGACACACATGATGAACGGTTTTGATCATGAAGAAACCTCTCAAAAGGCCCCCACAACTGGTTTTGAATGTTTCAATGGTGCACGGCCCCTCTCCACTTCCGTACGTGGTGTGGCCCACAAAAGTCACGGATTGAGTTGATTTTTAGCCATGTGGGCCCCACCTGGGATGGTACATCTGACTGAGGGGGTAGATGTTCGAACGGCATCACGGTGGGCCCCACACTAACTCGACCTCATGGATGACCGTATGCGCTCGGGCGCATAGTACCTTTTCCCATATATATATATATATATATATATATATATATATATATATATATATATATATATATATATATATATATATATATATATATCTATGCGCTCGAGTGTAAAGCGGTCGTCCGTGAGGTCGAGCTGTGTGGGCCCCATCGTGGTGCCGTTCGAAGATCCACATCGTCCACCAGATACACGAGCCCAGAGTGAGCCCACACAACCCAAAATCAGCCGTCCACGTAACTCAGGTGGGCCATACCATCGGAAAACATAAGTATACACGCAAAAACATGTAAAAGTACTTGGTGGGCCCCACCTGAGTTGTGGATACCACCTGAAACTTGATCTAAAATTACATCCAAGTAGGACACACATGATGGACGGTGTTGATCATCGAAAGGTCCTCACAAATGGTTTTGAATGTTTCAATGGTGCACGACCCCTCTCAACTTCTGTACGTGGTGTGGCCCACAAAAGTCACGGATTGACTTGATTTTCAGCCATGTGGGCCCCCTCTGGAATGGTACATCTGACTGAAGGGGTAGATTTTCGAACGACATCACGGTGGGGCCCACATCAACTCGACCGCACAGACGACCTCTTTACGCTCGAGCGCATATACCTTTTCCCTATATATATATATATATATATATATATATATATATATATATATATATATGAGTCATGCTCACCGGCGCACATACACACGTGCGCACCTTTGCACATGTGTCATGGGTGTCTAATCTGAATGGTCCATGTGATGCGGAATCTCATGAAAACCCAAGTGACAAATTTTCACCCTGATCTAAAATTCTGGTAGGGCAAAGAGAAATGCAAATCAAGGAAGGAAACTATTTTCATTTTTCATGGCCCATCAAAGTTTTAGATCAAAGTAAAACTTGGGCCTGCGAGGTTTCATGAGGTGCTGCTTCATATGAACGGTTCAGATTTTGGATCCACATCATGTATGATGGGTTCTCAAAAAAGTTTGCACTAGTTCCCTGCGAACTGATCCACAGGTGAGCATTTCCAGACACACACACACACACACACACACATATATATATATATATATATATATATGGGAAAAGGTACTATGCGCTCGAGCGTAGAGCGGTCGTCCGTGAGGTCGAGCTGGGTAGGCCCCACCATGATGCCTTTCGAACATCAACACCGTCTACCAGATGTACCATTCCATGGTGGGCTTGGACGGACCAAAATCAAGTCAATCCGTGACTTTAGTGGGCCACACCACATACAGAAGTGCAGAGGGGCCATGCACCATTAAAACATTCATAACCATTTTTGAGGACCCACCGAGATGTGTTTTGCAAATCCAGCCCATTCATTATGTGTGTCCCACTTGAATGAGGGTTCAGACCAAGTTTCAGGTGCATGGAAAACTCAAGTGGGTCCCACCAGTGCTTTTATATGTTTTTGGCATGTATACTTATAGTTTTAGATGGTGTGGCCCACCTGAGTCACAGATTGACCTGATTTTGAGCCGTCCAGGACCACTATGGAATGGTGCATCTGGTGGACGGTGTTAATGTTCGAAAGGCATCACGGTGGGGCCCACCCAGCTCGACCTCACGGACGACCGCTTTACACTCGAGCGCATAGTACCCAATTTTATATATATATATATATATATATATATATATATATATATATATATATATATGTGTGTGTGTGTGTGTGTGTGTGTGTGTGTGTGTGCGTGTGTGTGTGTCTGGAAATGCTCATGGGGGAGGGTGCGGATTATATATATATATGTATAATATATATATATACATATAATATTATATATGTATATATATATATATATATATATATATAGTACCCCATGGGGGAGGGTGCGGATTAAATAAAGCCTAACTAGATGTATGTGTTGTGTATCCACGTACTCCAATCGTTCTTGTAGATCACTTTAGGATATGGTCCAAAAAATGAAGCAGATCCAAATCTAAGGTGGACCAGGCAGTAGAGATTGAATTCCCATCATTAAAAACTTCTTGAAGAGCACAAAAGTTTTGGATCAAGCTGCTATCTGTGTTTTCCCATCATCCTAGCCTGTTTGACGTTATCAACAGGTTGGATGGCAAATAAACATTACCGGATACCCAGGAAGTTTTTAATGGTGGGCGTTCAATCACCGCTGTTTTCCCATAGTGTAGTCCATTTGAGATTTATATCTGCCTATTGTTTTAGACCATGCCTTAAAATGACAGGGAAGAATGGATGGACGGTATGGATATACAACATATACATCAAGGTGGGCCCCATGGTTAGGACCTCACCCACTCAGCTGTTACCCCCGCCTCACCTAATCCGCGCCAATGGGTCGAACTTCTTTGATGATTCAAGGACCCTGTGGTGGAGGATGCACACTGACAATATTCCTAATCAGATGATCATGAGTTCATGACCATTTTAGTTGGGCTCAAGGAATTAGTGGTTGTAACTGTCCATTTTTCATATAGGCCGCATGGCATGTGGGTCCCTACTCATGGCTCGGTGGCAGACTCACCAGAGTTTTAACATAGAAGTCATGGTTCCCGCACCCATTGTGGTGTGTGTTAAAAAAAAAAAAAAAGGGGGGGCTTCATGGCATGTTGGGCTGTTTAATTAAGAAATAGCAATGACGTGGTTGGCTGTGTATGGCAACCTTCCCATGCATATAGTTCCATTATTTTCATTGCCTTCCATATCACCTACCTGTACCATCCTTTAGGTCTAGTTCACTCTTCATAGTCTGCCTTAAAAAAAATAAAAATAAAATAAAATAAAATAAAATCATACTAATTGTATGATCTAAATCACCTGATCTTTTTAAAAAATGGATTGAAATGACCGTTTATAGGAGATGGTCCAGTCACAGATTTTTACGATGACTCTGGAAGTTTTGCACAGTGGCGTAAGATGAGTGTCTGGACCTAATGGACGGTCTAGATAAGTAATGTAAATACCGGAAGGTCTAAATTCGACTATGTAGATTGCAAGGTTTCCATACACTTAAATACTTAATCCACTAGTCATTTCTCAAAACTATACGCAAATGGGTCTTGTAGCGTTAGATGCACGTTGTCGTACGTTTCACATTTTTTCAAAAAAAATAATTATTTAAGTAATAAATTACATAAAATCTAGAATAGGCCTAATATGAAAATCGTTATGCAACCATTGTATTAAATCTAATGTTTTTAAATTGGCCAACTACACGCAGGCATATATATATATATATATATATATATATATATATATATATATATATATATATATATATATATATATATTTATATATATATATATATAGAAAAGGTTGTATACATTCGAGCTATGTGGGCCCCACCATGATGTATCTCAAACATCAACACCGTGCATTTGATGGGTCCCCTTTAAATTATGGGATATCCCAAAAATTAGCCGTATACAGAACTCAGGTGGGCTATACCATCTAAAATCATATGAAGACATGCCTAAAGCATATAAAAGCACTTGGTGGGGCCCACATGAAATTTGGATGCATCTGAAATTGGTCTGACCCCTCATCCAAGTGGGAAACACATAATGGATGGGCTAGATTTGTGAACCACATCTCAGTGGCCCAAAAAATGATTATGAATATTTTAATGGAGGGTAACCCCTCTCAACTTTTGTATATGGTGTGGCCAAACAAGTCACAGATTGACTTGAATTTTAGGCCCTAGGCCCACTATGGAATGGTGCATATGACTGATAGGGTAGATGTTCGACATACATCATAGTGGGGCCTACACAGCTCAACCTCATGGGGAGTTCCCATGAGCTCGATCGTATAGAACCTTCTCCATATATATATATATATATATATATATATATATATATATATATATATATATATATGGAAAACCTACTTCCAATGAGGTCGAACTGTGAGGGCTGCACCATGGTGTGTGTTGAACATCTACCCCATCAATCAAATGCATCATTCCATGGTGGGCCATGGGCTTAAAAATCAAGTCGACCCAAGACTTGGGTGGGCCACACCACATGCAATATTTGAGAGGGGTTACCCTCCCATTAAAACATTCATAATCATTTATTGTGCCCACTGAGATGTGTTTCACAAATCCAGCCCATCCATTGCATATATGTCCCACTTGGATAAGGGGTTATCCTCCCATTAAAACATTCATAATCATTTATATATTTTAAGCATGTCTTCACATGATTTTAGATGGTATGGCCCAACTAAATTCTGTATATAGCTGATTTTTGGGATATCCCATAACCTAAAGGGGACCCATCAAATGCAAGGTGTTGATTTTAGACACACCTCATGGTGGGGTCCACACAGCTCGGCCTCATGCCCACACCTTCATGGGCCACAATGGTCCATTCAATTGTAATTGAGAGTAAGCCATGGTGAAAGAATCACAGTGATTTGATCATCTTCAGGTCTGATGATGGCAGCACCTGGTCCTAGATTTGGAATTAGTTGGGTTGGGCCTTCAGGCCAAACCTATTTAAAATTTTGATTGCCCGCCTTAAATGATCTTAACCATTTGCATGTGGCCATTTTGTTACAAACATCCGTTTTTTGTAACGTATGGATTCTGAAGGTTAGCATCATCATATGAAAGTACCATCTTTGAAATATATAATAAGTAATACATAGTTGGATCTGTCGAGAAGATATTTCAAGATGATGAGGGCCTACTATTTTTATTTTATTTTTCTCTATTTGATCTTGATTTTCCATTTTTCGTCCTATATTTTGGAATCATAACCAATACACAGTTGGATTGGGGTGACTTTTGCACCATGGCTTACTTTCACGGGTATTATTGAATGGAACGTCTGGATTGACCACTCATTAGGCAGGGCCCACCAAGTTGGTCTTCAAATTAGAAGATGCCATTCCATGTGGACAACTGGTTAATTTCTTTCATAATGGTTTTTTTTTTTTTTTTTTTTTTGTTATTTATCTAGCCCACTTGATGACTAGACCTGTCAAATGTCTTGCCCAAGGCATCTAGAGAAATCACACCAAAATGAGATTTGGATTCTCCCCATTAATTTATCAAACTTAGTGAATTTTGTGTTCAACTTCTTCTTTTTTTTTTTTTTTTTAAAATACTTTTCTCAAATAATTTAAGTATTTATTGCACTCCAAATAATTTTAGTTTATAATGTTAGCATATGAGTCTAGTAATCTTAAAACTCATTCAAATCTTCGAGTCAACCCAGCCTCAACTAGACATCAAGTTGGGTTTTTGGATTTGTGAACTATGCTTCCAAATCCCAATTGAAATCAACAACCGATTAATGCATCTCTAACTGATCTGTGATATCTTGTGCAGGATTACAGGGCATTTTGTAATAAAGTATGTAAGCAGATATTGTTTTCTAATAACTAGAGTCATCAAGGCAACAAGGTTTACATGAGCAAAATACTGGACTCTTACCTTTCAATGTAATTTCTGTTATTCTTTTTTATTTTTATTTTCTTTTTCAATTAAATTGTGTGATTTGTCGGTTTGTGGCCATTACTACTTTCTTTATCTTGTTCTTTTACTGCAAAATTTCAAAGGAGTTTTCATTTTACCAAATAGTGCCTCTAAGAACCAAAATTTCCTAATGATGCTTTTTAGAAGGAGAATTATTTTCTTTAGAAAGTGGAGAATCGAAAATTGTGGGCACTACGTGCTGTGGGTCAAACTGTCGAGTAGATGAACCCCACCAAGATTATCAGACAAAAGAAAACTGTGGCTGTTTCAGTCATAAGGTAGGTCAAACCAGAAAAAATAAAGTCCACCACTCAAAAACATCCAAATTCAAGAGTGGCCCCTTTAATGATTCGATTGGACAGTTTTTTCTATTCTTATGATCACTTTGATGGGTTGCATGTGTTACTTGTTATACAAAATATCACATAGGCCCTAAAAAAATTTTAAAAGAAAAATTAAATGAGGACATTTTGGTAATTTCCTCCTGAAGGGGAGATAATGTAAATTCTCCGGAATTTTTGGCATAAAAGTCTCCCAACTGCTCCAAATCCATAACGCTTCTCCGGACTCCTCACAGAGATACCTCGAATCCACGAGGAAAATAAGAAAAATAGAAATAAATTTTAGAAATTCGAAATTTGATTGATTCATGTCTAATGTGTGTCCTTGTTACACCATTAATAAAGAAAAAAAAAAATCATAGTTATCAAAAATAGCAAAATTCTAACTCTAATAAAAATCCTAATTCTAGTAAAACTCTTCTAAAGCCTAATTTTTTAAAATTAAAATTCTAAACAAACTTTTGTTAAAAGAGTCCTAGCATGATTACAAGTTGTTTCTATAAAAGAAGAAAATCTAAAACTCTAAATGTAAGAAAATATTTTTTTTTTTTTAAATTCAGAATTACTAAAAATAATAAAATTTCCTTAAATACTAGTTTTTGACCTGAAAGCGTACATTTTTTGAATAAATTGACAGGTATGGTATGACCCATTTTGTGGGTCGGTTCACCTCGGATGACCCGTTACAATAAAGATTGATAGGTTGTACGTCCCATAATAATAACCAGATCAAAAGTTATGATCAATTTATGGTCCACCTTCTTTTGGTCCAACTATGCTAGGAATGTATTTGTGCCATATTCTATATCAGACCCCTCTACTTAAAATAAAAAAAAAAAAAAAAAAAAAAAACTACTCATCCTCAAGTTACTCATGAGACTTCGTTAATGATACTCAAATAATTTTTGATGTCGATGTTTTTCAGTATTTTCCTTGTACTTTGCATTTGGCTCTTTAGCCGACACAAAACATGTACGCATGCTCTCCTTGACTTGACTAGTATGAATTAATTCCTTCACTTGTAACTGTAAGATCTCACATTCTTTCTGATAACGTGGGCAATTAGGCAGACTTGCCCATGAGACAAGATCAATGTGGTTTTGTATATTTTGTATGAGAGACAATTTATTAGAGAGTTCATCGAGCATAATTGCCTTCAAATCCTGCAACACTGGTTTCAAATCCTCCAGGATGTTCACAGGTTCCATATATTTTTCTTTTTCAACTAATGCATATACATCTCTCGTTTCCTCAAATTGTTTAACAAAATCCTGTTCAGTTATGAGAGAATGTCCATCCACTTTAAAAGTCTTGGGTTGGTTCTCCATTCCTATAGGGATGAGGATAAACTTTCTACCATCTTTAATAAATATAAATACGTTATCCTGGCCTCTATGCGTAGCATTAACATTATATTATCATGGTTGACCAAGTAACATGTGATAAGCTTCTATGTTGATCACGTCACAAAGTACTTGATCCTTATAATTTTTACCAATTAAAAATGAGACAGTGCATTATTTGATTACATCTGTTATGTTAACCTCCTCAATCCATCCAATTGTGTACGGAGATAAGTGACTTTCTATTTTCAATTGGAGCTTTTCTACCATTGTTTTTGACACGAGATTCTTACTACCCCTAACATCGATGATCACATTACAGACTTTTTAGTTTACAGTGCACCTCTTTCGAAAGATGTTGTGTAGTTGTAAATCTATCTCTACGTTTGACAAGTACAACGACTTCCTCATGATCAAAGTGGTGGCCTATGATTTGAAATTGCAATAATGGTGGCCGCAATGTGTCTAAGTGCGGAATATGGTGGAGCTATAGAGCTAAGTCATAGAGGGGAGGGGGGTGATTAGGAATGATGAAAAGTTATACATATTAAAAATACTAATTGCCTAACTTAAACTAATTTACAATTCAGCTAAGTAAGACAATATAACTCTAAGGCTTCCAAGCCATTAGAGGGTCCGATCACATAGGTTACATTAGATAAACAACTAGCCTATATAAGATAGTGTATATGAGTGTGTGAGATGTATTACCTATCAATCACTAAGCATTTATCTAATCATGCTAGCGTAATGTAAACATTCAAAACTATAAGCATAATTAAATAATTGCGCAATCCCAAACACGATCATATACAGTGATTCGGCTATGTGCGTATTCCACTCCCGGCGAACACACTTAATGCATGAGTGTACTAGATTTGACTATCGAAAGTTTTAAATCAGATTCACCTCAAACCTTTACAGCCATACACAAGGACTCTAAACTTTATGCCCTACACAAGAGCAAAGGTCCTACACAAGAACCTAGACTTTATGCCCTATGCAAAAGCAAAGTCATACACAAGAACCTGATGGTTTAGGCCTTAAACAAGAGCCGAGGTCCGTTTAAGGCCGAGGTCCTACACAAGGACCTAAGATTTATGCCCTATACAAGAGTAAGGGTCCTACTCTCAAACTCGACACATTTACTCCTACCAGAGGCCTACACAAGGAACTAAGATTTACACCCTACACAAGAGCAAGGGTCCTACTCTCGAACCCGACACGTTTACTCCTACCAGAGGCCTATACAAGCACTACAATTAGTTTTTCCTTTGGCTAACCAACAACCTAGGTCCTATACAAGAACCACATGATTTAGGCCCTACAGAAGAGCCAAGGTCCTACGAAAGAACTTAGGTGAGTTTGAACATAAACTCTTGCATCCAATTATTCACCACCCCAAGTATAGGGTCGTGATGTAGTAATAATCTCGGTAAGACTGAGGTCAAATCCATAGGGACTGAACCTTGTACATAATCTGAAAGTAACTAGAACTAGAACTAGAAGAAGATGTAATCCAAATCAGGAAAATTTAAGAGAATAATGGTGAATTACTTTAACTGAAACTTGTAAAATTCAAAGGTGGGAAACTAGGGTTTCCAAGGATCTACTTGTAGAGATCAGGGAGATCTATGCTTAATTCAAAAACACAACTGGAATCAGAGTCCTATCTTCATCCAATTGGAAGATAATTCATTAAAATCCAAATTTGAACTTCCTTTGATCTAGTTTTCAATAGACGAGAGGTATGAGAACTAGAATTGATTCCATCACAAAACCATGCCTATGAGACGATGGTGAACAACAGAGTTTAACCAATCCACAACCAATCTGAAAGAGTTATGAACGTTAGGAATGATTCCATCATCTAATCATGTCCAAGAGACGATGGTGAACAACAGGGCTTCCTAAGTTCACACTCATAATAATAAAAAGGACATGATCCAAAAACTCTTAAGGAAAGACATAAACAAGGAAAAAGCAAAGAAAGGAAGGAAGAACTCTTTGAAGCCGGCCGCACTCCACGTCTCTCTCTCTCTCTCTCTCTCTCTCTCTCTCTCTCTCTCTCTCTCTCTCTTCTTCACACGTCCAGATAATGATGCCCACGTTCTCCCTCTCCTTTTATAGCCTTCATGAGGGAGCTTGGAGTTGGTGCGTAAGGAGAACGTGTGTGCGTCGTTACGCAACACCTTGCGTGCGAAGCAACAATGGAAGAAAAACCTCAAGAAATTCTTGCATTTAACCTGATTTATTGGGACGGTGAAAGCCTGATTGTGGGATCTGAGCCACTCAAGCTTCTTGGCCCTAGTCGGCCCCACCTTAGAAGTGATTTGAACGGCTAGAATCGTCGGTCCGATCCCAACCAAGATCATCGAATAGCTCGGAATTCCCAATTTTTTGGACACGTGTAAGCCTTATGCGAGTTACGCTGAGATGCTTGGTAGGCCACACAGTGATGTTTTCAGATAAATCCACCCTGTTCATTGGATTCCTAGCGAAATTTCGATCGAAAAGGGATAGTTTTGGTCGAGTTTGGTGCGGCCCACTGTATCAAATCTTCCCACTGTTCATCCAGCGTTTTACAGCGATCTATGTGTGTACACGTGTATGGGACCAAGAAATCAACATGGGTACGGTCAGCCCCACGTCCTGGATTGAATGGATGGTTCAGATTAACCATATGGGTGATGATGGTGGCCCACTTCAAGTCCCCAGCGAGCGCTGGCTCCTATTTCAAAGAAGGGTTGAGTCAACGACCCTTGACCGGTCTTGGTGGTCCGGTGTAGCGCGGGAGTGCATGGCTATGCACTCTCACGCCCCCATGTGGGGTCCATTGTGATGCTTATGAGAAATCCACTTCGTTCATCCATTTTGCCATCTGATTTAAGGGGTTGAGACCAAAATTGAAGCATATCTAAAGATTAGGTGGGCCTCAGATTAGTGATTTATGGGCTGATCTGTCCGTTGGGACACTTCCACAGGGATCTAAGGGCTGAATTTCTTTTAAACATTTTTAATTTCAATCGCCAAGTTTTTTCGGATCTTTGGCATGTGAATTCTTCGATCTTGGTCCCCTAAGATCTGTCCTTTGCCTTGGTGGTTCTTGAGCATCAAATCTATGCTTTTAACACCCTTTTTCAGTCCAAGCTCTTAAATTTACCTTTCAACACAAACATGATTAAAATAGGTCGTCAAACATTATCATGTACATAAAACCAAGTAATAACTAGGGTCTAATATGCAATATTTGACTCTCAACACATTCCCCAACCAGCATTTTGCTAGTCCCAAGCAAAGTATGCGAAAAATATTTTAAGAATTACAGGATAATTTCTATAAACTTGAGTGATTTTTGAAAAATAATCTAGATACTAGAATTCTAAGATTCATGAGTGTTAGACATTACTTTCTCATAAACTCAAGCGCACGGTAAACTTCATATTCAAGTTCAAAGTATTAATCCATTGATTAGAACAATTTTAAACATTGAGTTCCATAAGTGAATAGTGTACTCTCGACTTATCATCAGTAAGAGTCCAATAATCAATTTTCATGATAATATTGATAATCAAATAGAACATTCCTAGATAACCCAACCTAAACTGAAACTTGCCTTACAGTTCAGCCATTTTATTCTTCCAGCTTTTGATTTTTCCATCGATGGCTTCATGCTGTGTCAACCTTTTTAAAGATCTTTAGGGCCCGTTTGGCCAGTTGGATTGGAAGGGATCAAATGGTAGTGGAAGGGATTGGATGGTAAATCCCAGGAATGGCCGGGCGTGCCAAACAGTGTAGGTGATCTGATCCAAATCCGATGGATCTTCAGACAATCCACTGACAACACCATCACTACCTTTAAATCACATCCAATCCATCCTAATCCGTTCAAATTAGCCTGCGACGTGTTTGGTTCGTGGGATTGGAAGGGATCCGAAGCTTTAATCTCCGGATTGGCCGAGCGTGCCAAACAGACTAGATGTATCAATCCAGGGATATAGCAATCCCATGGATCTCAAGACAATCCGCTAACAACACCATCATTACCTAGAAATCCACGCCATCCATCCTAATACCATTCACTCCCTTCCAATCCACCCGGCCAAACGGACCCTTAACAGGTAGCCATTTTCGAACACAACTGTTTTTTCAGCTAGGTATTCTCTTTTTTTTTTTTTCAATGAACATGATGGACAAATTCCCCAGGTTGGTTCCTTCCATGCTTAGTGATTACAAGGTTAATAATTCAATATCAAACTGAAACCTTAATGTGTAAGTTAGATGTGACATGTGAAATCATGACTCAATCAATGTTTAAAACTTCTAATCACGGATTACTAATTCGAACTTAATTGTGAAATCTAACAAGCAACTGAATCCAAGAGTCATAAATCACCAACATTAAGTGTCTTATACTTCTAAATCAAAGATGGCCGTCAAAATCACTTCGAATTAACAAAAATTTCCAGAAAAATTTTAAAACTTTTTCACAATTTTTGTTGAAGACTAAGAGAACACTGATTAGGTAACCTAATTTTCCATCCCCAACCTAAAATCTACATTGTCCTCAATGTAAAAGATATAAGCATGCAATGCATATAAGGCAACGAAAGTAAATAAGAATTGATGGAAAGATAGTACCTGACGAGAAAATTGAACGGCTTTTTTTCAAAGAGATCTCAGTGTGAAGGTGGGTCAGCACAAAAGTGAAACTAACAAAAGCAAACTATCCTAAAACAACTGGAAAGCAAACTATCCTAACAGCATAAAGCCGACTATCATAGAACGACAAAAAGCAAACTACCCTAGTCCTATGAAAGTAGTAAACCTACCTATACCTCCATCAGACTAGGAGATCAATCTTGGTAAACAAGATCATTTAGAGGCATGGACATGTCCTCTGAATCAAATTTCTCAACAAATGGCTTTAATCAATGTCCATTTACTTTAAACTCTTTGCCATTGTTTGGATTCCAAATCTTGACAGCCCCATGAGAATAAACATTAATAACAGTGAATGGGCCAGTCCAACGAGATCGAAGCTTACCCAGAAAGAGATGTAACCAAGAATTATACAAAAAGACTTTCTAACCTAGCGTGAATAATTTTCACAGAATGTGTTGGTCATGAAACGCCTTCATCCTGTCCTTGTAAATTCTCGAGTTCTCGTACGGATCGTTCCGGATTTCTTCAAGTTCATTTAACTGAAGTTTACGTAGTGAGCCAGCGTTGTCCAGACTGAAATTCAAAATTTTGATTATCCAGTAGGCTCTATGTTCCAACTCCATAGGTAAGTGACAGGCCTTCCCATAGACAAGTCTAAAAGGAGACATTCCAGTTGGGGTCTTAAATGCATTATGGTAAGCCCATAAGGCATCGGTCAGTCGAATTGACCAATCCTTACGGTCAGGGTTAACCGTCTTTTCCAAAATATGTTTAATTTCCCTATTGAAAATCTCAGCTTGCCCACTTATTTGTGGGTGGTATGGAGTGCTTACCTTATGAGAGATACCATATTTCTTCATTAAATTCTCGAATGGTCTATTACAAAAATGTGAGCTCCCACTAATGATGGCTCGAGGCGTTCCGAACCGGGAAAGGATGTTCCCTTTTAAAAGCTTAATGACTATTCGATGGTCATTGTTCCGCACGGAATCATTTCGACCCATTTAGTGACATAGTCTATGGCAAGCAAAATATATAGATTTCCAAAAGATTAGGGGAATGGTCCTATGAAATCAATGCTTTAATAGTCAAATGCCTCTATGATAAAGATGGGGTTCAAGGGCATCATATTTCAATGGGACAATGCTACCAATTTCTGACAATGCTCACAAGCTTTGCAAAACTCATGAGTGTCCTTGAACATAGTGGGCCAGTAAAAGCCATGCTGCAGAATCTTGGCCGTGGTCTTTTTAGTAGAAAAGTGTCCACCATAGGCCTGTGAGTGACAGAAGGAGATGACATTCTGATGTTCATCGTTTGGCACACATCTCCTTAAGATTTGGTCTGGGCAATATTTAAACAAATACGGATCATCCTAGAAGAATTTATGCACCTCGGTGAAAAATTTCTTCTTATTTTGCACAGTCCAATGTATAGGTGTGAAACCTATGGTAAGATAATTATCAATATCAGCAAACCAAGGTCAATGGGAGACTTTGAGCAGTTGTTCGTCAGGGAACATGTCATTGATATGTGTTGTCTCAGGGGAATTAGGGAGATCAATGCAAGAAAGATGATCAGCTACTACGTTCTCTACTCCTTTTTTATCTTTTATTTCTAAATCAAATTCTTAGAATAGGAGGATCCATCTTATCAGGTGGGGCTTAACATCATTTTTAGAAAGAAGATACTTGAGCGCCGCATGACTGTGTAAATAATGGTCTTGGATCCGATCAAGTAGGACCTAAATTTATCCAAAGCGAACACTACGGCTAAGAGTTCCTTTTCCTGTCCGTGAGTCAGCGTTCTGCTGTTTCAAAGAAGGGTCGGGTTAACGACCCTTGACCAGTCTTGGCGGTCCGGTGCGGCGCGGGAGTGCATCGGCTGTGCACTCTCACGCCCCCATGTGGGGTCCACTGTGATGCTTATGAGAAATTCGCTCCATTAATCCATTTGCCATCTAATTTAAGGGGTTGAGACCAAAATTGAAGCATGTTCAGAGATCAGGTGGGCCTTATATCAGTGATTTATGAGCTAATCTGTCCGTTGGGCCACTTCCATAGGGATCCAAGGGCTGAATTTCGATGTGTACGATTAATTTAAGGTCCTCAGGCCAGGTATAAAGTTTCGAGCCAAATGGAAGGTGGGAACCTTATGATCTTGCATTTAGGATGACTTTCAGGCCTTTTTAACTTCAATCGCTAAGTTTTCTTGAATCTTTGGTGTGTGAATTCTTCGATCTCGGTCCGCTAAGATCCGTCCATTGCCTTGGTGATTCTTGAGCATTAAATCCATGCTTTTAACACCCTTTTTTCAGTCAAAGCTCTTAAATTCACCTTGCAACACAAACATGATTAAAATAGGATGTTAAACATTATCATGTACATAAAACCAAGTAATAAATGGGGTCTAATATGCAATATTTGACCCTCAACACCAACCTACACAAGGAATGAGTACAACAATAGACTCTAAAAATGACAACTCACTTGTCTAATTGAGCCCCGCTTGTCGTGCCTTATGGGTTGCTTGATCTTCGCTCTCCCATGCTTCAATAATTTCCCGATGCTCTCCCGATCATGTTGTTATAGCTTCGCCACGGCTTCAACTCCATGCTCAATCACCTTGCTGAAGATGCTCTTCTGAGATGCCCAAGGTGATAGGAGTGGGTTGAATCTCCTACAACTAATACATAGTTGGTTTCCTAAGAGATTTAACTAGATGGGTCTCCTAGAAGATCTGGACAATGATTTACTAAGATGCTTAAGTCCAATCTCTAGGAAATTGAGGAGTTCAAGTACATCTCTAATGGTGAGGTTGGAATCCTCATTATAGTTGAAATCTTAAGGGAGATTGTTTGAAACTCATAGGAATAGAGGCATAGGGTGAGGGATTTGCCTATGAGATCACCTTACCTCTGGTTTCTCTAAAAACCCATAAAAAAGCCGAAGGACTAAATCCCCTTTATAAACAGTTTAAGCTCTAACGGTCAAATAACGGGCAAATTTCGGTCCTATCGATGCTGTTGGAGGGTCTTTGATGCCATCGAGGATTCTTTCGATGCCATCGACATTTTTAGCCAAAAATCATGTTTGTTTGCTGGACAATAATGGACCAATTTTGATTGCATCGATATGATCTTCGATTGCATCAAAAATCGTTGTTTAATGCCATCGAGAGTCAGGGGAAAAATCCTAAAACCTTGCTGGACATTTTAGGATCTCAATTGATGCCATCGAGGAGACTTTAATGCCATTGAAACATAATTTTCAATGCCATCGAAGGGAATTCGATGTCATTGAAACTTAAGTTTCGATTCTATCATCGAAACTTAAGTTTCGATTCTATCAAAGGGATTTTGATGCCATCGAGAATTCCAGCGATAAATCCAGTTTATTTGTTGGACATTCCTGACTTTCAATCGAGGCCATCGACCAGGTCTTTGATGTCATCGAAGGCTGTTCGATGGCAGCTTGATGCCATCGAACATGGCCTGGAATCTACCGTTTTGGGCCATCTTCTACACAACATATTTGCACACTTCTAACCTTCTTTATCATATTTTTCTTGGTCTCCTAAGGCTTAGGGATGATCAAATTAATATTCCTAATTTGGACAAGATCATCTAGATGTTATAACATTGTTTTGGTCAAGGGTTAGGGTCACCAAGACATCTCTTTTACCTGTACATCTCCTTGATGCTTCTGCTCCGCTTGTGTCTTCAGTCTTCACTTTTCAAAGGCTCAACCACTATGGACACAACGACTCACGTGATTAACAAACCTGGGTGCAAAAATGAGTGCACTAACATGATTCACTATCATCGGGTGGTGCTCTGCAGAAATCAGGGTTGTGTCATATAGTGACCACAAGTGGTTAAGCATCGCCTTGGGCTAAGGTCAGAATTAGCATATCTGCAATATGGTCGAGGGTTTCCTACAGCCCATGCATGGTCAACTGACTCTCCTAGTGGAAAGCTTCCATTCTTTCTAAAAGATAATGAATCCCTGGATCACCGTCCATAGGATTTTGGTTCATACCTTCGTTATTTGCCATCAGTCCGAGGGGAGTCCTTGCTCTAATATCAAACTGATGCAGGGAAGACATGTTGAAGTCGATCATCCTCTTCCTCAGAGGGATAACTACTCTGAATCCATAGAGCTTCTATAGACTCCTCATAGAGATACCTCGAATCACGAAGAACGTAAGAAAAATAGAAATAAATTCTAGAAATTTAAAATTTAATTGATTCATGTTTAATGTGTGTCCCCGTTACACTATTAATAAAGAAAAAATAAAATAAAATTCATAATTATCAAAAATAACAAAATTCTAACTCTAATAAAAATCTTAATTCTAGTAAAACTCTTCTAAAGCCTAATTTCTATAATAAAAAAAAATTTCCAAAGAAACTTTTGCTAGAAGAATCCTAGATTACAAGTTGTTTCTAAAGAAGAAGAAAATCTAAAACTCTAAAAGTAAAAAAATATTTAAAAAAATTTGACATTACTAAAAATAGTAAATTTTCCTTAAAATTTAGTTTTTGAGCTGAAAGTGTGTGTTTTTTGACGAAATGGACAGATGCGAGCCACTTTATGGGTCGGTTCACCTCGAATGGCCCGTTACAATAAAGATTGATAGGTTTCGCATCCCATAACGATACTCAAATTAAATATTATGATCAATTTACGATCCACCTTTTGGTCCAACCATGCTAGGAATGTATTTGTGCCACGTTCTACATCAAGACTACTCTTGCATGAGTTCTTCAAGTGATGGTTACTCATCCACAATACACGACAAGCATGTATATCAATTGTGGACCATGTTGATGATTAGGATGATTCCATGAGTTTGATTCATGAAGTAACAATGATTTGGATTGTTTTTGGAAATTAAACTGAAGGTTGAAAAAAAAAAAAAAAAAGCAACCCAACACTAAAAACACCATCACACATTTCATTCACGTGCCAATGCAAACTTGTTAGGAGACAAAGAAAATGATTTTCTTTTCTAAAGAACTTTTAAGGGAAGACCATTTTATTAAGCAAATGTTTGTCCATTATTGATAACTCGCAGCCATTGAGATGAGCAAAAAAAAAAAAAAGGACACTTAGTGATGAGCCACATTTAAGGGGCCACTTAAACAACGCAAAAGTGTTGGGTTGGGAAGAAAACTAGGCTATTAGGTCTACTAGGCTAAGGAAGAAAACTTACTTAAGTCTATTAGGCTAGGGAATTTCACTACAAGAAAAATGGCCTTTAGCGGCAGTTAAAAGTGTCGATAAAGTTTTTTTTTTTAAAGCGCCTGTAAAAACATTACGAGCATTCAGAGAAGCGTCAAAAAAGGGTTACGTCAACAAAGGCTCTACCGGCGCTCATCATTCTTTACCGGCGCTTTTGCTGGCCACCGTGATCGAGTAGGCTTTTCTGGTGCTCATTCTCTTTTTTCCGGCACCTGTGCTGGCCACCAGAAATCACTAAAAAAACACATGGGAAAGCTAAAAAAGCATCAGCAAATGTTTATCCAAGCGTCTGGGAAAGTCTTCTGAAGTGCAGTTGCTAGCCACCATTAATCACAGAAAAGGCACCTGGGAAGCTGAAAAAGCATAGGTAAAAGTCTGTCCATGTTGTAAAAATGTTGATTTTATAAAATATATATTTTAAAATAAAAAATATAATATAATATATATAAAGTATTTGAAAAACACGTTTTGGGGGTTTTTTAGAATAGTCCCACATGGGAAAGGGAAGAGAAGGAAAAGGTGTTTAAATGAAAAGTGTGGAGTATCTTAATATTTACTTACCTAGTCCGTAGACCATGGGACTTGTCGGGCTCGGGCACGGCATGGGCTCGGGCTCGGACTCGGTCTCGGTCGCGGGCTCGGTGTGAGGGCGTGGGCATGTGAGCAAGTGTGGCTGTAGAGGCGCTAGTGGCGCACTTTGCACTTCGCACGTGCGCATCATGTCGTAGAGGGTCGTTCACTTCGTGAATCAGAGCGAGACGTGTACGAGTCGTGGTGCGACTAAGTGGCTTAGGCGGGTGACTGGTTGGCAGAGAGACTAAAGGACTGAGAGAGAGATCTCTTAGTGTGTGTATATATATATATATATATATATATATATATATATATATAGATGGACTAAATAGAGCTGTTGCAATAGAAACTGTAACGACTGAGCCATTAGTGCGAGTCCGGTAGAATCTTTGCATGGCTAGCCCAATGACTAGAAAAGCGCTATTCTTGCCTGTCTCAACAAGACATGCGATAGATTAATGGCTCATGCACAACAGTCAGAAAATGACCATAAAACGGCTAGTTTTCTAACAGCCAGAAATGACTTAATGGAATTTATGTCTCTAGACCATAACCCCCTAGCCACCTTACCCTATAAATAGAGGGTCTAGATGGGTTTCCAAACCATCTTAATCCACTCCAGCAAACCCATATGAACTGAGAGAGTCAGCCCCACTCCACTCCTATACTCCAGTGATTCTAGCAACATAGCAAGGCTTGAACCTTAGCTTGAAAAACAGACCAGCGGTGTGGTCTAGAACAAAAGTTCAATTGAACCAAAAGCTGAAGAACAAGAAAAAATAAACCAGTGCAGTGGTCTCATATACATCTTCTTCTTTCCTTTTTCTTTTTAGAAATTTTCTTTTCATTGTACTTTCTGCCAGACTAGGTGTAATAGAGTTCCAATAGGTGGGCCTTCGTGTTTGCTAAACGTAGACCTATACCAGGCTCGTCGTATCTTAGAAGCGGTTTACTTGTAACCTATCAGCATACTTAATTCACTTGAGTAAGGGCAACTAACACTTTAAGGACAACGTTTCAGACGTGCTTCAGCCTGTCCATAATTTATACCATTTGCAATTTTCAGTTTCTACATTATACAGAAATTATATCAATCTGTATAATTTCTAACAATCTTAAAGCGTTATTATAATGGAAGCCGACAATGTTTCATCCATCAAGTTGATGAATCAGGACTTGATTCGTCTTGATTGGTTCGATGGAACCAATTTTACAAGATGGCAAGACAAGGTGAAATTTCTTCTGACGGCGTTTAAGATCTATTACATATTAGATCCAAATCTGCAAGCACTACCTGAAGCATCCAACACAGACACACCTGAACAGGTGGCTGCCCGCACTAAACAAGCCAAAGATGAACTCTTATGTTGAGGACACATTCTGAATGCTCTCTCCGACTGCCTGTATGATCTATACCAATAGACGTCATCAGCGAAGGAGATCTGGACCACTTTGGAGTTCAAATATAAGACTGAAGAAGAAGGAACCAACAAATTTCTCATCGCCAGGTATTTTGACTTCAACATGGTAGATAACAAACCGCTGCTGCCCCAAATCCAAGAACTGCAGCTAATAGTAAACAAAATAAAAGCCATAAAGATTGATCTTTTTGAATCATTCCAAGTCGAGGCTATAATCTCCAAATTGCCACCGATGTGGAAAGACTATAGAAAGAAGTTACAGCATAAAACTGAGGACTACACCGTGGAACAAATCCAGAAACACCTCAGAATTGAGGAAGAATCCCATAATTGCGACAGAAAGAATGATAATGGGAATGCCTCGTCTAAGGTACATGCAGCAGAGAACTCTAATAACAAACATCCCGAGAAGGACGATTCCCTGAAACCCAATAAAGGGAAATTCAAGAAAAACGCTAAAAAGAAGAATGGAAAGTTCAAAGGCCCATGCCATGTCTGTGGGAAAACCGGACACTATGCTCGAGTATGCCGATATCTCAAATCTAAAAAAGAGGCAAGTGCAGTAGAAGAAGGCGATATTGTGGCTATGATCACTAAGGTGAATACCATCTAAGGCAAAGTTTTAGGTTGGTGGTATGATACTGCCACTACAGTACATGTGTGTTACGACAAATCAGTCTTCAAAACCTATGAGGAATTGACTGATGGTCAAGAAGTCCAAATGGGTAATGAAGTCCGATCGAAGTCATCGGCAAAGGAACTGTCGAACCGATATTCACCTCTAGGAAGAAAGTGATTCTGACTAATATACTGCACATCCCAGACATGAGGTGAAACTTAGTTTCTAGGGATCTTCTGGGTAAACCAGACATAAGGGTGGTGTACGAGTCAGGAAAACTGATTCTATCTAAGAATGAGAATTTTATCGGAAAGAGATATGCTTGTAACGGAATGGTTAAGTTTTCTCTGAATGAAAGTAACACTTCTGCATATATGGTTGAATCTGCTGGACTGTAGCATGATAGGCTAGCCCATATAGGGTATAGTACCTTAAAGCTCATGGCTAAGAATAATTTAATCTCATACATAGATAATGAAACTGATAAATGTGAAGTGTGCATATAATCTAAAATGACGAAGAAACCTTTTCCAAGTGTTGAAAGATCGTCTCAAGTATTGGATTTTGTGCACAATGATATTTGTGAGTTAAATGACATTCTTACTTGTGGAGATAAACGGTACTTCATAACTTTTATAGATGATTACTTTAGATATGTGTATGTATACCTATTAAAGAGCAAAGATGAAGCATTGAACATGTTTAAAATATATAAAACAGAAGTAGAGAATCAACTAAATAAGAAGATAAAAATTCTCCATAGCGATAGAGGAGGAGAATACTTCTCCAATGAATTCGATAACTTTTGCGAAGAACATGGACTGATACATCAATGTACAGTGCCATACACACCTCAACAAAACAGAATAGTTGAAAGGAAGAATGAAATATTAGTAGAAATGGTTAACTCAATGCCGATAAGTGCAAAGTTATCACTAAGTCTATGGGGTGAGGTACTGCTTGCAGCGTGTCATATACTAAAAAGAATTCCGTCTAAAAAATATAAAATATCTCCATATGAAATATGGAGAGGTAGAAAACCTAACCTAGGATATCTAAAAGTATGGGGGTGTCTTGTATATTATAGAACCCCTGATCCAAAAAGAACTAAGTTAGGACTAAGAGGTATTAAGTGCACCTTCGTAGGGTATGTACAAAATAGTAAAGCTTATAGACTTCTAGACATAGAGTCTAATACAATAATAGAATCAAGAGACGTTAGGTTCTTTGAGAACTCACTATCCTTAGAGTCAAAGGATATGAAATCCAAACTCCTAATACAGAACCAGATAGCAAAGCTCCACAGATAGTGGAAGCTCCTGTCGAACCTCGTAGGAGTCAAAGGATAAGAATAAAGAAGAGTTTAGGAGATGAGTACATAGACTCACAACATATCATTTTCCATCTTGTAAAAGGAGATAGAGAAAATGTTATAAGGAAAATACCTATAGTGATGACTATAGAAGATGATCCTAAAACATATAAAGAGGCCGTATCCTCTAGAGACTCAGCTTTTTGGAAAGAAGCTATAAACAATGAAATGGAATCCATACTATCAAATCAAACATGTGAACTAGTAAACTTACCTCCAGGTTCTAGACCCATAGGTTATAAGTGAGTATTTAGAAAGAAATATCACACTAATGGGACTATTCAAACCTTTTAAGCTCGATTAGTAGCTAAGGGTTTTAGACAAAAAGAATAGATAAAATACTTTGACACATACTCTCCTGTAACTAGGATAACATCCATTAGGATATTATTTGTGCTAGCATCCATACATCATCTTCACATCCACCAAATGGATGTAAAGACCGCATTCCTAAATGGTGACTTCGATGAGGAGGTATACATGGAACAACCGGAAGGTTTCGTTCTACCAGGAAATGAAAACAAAGTATGTATATTAGTCAAATCTTTGTATGGATTAAAACAAACACCAAAACAATGGCATGAGAAGTTTGATTCCGAAATACTATCTCATGGTTTCATGCATAATGTAGCTGTCAAATGCATATATTTTAAAGTAGATGGTAGTTGTATCATTATTATTTATCTGTATATTATCGACATGTTAATAATAAGTAATAAAATGGAAGGTGTAACTGAAACAAAGAGGTTTCTATCTTATGTATTTAAAATGAAGGATCTTGGACAAGTTGATACCATCTTAGGTATCAAAGTTAAAAAACACTGTGGGGGTTATGCTTTGTGTCAATCTCATTATATTGAGAAGATACTAAATAAGTTTAACCATCTAAATATAAGAGAAGAAAAAACCCCATTTGATCCAAGTATCAAGCTAAAAGAAAATACTGGAAGAACAGTTGCACAATTAGAATATGCAAGTGCTATAGGGAGTCTTATGTATGCTATGCAATGCACTAGACCTGATATCGCATATGCTGTGAGTAAACTTAGTAGGTTTACTAGTAACCCGAGTACTGAATACTGGAATGCAATCAGTAGAGTCCTTGGTTACTTAAAAGCAACCAAAGACTTAGGACTATTTTATTCAGAATTTCTTGCCGTATTGGAAAGATATACTGATGCGAGCTAGATATCGAGTACAGGGGACAACAAGTCTACTACTGGCTGGGTATTCACCCTAGGAGGTGCAGCTGTATCTTGAGGATTCAAGAAACAGACTTGCATAACGCACTCGACTATGGAGTCTGAATTCATAGCCCTAGTGCAACAGGCAAAGAGGTTAAGTGGCTAAGGGATCTTCTATTAGAAATCTCTTTCTGTGTAAAGCCTATATCGGTTGTATCACTATATTGTGATAGTGAAGCCACATTAGCTAGAGCCTATAGCGGCACTTATAATGGTAAGTCTAGACATATCAGTCTTCGACATTATTATGTCAGACAATTGATTCGAAATGGAATCATTACTATTTCCTATGTGAAATCAAGTAATAACCTAGCAGATCCTTTTACAAAACTTCAACCGAGAGAGGCAGTAAAGGCTACATCTAGAGGGATGAGGTTGAAACTCTTCAACTAGAGTTCCACCAGTGATGGTAACCCAACCTAAAGTAAGAAAATCTCTAATTTCAGGTTTAATGGGTAAAAATAAGTCACTGATATGTGGAAATTTTTTTCAGCACTAAAATATAAAAACCTCGTCCATAATAGATAAGTGTTGAGCGTTACGAAAGAGGGTTAGATCTTAGAACTCTTAATGAAATCCAGTCTATAGGACAAGTGTCTTATAGTAACGGAGACACTGAATGGATTTTACCTATATGAACGTAGAGATGGTGCCATCTCTCATGAGAGTTAGGAGTTTTCTTTCGGGATCGTTCATGAATTAGGATAAGCACATGACCATTAAATGTGCTGAGCAAGATTGTGGAAACTCTAACAAATACATAGCGAATATGTATGTGGTTTCTCCAACTCTTTTATCTAGGAATAACTGGTTCAAAGCTGCAGCTACCAGTCATTTCGACAGAGTTTTGAGATACTTACACTAAAGAAAGATTAAAATTGAAAGATATCTTTCTTTATACATATAAGTTGATTATTCTAGCAGAAATGTTTAACCAAGAAAATATATTTTTATAAAAATCAAGTGGGGGATTGTTGTAAAAATGTTGATTTTATAAAATATATATTTTAAAATAAAAAATATAATATAATATATATAAAGTATTTAAAAAACACCTTTTGGGGGTTTTTTAGAATAGTCCCACATGGAAAAGGGAATAGAAAGAAAAGGTGTTTAAATGAAAAGTGTAGAGTATCTTAATATTTACTTACCTAGTCCGTGGACCATGGGACTTGCGTGTTCTAGTGCTACCCGCGTGCATGCGCTCGCACTTATGCTCAGTCTCGGGCTCGAGCTCAAGCACGGGCACAAGCATGGGCACGGGCTCGGGCTCTGACTCGGTCTCGGTTTGGGTCATGAGCTCGATACGAGGGCATAGGCATGTGCGGCAGTATGGCTGTAGAGGCGCTAGTGGCGTACTTTGCACTTCGCACGTGTGTATCGTGTCATAGAGGGTTGTTTACTTCACGAACTGGAGCGAGACGTGTGCGGTTGCAGTGTGAGTAAGTGGCTTAGGTGGGTGACTGGTTAGCAAAGAGACTAGAGGACTAAGAGAGAGATCTGTCAGTATATATAGATGGACTGAAAAGAGCTATTATAGCAGAAACTGTAATAGCTGAGCCATTAGTGTAGGGTCCAGCTGTAACTGCTGCATGGCTAGCCCAACAGCTAGAAAACGGCTAGCTGCTGTCTCACAACAGTCAACATGCAGCAGATTAATGGCCCATGCACAACAGTCAGAAAACGGCCATAAAACGGCTAGTTTTCCAACAGCCAGAAATGACTTAATGGAATTTATGTCTCTGGACCATAACCCCCTAGCCACCTTAGCCTATAAATAGAGGGTCTGGATGGGTTTCCAAACCATCTCAATCCACTCCAGTAAACCCATACAAACTGAGACAGCCAGCCCCACTCCACCCCTATACTCCAGTGATTCCAACAACATAGCAAGGCTTGAACCTTAGCTTGAAGAACAGACCAGCGGTGTGGTCTAGAACGAAGGTTCAATTGAACCAAAAGATGAAGAACAAGAAAAAACGGACCAATGCAGTGGTCTCATATACGTCTTCTTCTTTCCTTTTTCTTTTTGGGATTTTTCTTTTCATTATACTTTCTGCTAGACTGAGTGTAATAGAGTTCCAATAGGCGGGCCTTCGTGTTTGTTGAACGCAGACCCACACCAGGCTCATCGTATCCTAAAAGCGGTTTGCTTGTAATCTATCAGCATACTCAATTCACTTGAGTAGGGGCAAATAACGCTTTAAGGACAGTGTTTTAGACGTGCTTCAGCCTGTCCATAATTTATAGCATTTGCAATTTTCAGTTTCCACATTATACAGAAATTATATTAATCTGTATAATTTCCAATAGTCCAAGCGTCAACAAAAGTCTATCCAAGGGTTGTAAAGCTTTGAGAGGCGTTGGTTAAAAGCCATGCAAACCATGGTGCAGGTCATTATTTTTTTTATTTTTAATTGGAACTTGTATTACAACAAAATTGAAAATGGTATAATATTTACAAAATTTGAATATTATAACTGAATATTAAACGAAAATTATATTACTTTACATTAAAAATATATTATATTGACAACAATAAGTTGAAAATGGTCTGAATACATTAAATTGAAGGTAACAATGATTTGGATGGTTTTTGGATTAACGTACATGCATGGCGCATATGATGGATGAGTCATTATCACCGAAGAAGGGACATGGTACTCGACTACCAAAGCTACACCTTGAGTCTTATGCATTCGAAGAAAAAAAAAACCCAGCACCAAAACCACCACCACACACTTCATTCACTTTCCAATGCAGAACTTATTAAGAGACAAAGAAAATGATTTTCTCTTCTAAATAACTTTTAAGGGAAGACCCTTTTAATAAGCAAATGTTTGTCCATTACTGATAAGTTGCAGTTGTTGAGATGAGCAAAAAAAGGGCCTTAATTAATAAGCCACATTTAGTGGGCACTTAAATAAAGAAAAAGGCCTGCCGCAGTCTACTAGGACAAGGAAACGACATAGTCTACTAGGCTAAGGAAAAGACCTACTTAAGTCTACTAAGCTAGGGGATTTGCATCCTTCTATGTACGAGTGTTGTGTATACACACCCAGCTAACTGGTAATCTGGTGAGTTTTCCCCTCTATCCTCGTGCTTACATACAAGTATATTTTAAAAACACTGGAGAGTGAAAGACTTAATAAGCATTTTCCAGACTTATCCCTATATACGTGAAAAGCAAATATATGGTATTTAAGAGTTTTATTTGATAATAGAGTAAACACAAGTGGATTTAGAGAATTCTCCAATGATTTTCTATGTATTGCAATACCCCAAATAGAATTTAGATAAAGATACATAATCTATACATAGAAGAAAATAAAATTATATCTATCAATACATGGAAGAGAATTAAGGTACCATCTATCTACAATATTTATATTTGGAAGGGAATTAAGGTAATATTTATCTACAATTATCGCTCCCCTCAAACTAATGTAATGGATCAATCAACAACATTTTACGAAGTTGGAAAGAATTGTGTGCATTCGTCATAGTTTTCATGAGAATATCTATAACCTGATCCTGAGATGCTATGTGAGTAAGAAAAATAATTTCAAACTATCGAATGAAGTGACAATCAACCTTGATATATTTTGTTTGCTTATGAAAGACAACACTAGAAATAATCTAGATAGTGTTGGCATTATCTACATGAAGCAGAGTTGGGGCAGTAATACGAATTCCAAAATTTGAAAGAAAACCTTATAGCTAGAGGATCTTCCTACAGGCAAAAAACATAATCAATACTTAGAGTTTATGTTGGACCTAAAAACTGTAGACTACTTCTTACACTTCCAAAATAAAAAAGAAAAGCCAAGAAACATACAAAACCTAGTGGTAGATCGATGTGTACTTGCACAACTGGCCCAATCAACATCGGCATAGGCAAAGATGTAGTTGAGAAGAATAAGAACTAATCTAAGGTGTCTCTCGAGTAGTGGATAATCATCAAGACAACAATTATATAAAAGGCACGAGGTTCTATACAACCCCACTTGGGTTAATCTATCTAAGACCAAACCCATGTCCAAATCCATGTCTAAGACCAAAATTCAAGCCCAACCTAAAACCCAAATCCAAGCTTAAATAGCCTCAAACCCAAACTAGCCCGAAAGATGGAAGTCCAATGGAGTACGTAAGGCTTACTAGAGATCTCAGTAAAAATGGGGTGCAAACCACGAGGTAGGCGGCACATCATGAACCGCTATCATGTGATGATTTCGCAACCTGATGTGCGCTTAGGTGGAGTTGTGAAAGAAAAAGTCTGGTTGATAAGGGATATCAACTAGACATATAACATCACAACTCCAACTAGCTAAGGGCAATCGTTTGATGAATCCCATGCCATAGTAGTGAGCAGTTTAAGTCGGTCGCTCTAAAACTTTTTAGTTATGATCAATTATAGTGGTGAGGAAGAGCGGGATGGCCATCGGCCGCATTACAGAGGTAAAAGAAAATGAGGAAAACAAGGCAACTAAGTGGTTCAGATGCTCAAGAAGTTTTAGCCTTTATCCCCTCGAACTCTTCAAGGAGTTGTTGCTTCTCGGCCTCAGCTTGCTCTTGTTTCAATTTCCAGTCGGCTCCCTTCTCGATGAGGATAAGAAGAAGGTGTAGGAGCTGGTCAACGCGGATGCTATGAGTGGAGACTCAGTTCTTGACCTCCCTTTTCCCAACCAGGCTCATCTTCGACCGAGCCTGGTAAATGGCGATTTGCGAGGAAGGAGAGATCCTCAGGAATAACTAGATCCTTAGCGAAGAAGGAGCACTTCCTCTCTTTAATTTCCTCCAATAGCCCTGTGCGATGTGTTTGCAGTACACGGAGCATAATATGGTTGAATTGATGGTGACGTAGACATGGACATGACGAGATCGATCATCATCTTCCTCAAGGGGATAATTACTCTGAATCCACGGAGCTTCTGTAGACTCCTCACAGAGATTCCTCGAATCTATAAGAAAAATAGAAAAAATAGAAATAAGTTCTAATAAATTCAAAAATAGATTGATTGATGATAAAAACAGATTTACAATCCTTTAAATAATGATACCAAACCTAGGAAGAAGTTTACCATTTATAGACGGTTATGAATTCTACTAGACTTTATGGTTTTTGGCCAAAATAGTAAGTGTCCAATTTGGCCTAACCATGTCATTCTCCTAATCTTACTAAGCCCTTTTCATGTTAGGCATGAATCCTAAAGCTCAAAGGATCAAGAGTTATGATCGAACTAAAACTTGTTATAAATAGTAAAAACAAAATTAAAACGGACTTTCGACCGTCGATTTGATGGAATCTCTCAAATTCGGCGTGGTCAACCCGGTGTAATAGGTTGGGTGGGTAAAGTAGCTTCTCCTACCCCAAAATCATATATAGTACATCGAATAATTCTTGTGCAGAAAATCTGTAAAATTTAGGTCGGACCGACTCTAACCAAAGTCTCCAACCGAAGTTGGCTCGGGTCGGACCGAATTATCCTGATTTCTTGCTGGACAGTTTTCTGCGATTTCGGTTGGACTGAAATGTCCTGTTTTTTGCTGCGGATTCTGCATTCTTTCAAGTCCTTTCTTCATTCTTTGTACTTAGTTTCCTTAGATGTTTAGTATGTGAATTATTCATTCTTGGTCTCCTAAGATCCATCTTTTACCTTGGTGATACTTGAGCATTAAATCCATGTTTTTATCATTCTTTTTAATCCGAGCTTTCAGATTCACCTTGCAACACAAACATGTATAAAATATACCATTAAGCCTTATCATGTTCATAAAACCAAGGTATAAATAGGAGAAAATATGCAATATTTGACACTCAACACAATCCCCAACCAGTATTTTGCTAATCCCGAGCAAAACATGCGTGAAATAATATTTCATTTTTAAAGTTCAAAACTTCCTTTAGAAAATAATCTTTTGTGCAGATGAGTATGAATGAGTATAGTCCAACGAAGCGAGAGTGAAAATTTAAAAACTTAGAGCTGAACCAAGTGAGCAATTAATTAAATAGGTTCTTCGTTAATCATTTAAGAGCATAAGTTCATATATCAAGTTTTTCTAACGTGCTTAGTGAATTCCAGCTTACTTTCCACAAAAATATAGTATCATTATATAATATTAGCCATGCTCATCACCTCAAGATTAATTGAATAATAGTGTACCGATTCCAAACTTATCCCCTTTTTTCATTCTTTTTCTAGTTTTTTATTTTATATCGATGGTCTCTTATTATTTATTCATTCTGTAAGGTCTCGAAAAAATCCGTATAAAGACCCGAGCATCACCTCAGGCAGAAATCACTAAGGACTGAATCCTTTAAAAATTAGATGAAAATTAATTAAGTGCTAAACTGAATTAATTGGTAGATTAGCTTGAACTACTTTCTATACGATCTGCAAGACCCAAAACTAGTAGAATTGCTAACGCTACATTACTTAAAAACGTAAGATCAATCTCAAAACCCAGTTGCTTTCGGGAGCACATTGAAACTCCGTATCGGACCTGGACCATGCGTCGAAAGTTCAATTAACGAGAAACTATACAGTTATGACTGCCTTACTAGGCTTGACAACCATCTTGAAAATCAAGTACAAATAGTATCCAGAAATGCACAACTTGAGCCTAGAGCGAAGTGTGTGAGCAACGCTAATATCTTTAGAAAATTAACTCAGATTTAAATGAATTGGGCCGTTTGCTTGCAGGCCAAATTAAGGTTTCAGACTGTCAGAATCTGACCCAAATACACCATTGAATCAGGGAAATTTCTCTACACAGGTCAGAGACTTGTGGCCCTGATCGAGTGATGATGACCATTGAACTGAAATTGGTCCTCCGCGGTCGATCTGTAAATCTGATCGGACCAAAAACTTAACCTGACATAGATCCATTGTCGGAGAACTTTCTCTCCATTGTATGTAGAAAATGGGCCTCCAAATGAGCTCCGTTGGCCCGAAACAGTCGACTTTTGGTTATAACCTAAGTATACCATGGCCTTGGGGCCATTGAGTTCACTTCTCAGCCTATACAAAGCCCTAAACTCACCCCTCTCTCATTCTATATGAATTTTAAAATCCTAAGAGAGAGAAAAGAGAAAAGAGAAAGAGAAAGTGAGGAGAAGAGAGAGAGAGAGAGAGAGAGAGAGCGAGAGATAGTTCCCAAGATTCAACCCCATCGCTCCACGTGCTGAATCATCCTACCTACATCGCTATACCGGCAATTTTGACTCCGTGCTTGGGTAAGAAATCATAATCCTAATCTGTTTTAGGGATCCAAATAGAGTAAATGGTGAAATAGGTAACCTATTCATATTATAGGTTGTCGTTCTGTCGTAGACAAAGACATAACGTTCAAACTGAGTTCGATACGAGTTTACCGATGAAAGGTGTAGACTATAAATATTTAGGTTATGGTTTTTAAGGCTTTCAATGTCAGTTAATAATTTATGACTGACTTGATTGCTATCACATGTGCTTAGATACGAAGTTTTACGTATATTACATATATATGTGTACTATGTTGATTTTAATGCATTCTATGTGTTCGTTGAAATGTTTGATTGAATATGGAATTATGATTTGTACTTGTTATGATTGATGTTTGAGAATACATGATTGTTGTACATGTGGCAACTCCCTTGTGGAAGGATTTGCTATAATACTTATTATAACTACTATATTACATCACTACAAGAAAATAGGCCTTTAGCCACAATTTTTTAGCCTCAATTGAAAAAATGGAGGCTAAATGTGTCTTTTAGCCTCGGTTGTTAAGGAACTGAGGCTAAAAGTTCATCTTTCACCTTAGTTGTAGAGGAACTGAGGTGAAAAGTCTACCTTTTAGCCTCAGTTGCATAGGAACCGAGACGAAAAGTCTAGTTTTTAGCCTCAGTTGCATAAGAACCGAGGCAAAAAGTTTACCTTTTAACCTCAGTTGCATAGGAACCGAGGCAAAAAGTCACCTTTTAGCCTCAGTTGCATAGGAGCTGAGGCGAAAAGTCTACCTTTTAGCCTCAGTTGCATAGGAATCAAGGCAAAATGTCTAGTTTTTAGCCTCAGTTGCATAAGAACCGAGTCAAAAAGTCCACCTTTTAGCCTCAGTTGCATAGGAACCGAGGCGAAAAGTCTACCTTTTAGCCTCAGTTGCATAGGAACCGAGGCGAAATGTCTAGTTTTTAGCCTCAGTTGCATAGGAACCGAGGCAAAAAGTCCACCTTTTAGCCTCAGTTGCATAGGAACCGAGGCGAAACATCTAGTTTTTAGCCTCAATTGCATAGGAATCGAGGCGAGAAGTCTACCTTTTAGCCCCAGTTGCATAGGAACTAAGGCGAAAAGTCTACCTTTTAGCCTCAGTCGCATAGGAACCGAGGCAAAAAGTCTATTTTTTAGCTTCGGTTGCATAGGAACCAAGGCGAAAAGTCTACTTTTTAGCCTCAGTTGTATAGGAACCGAGGTGAAAGGTCTACATTTTAGCCTCCGTTGCATCGGAACCGAGGCAAAAAATTTACTTGTTAGCCTCAGTTGCTTAGGAACCGAGGCCCAAAGTCTACTTTTTAGCCTCCGTTGTATAAGAACCAAGGCCAAAAGTCTATATTTATGAATATTGAAAAAAAATTGAGAATATTGAAAGAATTAATAATTTTTAAAATTTTTGACAATTGTGAAAAAAATTGAGAATTTTGAAAAAAAAAAAATGGAGACAATTGAGAAAAAATTTAGAATTTTGAAAAAAAAAATTGAGAATTTTGAAAAAGATTTGAATTTTGAATTTTTTTAAGAACTAAGAATTTTTAAAATTTTTGAGAACTTTTAAAAAATTAAGAATATTTTTTAAAAAATTAAGAATAAAAAATTGATAATTATGAAAAAGAATGATTTTTTTTAAAAAATCGAGATTTTAAACAAAAATTAGAATTTTGAAAAATTTTGAAAAAAAAAAGGAATTTTGAATTTGAAAATCTTGAAAAACATTGAGAAATTTTAAATAATTGAAAATTCGGAAAAAAAAAATTAAGAAATTCCAAACGAAATCGGATGGGCGAAAGAAAGATTTCACACAAAGGCCTCATGCTTACTTTTTAGCCTTGGTTGCCAAGCGAGGCAAAAAGTCTAATTCTGAAAAGATAATTCAACTTCACGGGCACGCATGGATGCTGACTCCTTTTCTCACTCGCTGTGCGAGCGAGCGAGAGAGATCTTCGTTCTCTTTATGGGGTTTTTCCCTGGGATTTTCACACCTCGATCATCCTTTCTTTTTTATTTTTTTCATTTAATTTTCTACAAATCTCTTTGATTTCTTCGATCTTTGAAGAACCTGTCAAGACCTCGATCTCTTTCTTCGCTTTTTCGCCTAAGGTTTCTGCTCCCGATTCGTAGATTTTACTCTCTCAGCTTCAATCTCTGTAAAAGAGCTGGAATCCTTCTTCGCTGCTCCTTTCTAGGGTTCCTGCCCGAGATTTGTTGTTTCTAGGGCATCAGCACCGGTGATTTCCCGTTCCACACCTCATCGATGTATTGGACGATGATGAGAGATTCACAGATGGATTTTCCACCATGGATCAAAACAGGGATTTTCTTGTGAACGGTGTTGGATTTCAGCAGGAGAGGGCTCGTCTGGGAGGTTTTCTTCCTTGTATTCGTAGTCGATCCCTTTCTCGGCCAAGGCAATTCTAGCTCGCATACCAAAATGGCTAGCCCAGCAATCCAAGAGGATTATTTCATCTGTCATTAGAGCAAAAGAGATTTGAAATCGGTGGAGAAATGGGAGAGAAAGGGGTTTCTGCTGGCAAGGTGTTTGATCTTTGGTATGTGAGAAATAGGAAGTTGGGATGGAGAGCGTTTGGATGGCCTGACGGGAATTTATAGCATTTAGTGAGGTCAGTTTGGCAGTTTTCCTTCGTAAATGGTATTCAATGGTCAAAATTCCCATATGGAATTGCAGGCGGATATTGAATTTTGGTGAACGCAATGTTAGAATACGCCATGTTACAATCCGGCAATCCAAACGTGCCTTAAAAAGGATATGGTTTGATTCGGTTGTGACCCATCTATATCAGGTCTGTGAAAAAGCTCTATGACCCCACCATAATGTATGTCTTTCTCAGCAATTTCTCAGCCAGCCAGTCCCAGACCAGGTAAAAGGAGGGTTGATGTCATGTAGGTAGCTGGCCTGAAGTTCTGTCAAGCAGTCATGAGAATTCCTGTTTCAAATCTTGATAGAAGAAACACTATTTGAGTTATGGAACATCTTTGTTTGCTTTTAATTTTTAATTTCTTTTTTTATGCAATCTATTCATGTATGACAAACATAATTATTGGTCTTTCATCATGGACTTGATGGGAGCAAAAGTCCAAAGTGACCATGTTCTCATACAACTAGAATGCTAAGGTTAATAACATAAAATTCCAAGTTTCTGCACGCTCAATTGACTTTCCAGTTTAACAATCTTATTATATCTCTTTCTTCAAGTCATTTTGAGTCCTTGATCGAATTTATTGAGTTTTGAAAGCTTTTGCATGATCTTATTTTCTCAACTTTCAAAGATAAGATCAAGTTTTTTAGTACTTGATTTCTTGTGTGCTCTTATCAACTTCTCTTTCTTTTTCTTGTAGCTAAAATTCCCCCTTTAGCATTTCTTAAGACGAGTTGAATCTCCTCAGCTTTCTTGGGCACTAAACACTGTTGTTTTTAGATGTAACTTCTCACTAAAGATTCACAGTCTTCTTGAAAAATAATGTAAAACCAACCCCAAATAAAGGACCCAAAATGAAACACCCACATTTGTTTGAAAAGTTATGTTTGCTGATAATATGAAAAATTTTGGGGTTTTTTTCTTCATTCTAGGGGAGATTTATTCATATGTATTTTCTAATTTGCCAAAAGCTAAAACATTTTAAGTTAGTGGAAAGATTTTGATGAGGACATCAGAGCACCATTCATTAGGCTTTGGTTGGAGTAGGGAGGCAAACTGCCTTAGTGGGAATTTAAATGCTACCAACTCTCTCTCTCAGACGAAGCTCTGATTTCTAACATGGACTGATTGGTCTTTACTTTGTTCTGCTTATTCTAATGTTCAGGAGAATAATTGACAACTTTCTAATGCTATCTATCTCTGAATCAGGTCAAAGCATCCAAAATCTGTGTTGATTATGGACGAGGTTGATGGTATGTCTGCTAGTATTAAGATTTCCAAAATTCCTATCATTTTTATCTGTAATGACCGCTACTGATCGAAGCTTAACTCTCGTTTGCTTCTGAAACCTACGAAACAACAGTTCTTTGTTTGCTTGATGTTGATGCGAGAATAGCTCATGAAGACTTTTCTAACCTCACTTTCATCTTTTTCTACCTTTTTAGGCTTGCTTCTTAAAGGTGTCACCAAGAAGATAGAAGAAGAAGAAGCTGATGTTGTGTATGTATGTACATGCTTTTCCCTTGTCATTCTTGGCTCAAATACCTTCAGGCAATCTTAGTTGTCTGGAAAACATTACAAATGCCACATATTTTGTGTCTGCTATACAACTCTTGAGTTTTTGTCTTGGCGGCATTAAGTGTTTTGGCAGAGTGTGATAGATGATACACATATTCTTAGAAATTACTTAGAATTGCATACATGGAAATCAGAATACAAGTAATTTAAATGAAACCATCCAAATTCTGGATATCAGGTTCTATATATCATGAGCCAAAAGATACTTATTTGATTACCTTACTGCTGACCCCAATTATTAGGGATAAGACCTAGATGATGATGATGATGATTTGATTACTTGATCATCAGATTGGTGGATGTTTACCTAAAATTGGAAAAAAAAAATACAATGGTTGGATTTTAGAAAATAAGTGTCCGTGAATCAGTGGTTAACATTATTCAACCAATCTGATTTTCGGATGGTAACTTCACGATGTCGAGATTCAAAATCTAGTTGGTTTAATTTGGGTTAATGTGTCCCACTTGTACCATGTCTAAGGGCCTGTGTATCAAGTGCCATACACATCCAGCATATTGAATAACACTCTTGCTTGAACTGTGTTTGTTAGATTTGGTTGTGGAGTCCTGGTGCAACATAAGATTTACAAAATTTAAGGGCCCAAACAGTTAAATATAAGTTGAATAAAATCTTGAGAGGGAGACTATTGAATGATATTAAAGAAGAGCTCCTATCGAGTAATATTAAAGAATGTAGTTATGCGAAAAGATTGTTTGCGAAGTTACATAAAACAATTCAAGGCCTCTGAGGAATCAACACAACATAATAATATTCTTCCATGGTAGGTCTGTCGAGGTCTGTCTAGGCCCTGCCCACAAAGTAAAATGTAGGTCCAAGCCCAGCCCAGGTGGTGACTGGCCAAAATAGATAGGCGCGCCCACTGTGCATGTACCATGGCCATCCAATCGTAAGCTAGGTTATGGATTTGCAAAAGAAAAATCATCCGATACCCACACACATGTAATATATGATATATTACAAAATGTCCTTCGAAGCACCAAACAAGCTTGGTGGGTGGACAGGCTTTTAGATGCAACCAAAGCTTGACTTAATTAATAAACCGGCTTGAATTTTAGGCCCAGGACCAGTCTGCCCTGGTCCTGGCCCTCAAGCTTCATAGCCATCCCTAGTCCAACCCAAAGCGGGCAAGGCTTCAAAGTGTAATGGGCCAGCCCAGCTCATTGACAGCTTTAACCTCAGGGTCATTAGAAGAGTAGCCAAGCATCTCTACCTCAATAACTTGGAATCCAAACTATATGGAAGTTAAGAACAACTTCGACAATTGTACATTGTAACTTTTAAATGTGGTTAGCAGGTGCATTAAATTGATGTGTCATTACTGTTGATTCTTTATCGGTCAACTGTGGTACTGTGAATTTTATGTTGATTCAACATTATGATGAGGAATTATATGATATGTGGGCGCATCTTTATGCAATATTATGTGCTATCAATTATGAGAAGTGGGGCCTGTGGTTTGATAATCTAAACTGCTGGTCTGTTGAGTCACACCATGGATGCGAGATACTCGAAGTCCCCGGATAGAAGACCTGATGACCCATATTAGGACCTTCAAATGAATGCGGATTGCCTGTTGTATTTATCTTTGTAACTTTCTGTATGTAGGCCACAAATCAAAATGTTAAGACTGCTATATCGATGAGGCTTCTCAGGGATGGCTTGTCAGTGGTTGACACAACAGACCACGGGCCCCACTTACGCAGAATTGAGAACCTAAGAAGCTTGTTGCCATGCAGAAGTTGGAACGTGAGCTTGAGGCCATCTCTACCATTGATTACCGGGGAATTATGTTATTCCTAGTGAAGAAGTTCTTGCAGGTTTGTATTGATTTAGTTTAATCGCTTCATTGAGGTTGAGTTTAAATGTTGTTGGTGGTTATCTTCCTTTGGCAGGAACGTTTGGAGGATCTAGCAGGTAAAGATGCCCAAGAGAAATCTGATACTGCTATAGAAACCCTTTTACAAGAGCTTTCAGGTGAAAGAAATGTCAATAAAAGACCGGATTATTCAAAACAGATGCAGGAAAAGTCAAAGAAAAAGAAAAAGAGAGAGAGAGAGAGAGAGAGAGAGATCATAGAAGAGATAAGAATATAAATATTTGTGGAACCTAATGTTGTGTAACAGTTTGATTGAGTTTGTTTTGAAAACTTCAAGTAGACTGTTGTTAACTATTTTGTTGGTATTATGACTTTCATGATTGATTGTTTCATGAGTGGATTGAATGAATGGATTAGTAGTTTAAATAAATATTTTAAAAAATTAAACATTTTTAGCCTCAATTTGTAACCGAGGCTTGGATTTAGCCTCGGTTGTTGAGAACCAAGCTGAAATTCTCGTGGCTAAAGGATTTATGAGAGCGAGGTTAAAAATAGATTTAGCTTCGGTTGGAGGCAACTGAGGCTAACATTTGGATTTAGTCTCAGTTGGAAACAATAGAGGCTAAAATTTTGATTTAGCCTCATTTCGTAAAAACTGAAGCTAAAAAGGTTCTTTTAGCCTCACTTGAAGAACCGAGGCTATAAAAGTCATTTTAGCCTCGGTTCCTAAAACTGAGGCTAAAGCCTTTAGCCACGGGCTTTTCAACCTCGGTTTGGATAACTGAGGCAAAATTGAGGCTAAAGGCTTTAGCCTCAGTTTTTAACCTTTTTAGCCACTGTTTTGAACCGAGACTAAAGCCCCCTTTTCTTGTAGTGCATGTATGTTAATATGTGTAGTTTAAGTGTTTGATAAAATGACTGAATGAGAAAAAACTTATTGTAATGTATTTAATGAGGGCATTGAGATAGGATTCTCAATTCCCTTATTTATAGTTACAGTTTCTTTTATGTAACTTATCATACTACTACGTGATTATGGATTAAATGCCTATGTATGCTAACATGTATACTATTTATTTGTTGAAATGCTCAAATGAGATTTATATCTATATTGGTTGTCACACGCTATCCTTGACTATCATATGCGAATGCTATTGTTTGGAGTGTGATTGGGGCTACGATATAGTCCAGGCGATCAGTAATGGTTTACGATCGGTGGCCGAACTGTTTTAGCCACGACGGATACGTTCGATAAATCCGAGTCGTACGCTAATTATCGACAGTGGTTAGGCCACGAGGAGTGCTTACGTACTCCATGCCAATTAATTCAATGTGCACTCGTACCAGTTGAGCTTATCAAGTAACCCGATTGGCTTAATGTATGTTCACCATGTATGGACGCTACTGCTTGAATCTAAGGTACCAACTTACCAATATGACGCCCATTTAACCTTAGTACCTCAATCTGCTAAGACTCATGAGCTGGGCATGGTGGTATGGGATACCATGGTCGAGCTATCGACCTATGCTGGGGTGACGAGCCTCCACATAGTGTCCAGTAAGTAAACCAAACTCGTGAGTCAAATACAGTAGTATGGGACATTGTATTTGAGATGTCGGCCTACGATCAGGTGACGAGCCTCTCGTAGTGGCCTTGAGTATACACTAGGACTACGCTAAGGTGACGAGCCTTTTCGTAGTGACTTCGAGTATAAACTAGGCATGCGCTGAGGTGATAAGCCTCTCCATAGCAACTTAGAACTGTTATCATATGAGATTAACTAGGATTGACGACCCTAGATGGATCATTGTTTGGGTAAATGATATAAAGGGAGGAGCCTTAGCTTCCCAACTTGTTGTATGAATAAGACTAATTAAGAACTTGGCTAATCACTCACATAAACCACATTGCATATGCTTTGGCGAGGAAGCGCACGTTTACCGGGATGTTGCATGGGCAATCATGAGATGATATTGCTGAGGGAGTGCAGGTGAGGGCATGCATCATTAATACATATCATCCTTACATTAATCAGAGTACTTAGGAATGTTTGTTGTATTGCTTCATCATATTACTTGACTGAATTGATAAGATGTTAACCTTTGCCCTATAGCTCCACTGAGTTGATCACTCACTCCCACTCTGGGATAGTGTTTTAAAACACCAACCAAACTCTGTTGTAGTTTCAGGTGATGTCGAGACTTACGAGACATAGCCTGACTTCTACGACGACTTTGCAACTCTCTGGCGAGTCTATATAGACCTAGGTTGCGTCACCGGGGCTATGGGGATATGGATTAGATGACATTACACTTTATCCTTTTGTATATTTTGAAACCAAACATGTAATTATTTGACCTGGTATCATGTTCATACTCTGGGGACTTACAACCGCTTACACGTTTTTATACTTATAATAGTCTTCCGCTTGCGTAATTTAACTGTCTCTAGAGTATGATATGCTGATTTAATATAATCTTATTCATGTTTAATGTGCTAATACAGACAACATTTAATCATCATTATCTATATTGCATAAGTGATGTGTTGAAACTTAGGAGTTGGGCTCCTGCTCGACCCCTGATTTTCAGGGCGTTACATATTCTTTTCAGACTTTCTATTCTTTTTTCATTTTTTATAGTCTTTTCATCATACATGACATTTTTGTCGATCTCACTATTTTTTAACTGGTTCTTTTCATATTTTAAGTTGGATAAAATTCTCCATATTTAATTTTCAATATCTATCGGTGATTCACATGCTAACAATCAGTAATTCTAGCACAACTCTCAAAAAGCAAATTAAATGTGTCTTGTGATTTAGATCAACATGGCATTCAAACTTCTTTTTAATCAATTGAGTGCAAGAACTTTAAGTGATAGACTACTCAGTTGATCAAACTCCAACAATTCAGAATTCAATCTTCATCTTATCACACTCAAAACATTCTTAAAGAATGCACAAACTATCGCTTTTCAAACAAGTTTTTACTTTGAAAAATTGAAATTTTCCACAATTTTTGCTTAAAAATTAAGAACAACACTGATTACACTGATTAGTTTACCTAATCCACACTCCCAACCTAAAATCTATATTATCCTCAATGTAAACGATATATGCATATAATGCACATGAGGTAACAAAAAGAAATGAAAAGTGATGGAAAGGTAGTACCTGAAAAAGGCGAATTGAAGTTATTCCAAAGATCTCAACGTGAAGATGGGTCAGCAAGAAGACTAAATAAATTGAAAGCAAACTATCCTAGTCTTAAATCCTTTGAAAGTAATAAATTCTAATCTTAAAATAGGAAAGCATGGGAAAACTACTCAATCATGTAACAAGGTTCCTCCTCTAGACAGTATCTTGATAAATCTCTTAGTAGGTTTCTTAACAAGATCATCCAAAAGCCCTTTTTGCAAAAGGCTTGGATGTCCTAGAGCATGAGTTTCCAGAGATATTTATGAACCTCAGCATAAAATTCTCGTTGAATCGTCTGAGGTATCCAAAGTATATATGATTCACCTGTGACAGACAAATTTTCAAAATTAGTACACTATGGTGAATCAGATACTACAAGTAGATGAAATTTAAAAAATTCTCAATAGGTGGTGTAGTTTCAAACATTCTGAAGTTTCATATTTCGTTTCAATTTTTAGCTCCTCCTCCTTTGATGGTAAACATTTAGGATCTGTGAAAGGAGGTTCTTCAGAATAAGAGTTCCCTTGGTTAATAACAACTACTGAGGAATTGTCTTGCAAGGCATTCACTATGTCTTGTATCATGGCATTGTTAAAATCTGCAAAGTATGCCAAACAATCTTCTAGAGAGTGGAAAGATTCAGTTGAGAGGGGATCATTTTTTCACATTGAGGTTTGTGATGATATGCCCAAGGATTCCTTCGTCTTCTCTTAGAATAATGGGAAATATGCTCTCTTGCTCTTCATCTTAGTGAGAGTCAGTCGTCACCGGATGCATCTTGCCTTACCCTGCATAGACAGATTGAGAATCAGTAGGCAAAGATCTAAGGAGAAGACTCAGTTCCTTGATACTAATCAGTAGAGGCTTTGTATTGTCAAGGGATGACTGTTCAAATGGTGGCCTCCACTAGGTAGTTTCAAATACCGGAGTCATATCAAGTGAGTTTTTCATCTCCCTAATCAAATCATCATTTAAATCAGGGGAGTGGGCCGAGCACGCCTTAAAAGAGTCATGCAGTTCACTTGAAAGGAACTCATCCTCCACATTTAAATCAAACATGTCGGAAGGGTGGAGTAGATCATTATGGTCGACAACTTCCTGTACTTCGTGATCATTTACTTGGACCATACTTGAAATTGGTTCCAGGAATTTTGAGCTGTAAATTCAAGATTGTCATCCCACTCCTCATCATTCTCTAATTCAGTACAGTTGACAAGTGAGTTGAGATCACTTTTCTCACACTGTATTTTTAGAGGATCAAAGTATGGATTTAGGGTTGCTCTATTTTCCATGAAAGAGTTGATCATGTTAATGTCGTGGATATCATCAGAATCTTCTGATTGTTTGGTCATGTTAAAAAAGATATTGAGCTCCAACGTCATGTTTCTGAAAGATAAACTCATAAGTCCATTCCTATATTAATTATGACATTTGATGTAGCTAAGAATGGACGACCAAGGATGACAGGGATCTGAGCGCTCAAATTTAAAATGGGTTGAGTATCCAAGACGATAAAATCTACAGGATAGTAGAATTTCTCAACCTAGACTAACACATTCTCGATTATCCCTCTCGGTACACAGACCGAACGATTAACAAGTTATAATTTAGTTCAAGTGGGTTTTAATTCACCTAGACCCAATTTTTCGTATACTGAGAAAGAAACCAAGTTAATGCTTGCTCCCAAGTCAAGAAGTATGTGCTCTATCTGGTGATTCCCAATTATACAGGAGATAGTTGGGTTACCAGGATTTTTATATTTTTGTAGCACATCTTACTTGAGGATGACACTCACTTTTTCTGTCAGAAAAATTCTCTGTTGAATAGTCTGTCGTCTCTTAGTTGTACATAAATATTTCAAAAATTTGGCGTAGGAGGGGATCTGTTTCACAACACCCAGTAGAGGAATATTGACTTTCACTTGTTTTAACACCTCTACAATATCCTGTGAGTTAGTTAGAGGTTTTGGTACAATCAACCATTGGGGGAATGGCGCAATCGGCTTACTTTGAGGTTCCGGCTCCAACCGATGTGGAGTACTGCTAGGTTTATCATTCTCATCTACTTACAGGTCCTTAGACTTTTCAGCCCTTACCGGAATAGATTTATCAATTGTCTTTCCACTCCTAAGAGTGGTGATAGACTTAGCTTGTTCCATCGGATTTGAAGAGCTTGGGTCACTAATTTCGTATTGTGGTTTAGGGTTGGGGAGAGGTTGGGCCGGAAGGATCCCTTTCTCCCCAATCGAATTTTTTATCTCATGCCCTTATATGGCCTTTGAAAGGTCTTGAATGGTTTGCAATATACTCTGATTGAAAAGCTCTTGGTTTTGAATATATTTTAAGACAGGATCCTCTTGAGGGTTCCTTCGATTCAAAAATTGGTTAAGAATCTCTTGAGGAGTAGCTGTTTGTCCATTCCTCCAACTGAAATTTGGATAGTTTCTCTAACTGGAGTTGTATGTATTTGAGGTGGGTCTACTAAAAGGTCTTTGGTAGTTGTTTACGGCATTCGATTGCTCATTCAAAATTTCTTGAAAAGCAGGTATTGTTAGACAATTTTCAGTTGTATATATGTTGTAAGCACAAATACCGCAAACAACTTCTATAGCCTTATCCTTCTTAAGTTCCATGACCTCGAGTTTTTTTGTGAGACTGACCACTTTATCATTTATATTGTCTTCCTCTTTCAACATGTATATTCCGTCCTTCTCCTTTAAGTGAGTAGGCTTTGAAGTGGTGTTGGGTCTTGGGGAGATGTCTCATGATAATGGTCACTCGCAGAATATAGGGCAAATTCGATCCTAAATGGGATGATCCATATATAATAACTGAAGTATACTCAAATGGAGCTTATTGAGTTGTGGATCAGAACGGACAAGGCATCGGTATACTCGTCAATGCCCGCTTCATTAAAATATATCATCCTTGAAGATCGCCAGAGTTTTGATTCTGAAGATTATCAGACTAATCTGTCCCAATCAAAAGGGGGCAAGATAAGCAAAATGATGAAAAGCCTCAAAAGGAAACGTCATGTATTCTTCTCCATATATAAATGAAAAGGTAAATCCTTAAACATATCAAGCGTATCAAAGATTATCTCCATTCAAAATATCACCGAGATATGATTATTTCTGAGATTGATATAATCGCCAATTATCAAATGCCAATGATTATCCCCGAGATTGATAGAATCGTCGATTATCGCCAAATGCCGTTGGTTATCGCCAAATTAAAAATATCGCTAATCATTATCATTAAATTGATATTATCACCATCTCTAATCGTTGATTATTATTACAAAAGTCATTATCATCAAATTGATATTATCGTTAAGTTAATACACTACTTTAACCATAAATATTATCAACAATGGCGATGTATCATTTATCAATTTATCATTTACGACAGTAGAGTGCGCTTATATAGCCAATCATGCATAAGTCATATGATAAATTGAGTGGGGCAAACATGAAATTGAGCAAGGTAAACTAGAAATTCAATGGAGGCAAACATGTGGGGCAAACATGAAATGAAAACGTAAATAGAAATGGGCAAACATGAAATTCAGTAGGGCAAATGGTAGGAAACAAACTAGATTTGTGTTTTCCCTTCATTAATGTTTAAGAGACCTTATGAACCAGTTAGATGGCAAATAAACATATTAGGCCTAGGGACGTAACTCAACCTGTAGGGTAGTGGCTAATAGCTTTCTTAACATACACCTCAAATGATCACGTGTTGTCTTGGGAGAGGGAAGCGATTGGTGGTGTACAATCGCATTGTAGATACGTGTCGTTGGAAGAGGAGCACTGATGCTCCTCGATCTCCAAGTTGTACGAACGTTCAAAGGAGATCAAAGTTACATAGCCACACAAAGTGATGTATTTATTATATCTAGATTATTTTAGAGCATTAGCGAATCATATCCAAAGATCATCTGGACCACACCATAAATAATAGCAGCAATAATGATATTCACCGTTAAACAATTTGTAGGGCCCACCGTAATGTTTATTTTACATCCAATCTTTTCATAAGGTCACAAACACCTGAATGGAGAGTAAAATATTATGCGGGTAGCACTGAATAACTAATGGCCCCAAAAAGCCCATGAAGGTCATCACATGCTTAGACCCATGTAGACAGCAGAGTGCGCCTATACGACCAACCACGCGTAAGACCAATGTCGTCTGTACAACTTCTGACAGCGCCATGGGGGAAGGTGGGAGAAAATGCCATCTCATGAATGGGTTAGACCTTATAGGCGAAGAAAAAGCGAGCTGCAGTGTGCGCTCTTTGGCTTGTCCATAGATAGGCCAACCATGATAAGACTCCCTAGATTCCTGGCTTAATTTCAGTAGAAATTCATGGGGAGGGCCTATAAACGATCTACCCCCTCATTGATGGACTGACAACCTTAGATTTGGTACCCCCTAAGGTAGCCTTGTGAGCCTCGTGAATTTTAGAGAGTTACTGCGACCAACCTTGCACGTAAAACCTACCGAGTTCACTGCCCCGGTAGCTTCACTAGGCCCCTCTGATGGATCGCGGTTTGTGAACTCCTTGGCTGTGATGGTTCAGTGAACCCATAAGAGTTACAGAGACCATTCGCGTAAGACCCCAACTCCAACTATTTAAGAGTCTAAAAAACTGTGGTTGCTCCAACTACTCAAGAGCTTAAACTGTGTGTGGCGCCTTTAGAGCTAACTGAAATTGAAAATTAGCTTTGCCCATCAAAAGGAAATACCACATAGGTGACACCACTAACAATAATATGTGTTACTACCTCGGTACGTTGTGAATTTCATAATGTGACTATAAGTCTTGAATTAATGAATCAAAACTTCACAAATGCATATGCTCATCTATTTTATTTAAGGCATGCTCAAATGTACGATATGCTACGTTGGCCAATTTCTCGTTATGATAAAATGAATCATGAAAATTCTAAGTAAGCATGTGAGAAAACTCATTATGTACATATACTCGTTGTGATAAAATCTCAGATTATGACAACAAGTAGAAATTCATTACTATAAATTACTGCAAAATGATATTAAGAAACATAAAATATTATATTTTCCCTCAAATGTTCAAAATATATATGTGCTGTTACAATATCTGTTTGAAATTGAATTCAAATTATAGCAAGTATCATACTTATGCTAAAAAAATATTCGTCACTTCTTACTCAGAATGAGGAATAATGAATGATTTGTCTTCCTAAAGAGTTAATCTTTCAAGATCAACTACAGCTATTTAATTATAATTTACTTACCCTTCTGAAGAGGGCGATGGTGTGTTTCTGTCACTTCCTCTCTTGATGTTGAGGAAATGTTATCTCGTAGAATCCTCAAGGGCGAAGGAAGGTGAAATTGCAAATGATTATCATTCTCTTCCAGATGACTCAATGACCCAGATGCATCCTTCGAACTCTTTAGAGGAGTTCCAAATGATATCTATCCTTCAAGGGTATCTATAGATTTCACTTCACAAATAGGGTCTTTAAAAGAAATCTTTATGCAAAGCTGGCCCGAAAAGGGGGCATGATCTGTCTCTTCAAAGTAGCCTATGCCTTGATTCAACTGATAATTTCTTACGCGCGACGGAAGAATCCATATGACACAATCTACTTGATGATAATTGCGCACCAAGTAATATTGATGGGCCCACCAACGCATCCAGTAATAAGAAGCATGAACTGTATAGTTATAGCTGGGAATTATGAAGCTTGATCCAGTATGTACGTTCAAAAGTTGCCTCCATATCAAGGCCCAGTTATATGGTCCAATACCATAACTTCTCATTGACCTTGTAACAATATCACAAGTCTCTGGTACTGTATGATCAAAACCAAATTGACGAGCAAATCTACTTAGATAATATGGTTCCTACCAAAATTTGTTAGCCTCTCTCAATGGAAGAGTATTGGACCTAATGGAAACAAGGAACGAATGTTCGCTGGAACAGATAAAATCATTATCAACAACTTCTATATCCTCTGAAAAACTAGTGAACAAAAATTGAAAGAATTCAATAGGATCACTATTCTCTATTTTCTTAGTGACCCAACCATTTGATTTTTCGATCATCTTCCTCAATTGATGATGCTGGAGTGGGAGTCGATGATGATTTGAATAAGCTCTTTCTGAATTAGCAAAGGTCCAAGGAAAATATATTCCTAACCAGCCTATAAATAAATGCCAAGAAGCACAGACTGAAGAAGGCACGGAGATAGAACCTTTAGAACAAAAAATGATGTCTCCAAAAGCACGATATAATGAGCAAAGGACCGGAGGAGCTAATGAATATTTCTAAGCTTCTGCCATCGCGTCCGTAACCATAAAAAGAGCTGGCTTAATAATTTTTAAGCTTAACCAATAAGCTAAGAAAGCAGCCAATTCACAAGAAGAACTATATTCAGTAGTACTCTTGATATTCTCGCGGATAATTTTGAGGTCTTGATAATTTTGACCTACGAAGCTGTCAAGATAATGTTATGATTATCAAATAGGTGATATAAATACATATAAGATAAAGATTCTGAAAGAGAAAAGAAAAAAGAAGGAAATATACCGTAAGTTTCTGGAGAAATGAGCCAGCCAGTCAAGAGAATTAATTTCGTCAGGATGTGAAAAATTAGAAATTTCTCTGAAGAGTTCAAAGGAAGTTTTTGAAACCTTGGATCTATTGTTTTCTGCAAAGGTGAGAGCAAATTCTTCGTTCGAAGGCACATATTCATAAAAAACATTACCCACGATAGGAAGACCTGCTATACAAAAGAGATCCCACAAGGTGATACTGATCTCACCTAAAGGAAGGTGGAACGAATTGGTAATTGGAGACCAATGATCAAGAAAACCTTTAAAAATAGTCCTATCTCTATAGAAATGCTCTGACATAGCTATGATCGCGTCGAAAAGATCAATTTGCTACAAGGTATCAGCATGTTTCCAGGCAATGGCTCGAGCCCAGGCACTATAAAAATCTCGTGGTAATAGAAGACCCATCGTCAGAAACCTTTCTGTATTCCAAGATGATCTTTCAGTGAAGAAATGTTGTTGCGCAGTTTCGAAGTAGTGAGTAGGAAAGAGTTGTTGACGGTCATAGCACGAGCATAAAAATCGCAATTTATGAATCATGCCGGCTCTTTGACGGGATCTATCTTCTATCAAATGACCTTCTAAAAATCCTGGTTCCATTATAATCTAGTTACCTACAGAAACAAGATTGTTTTGAAACATTTAATCAGTTGGTTCACCACGAAGAATTGACCAGTGATGTCACAGATTTATAGGGATGACGATCGTTTCATTCTCAGAAGGATTATGAAATTCAAAGACTTCTTCATGAATTTCTATGTAGTCCCAAGTGTTTTGGAAGGCTTGTTTGGTTTCTAAGTGTGATGCATGATTCTTCTTCTTTAAAGATGCATCCCTATCAGATGAAGTTTCCGATTGTTTCGTAAATCTATCTGCAGATTGGGGATTATCAAACATGTTTCTTCTCTTATTCCTAGTCATTATGAGGAGGTAAGATAAAAGAACTTCAAGGAAAATTTCGACGAAATTCAAATACTTGAAGAAATTCTGTAAACTGTAGAGCTGTAGCGCGGAAACTGTTGCGTGAAGGAAATTGTTGCGCAAGGGAAATTGTCGCGCGTGGAGTTCAGTTGCGTGAGAAGTTCTGTTGCATGGAGGAAGGTTTAATGCAAAAACAGAGGGGTTTTCTTTAAAAGTCGAATGAAGAAATAAGAAACCAAGTCTGCCTTATATAGAGGTCTAGATTTGGGTCTATTCCGCGGACCCGATTGCGTAACTAGAGTGATCATTGCGTGATGATGAAAATTGAAAAATAATTCTTTGGTTAATCCTTCATTTTTATCAAAAGGGATCAAATGCAGGATTAAGGGGGCATCTGTTAAGGCATAAAATTCAATAGAGAAAAGAAAATTCAAAAAATATTAGAATCAATAGTTGTTTGTTGCGCGGCGCGCAATAGAAGTATGGAAGACCCATTGAGCAGTGCACAAAAGAAGATCGGTGATCGCGCAATGGACTTGTATGGTTTGCACAGTGGTTGTTGGTTGCGTGGATATGGAGGTTCACACGTGAGGAAGCCTATAAATACCCTTCCAACTTCTTCATTTGATCATTCGAAGATTTCAGAAGCAGGAAAGAAGACTTCAAATACTTCAAAAGATCTAGGTACTTGGTGTGCCTATTGCACGGCACACAACATGTGGTCCGCACAACAAGATGAAGTTAGAAATTTGCTGCCCGCACAATAGGTCCATTGAGCAGATAGTAAATTTCAAATGAAAATTGTTATCTTGAAGGCATTAAGGAAGACCTAATTCATGTTGAGGGATCAAAGTATTTCAAGTATACAAGATTGATAAAGACAAATATCATTTTTACACAACAATTTCTCCAAACAGAAGATCATATTGTGATCTGAAATGCTGCCAGAATCAATATTCAAACTCATTTGATACTTGTATTTTGTAATCATGAATACTTTATCTTAGAATCAAGGGATAAATGAGAATGAAAACGAATTCAGAATCAATAAAATACATTATGATGATTGTTTTATTTATCTTTTCTTTGTTATTATTGAATAAGATAATTCCCAAATCAAATATATTCGTTTCTTGTCGAAACATGTTCGTTGTAGGAATAATAAGCCACGTCAGAGTGAAGGGAATGATGTACAACGGAATGGCGAAAGTATTTATAGATCCACATATAAAGAATCCATAGTAGTCCTTCTACAAGATATAGACCTTTGGTGGTAATCTCAAAGATACCTCTGTACAAGTGGTTGAATACGAAAGGTGCCATAACAAGTTTTCGACCCTGTGCGAGCACCTTGGTCAGTTGAACATATTCATTCATGACCTGTAGAGCATTCATGCAGAGTAAATGTCAGTAGATCCAGAGCAATGGGAAGGATGTATATTCTTCATAATCGACTAGTCCTCTGTGCTTGCAGTATGTCTGCATGAAGTGGGAATAAGCCTTAACGGCTTTCTTCATGAATTGTCTGGTTTCTTTTTGAACGAAACTAGGAAGACGACTTCCCTGGAAGGAAGAAGTTGGGTCAAGGCCATGATGTCCAAAAACGTTGGACTCATAGGCCACACCTGAAGAAAAATATGTTATAGTGGATGAGCTCCAAAATGTTGAAGCTACTGTGAGAAGGGCAAGATCTTATGGGTAATCATGGATTGATAGTTTGATGCATTTGTAAATATCCAAATTCCTTCATGTTGTCTCATGTTGAGATGAGATACGAGCGAACCATATATCCCATTTTAGCAATAGTCTCACCCAAGATCGAGGATTCTTCAGGGCATTAGTAGGTTCAGGGATTGATTCAAATTGAATCAGTAGAGTCTCGCCCTGATAGATGAGAAATAGAGGATCCATCATGTTAACTTCATCAGCAGTAGTTGCAGTGGAGAAGGCTGGTCCCATGCAAAAATAATCCTCAATAGGCAATTTGAAGACTATATTAATTGTTGGTATAATTTTCAAAACAGACATCCATCACTGTCACTACATTATCCTAGTGAAATGATGGAGCAGAAGACGATGGGGCAACCGTTATTGGAGTATGAGAATGAGAAGAAAATCGGAATGCTCTGAAGAGAAAGGAAGTGTGGAAGAATAATTGAAATGACGCTTATATTGGCCGAGGCGGTGGAGATTTATTAGGGCATCATTATGGCTTTACTTGGTACGATGCAAATACACGTGTCGTGATGGGTTTTGCCTCTGGTTTCGAAAAAAGGATGGTTATGGATGACGTGTGAGGATTTATTGGCCAAAGATGGTTACCGTAACGCCAACGCGTGTATAAGGGTATTGCCGCATTAATGAGGGGTCATACGTTACTTTTACTTTTTTCCAAAGGTGAAACGATGTGGAGGCAATATTCAACCCCGTTGTCACCATTTCCTGTGGGAACCAATCAGAGTGAGTTACATGTGATCTAGACGGATCCGCGTGGTGTATTTGAAGATTTTGAGAGATATATGAAGAGGATTTTACGGTATTACAGCTGGAGCACATCAAACAATGCCACATCACTGTTTAAACGGCCGATTGAAAAATGATAATATAAAAGCAATTACAGGACACATGACAAAAGGAGCAAAGAAGGTCGAGTAGTGCTAGAATGGTTATATCAACCGTAAGAACATGGGAATCATTTAGATGGCTAGGGTAAATCTATAAATAACAAATGAATTTAGCAAGAAAGGAGTCTCACACAAACCAAATCAATCCTTCAATTATTCTTTCAATTACCAGTCAATTACATATATTAGTGTAATCACTTCACATTTCTACAAGTCAATTACATTTCTTAGTGTAATCCTTTACTTTTCACTCGCTGGTTACATTCCATGGTGTAATCCAAAGCGTTAATCAAGTAGCTAATAATCTTAGCTGTAATTTGGGTCCACACTGATATGCTGGATTCAACTCTCCATTCAAGAAGGTATTTTGCAGCTGCTCTTCGCGACCGATTGTAAGAATCCCTTTCTCGTTTCTCTTTTATATGTACTGAAAAGTCCTTTTGTAAGAAAGGCAAATGTGTAATCTATTATTAGAGAACGAATCATATCCTTTGAATATCTTCTGATCCTATTTTACACACTGAGTGAGTGGCTGAATATGTGGTCGACATTATTGGATCTCAGTCACATACTAAGTATCTGCCTATCTCGATGCTTGGGGTCATAGTTGTTCAATTTAAATTGAACTGCAAATTCAATTCTGGCACGCCAACTGCATTTTCAGCATTCCAACTGCTGAAAATGAGCTAGCAACAAGCTCCATATATAATCTGTCAGTTTTAAAAGAAAAGGCGTGGAAGATTCAGGACAAACTTCGGTCAACATTGCGATTTGCAACGTTAACTACTCTCTTTTTTCTCCTTTTTTTATAATAGAGTAAACACAAGTAGATTAAGAGATTAAGGTAATTCTCCACTAGTACGTGCTTTTTAACAACCTAAATAAGATTTATGCATAAATATATAGCCTATACATGCAAGTAAATAAAAGATCACATCTATCAATATATGAAAAGAAATTGAGGTAATATTTATTTATAGCTATTCATATATGGAAGGAAATTAAGTTAATATCTATCTATAGCTATCATTACAAACACCATAGCCTATGCCTAAACTATGTATTATTTTGAAATACACTAACAAACTTTTTTACTCAAATTTCGTTCAACAGAAAAAACTATAATAATCAGGTTGTGAGTGGGGATAGACCTGTGAGTCAGGCTTTGAGTGGCTCTATATTCAACAAGGTCCGAAGCCCTGGTCTGGTCACTCATTAAGTACAAAAGGGGCATATTCCCAACCTTGGACGGGCCTCAATAGAAAAGTTTGCAAAACTTGCACCTGGGTCCAACCCATTGGCCTGTATTAGTAGCCTGAGAATAAATCAATTACAGCATTAGGATGATAATTCATGCACATGAACATGGCAACTTCACCTATGTCATACCTCAATCTAAGCTGTCAAAATGGTGGTCCTACCGTAGATGATTCTTTGCTGACAAGTGGTTAATTGTTTTGGACGTCTTGGACGGCTAAATGGAGAAATATTAAATGGACCAAACTGAATTGAAAAATGTCCAATGGTCTGAGATGAGGATTGTCTGATCATATTTTTAGCATATTCCTATCTACATTGGATCTTGATGGTTTGGATTTAGTTATGTACATGCTAAGTGGAGATGGATACTTTCCTATCATATCAAACATCTTGATTCCACTGGAGTACTACATTCTTTCCTTTTTGCTGTTATTTAATTCTGACACGTGGCCACAGGTATAACGAATGGTTCAATTTAGATTACGTGTGTGAGTATGTATGTGTTGGGCATTTCAGAGTTATATTCAACCTGAATTGAAACAAATACCCAGTTATCCTGGACGTCGAGATAGATCAATTAAGACCTAATATGTGAAGATCAGTCATCTATTCAGCTATCAATTGGAAAGGTGATCAGATAGTTTGCAACAGGGAGGATTAGTCCTTTAGATTGATCATTTTACCTTGAAGACAAGGACTTTTGCTGCGACAGTGATGGCTTGGTCACATTCATCAACAAAAGCAATGTAAAGAGAGAAAATAGGAAAGTGAAGCAACATGCCAATTTTATTAACACAGATGTAGATGCAATACAATTGAAAAATAAAAATAAAGAAAGTAGGATAAATTACTTAATGCGGTTCAGGCTGGCAAAACGGTTGTGGACCTGAAAGTCTTCCAACCCTAAACAATTGTGAGACGGTCGTGAGAAACCCAGACAATTGTGAGACAATCTTGGACTCAAGGATTTAGGGGATTCGGCGATGAGTTAGTGGATATTTAACCTAATTAAGCTAGCTTGCTACAGCAATGCGTTGGATAGAAGCGGAAACTAAAATAAAATTAAGGTAATCGATACTCCCTTGCTACAACATCATGTTTGACAAAAGTTGAGAGGTTTAAACTAAACTGATAAAAGAAGAATAAGGAGTGTTAAGCTGAAAAGAGTTGTGTTGATTAGATTGACATGCATGAGGCATAGAACTCTTTATTCTATGCTACTTTTATAGATTTTGAGAGGTGATAACTGTGCGTAAAGTCACATAGCTTTCAAGGTTGGTTTTCCAATGAATTAGTGGCCATAGTGTGATGTGCTTCTACTAGGATTTAGAATCCTCCGGGCACTATGCTACCGTAAGTGGTAGCATTTATACCTTCAGATGGCTTCTTGTTCTCAATGCTTAGCTCCACAGTCTTTGGGGGCTTCAGGTATGCTCTGAAGGCATCCCGTATGAATGTACTTTGTGCTTGCTTGCCACATGTTATAAGGAGGATAACTGTTTTTAGGGTTTTGGTCTCAGGCGCATATTTATAAGCACCTAGACTTCCTAGTGGGACATGTGTCTCCTAAAGATAGGTATTTGGGATTCTCGCCATCTTAGCTCCTCTTACGAGTAAGTTCCTCTCTTTGCTTTGGTATAAGTGTCAACACTTTCTAGTGGTTATGATCTACAAATAGTTGTAGGAAAAGTTCTTTATGCTATTCTTATTCAACTGGCTTGAGGTTATTAAGAGTCGTTGTCATTTGTAAAAATTGTTAACTTACATGCACCTATCACCTGTGTAAATGTTATTCAAGTATTTGTGTGGGACCACCATGTTGTGTCTATGCCATCCAACTCATGCATTAAATGAGCCCCACCATAGTGATTGAATGCCTCAAAAATCAAGTCTATAGAATCATTAAGTGGACTACACCATAGAAAAAAATGATACCACCTAAAAACCGTCAAATTCACGTGGTGGTCCATGTGATGGTTGGATGGGCCTTATTTTTAAGATATTAAACTTTCATGGTAGGGAAACTCTTCTGAACGTGTTGGATTCTATACAAAAACCACAGTGGTCCCCTTTGACCCATAATTATGATTAACTAATGAGATTATCTCATTTTTAGGTGTCTGACAAACAGGCACTGAGAAACGGCCCAGCATTTGTGGCTGAGATCCGACCAACGCTCCGGATTGCTGGACCATGGGCTCACTTGTGCAAACTAAATACCTTCGTTAGCTACTGGCAGGGAAATGGTGTCGAGTTCCTTAGCGGCAGGACCATGGTTAAAAGGTTTGAGTTGGCAACTCAGACTAACTCAGTCCAATCTACTCATATAGGCCGCTCATGGTATCGAGCTGGATCAGGCCGACCAAGTCCTAGTCTAAAAGCCATGTTGGGGACTGTCATTGGGTTGGAACTAGTTCAGAAGCCTGCGCAAGTCCTACCGGCTTAGTAAATCCTAGGCCCAAGCTTGGAATAGGCCAAAACAATCTGGCCCAGGCCCAACCACTTGATAATTAATGCCCAGGGGCGGCTCAACATTCTTGGGGGCCTTAGGCAAGTCACAAAGATGAGGCTTTTTAGTTTTAAAAAAATAATAATAATAATAATAAATTTAAAATTAAACCATAAATTTACTTCTTGACTTTTTAGATGCAAAATTACTAATTAAACTTTCGTATTCAAGTTTACCCAATAAATCAATTTCAATGGATAAAATTGCTAAACCGTTCATAAGGTGAATCCTAGATGGATGAAAGGAAAACATAAATATCAGCTTATCCAAAACTTCTGTCGCCTGCAGAAAAGTTTTTAATGGTGAGCATTCAATATCCACTTTTCTTCTGCATTGTGGTCCACTTGAGCTTTGGTTCTGCTTCATGTTTTTTCTAATATTCTAAAATGAGATGAAGAAATGGATCAACGGAATAGATATAACACATGTAATAATGTGGAACCCACAGAGCTCAGGGCTACAGGAATCCCTAAAGTGGCCTGCCCGCAATCCGCGTCTATTATGAGAATAATGAATTTAAATCCCTAAAGTGGCCTGCCCGCAATCCGCGTCTATTATGAGAATAATGAATTTAGAATTGTATAGTACTCTAGCAGTGTTATAGTTAATAAATAGTCACTCCTAGATTATTAATATAGCATATTTTGACTTCATCCAAACCGTCTAAATTAGGTGATCCATTCTAGATAGGCTAAATTACAAAAAATCTATTGATTTAACTATTCTATCTTCCAATTAGTGGAAATTTGCATGTTGAATTCAAATAATTTGTCTAGTATACAAGAATCAACTAGTTAGGAGATCCAGCCATTGTGTGTTTTTGTTTTTGTTTTTCATGAACCATCTAAATTGGGACCCACTTTTATATCTGTTTAATTTAATTTAAAAATGTTCAAAGGTTGCAATTTCTCAATGCATGTGTATAGATTACCACACGCTATCAGAGTATTAAAAGCCTATTCCTATAATCCTGGGCCTTCATAGTTAGGGGGCCTTAGGCGATTGCCTCACCTGCCTACCCCTTAGAGCCGCCCCTGTTAATGCCCCAAGCCGAAGTCTGGCTATCGTAGGTTGTTTATCAGGTATGACCTAGAGCTGTACACTGAGTCGAGTTAGTTCGGTCAGCTCCCTCAACTCGACTCAGAAAAGTTTGGGTCGCCTCACTCGAAATTGGATTCAGATGGAGTCAAGATAGTTTTGGAGCTCAAAAAAATTTCGAGCTGAGTTCGAGCTTGTCTGAACTTGACTTGACTCGGATCGAACCTTAACTCGAATCAACTCGGATCGAATTGGCTTGGTGACTCAGTTATCTTGATATTGATGATGCCCGGCCAGTATTTGATGAAATGACTCAACGAAGTGTTGTTTCATATGCATACATTTTTCACAAGATCATATGGTGGCGAGGAAGGAATGGATATGAAACAAATCACTACAAAACGAAACTTTTACATTACAAAATTGCCTTCAAATCTTGATGTTGATGTTGTCCACCGAGTGATTGATGAAATACATGTAAACTATTGTTACTGTTTTGCATCCGGTGAGAAATTGAAAATGCACTTTATGTGTTTGAGAAAATGTTACACAGGCTTGAACTCATATTGAATTGGCCCGAGCTGCTGACCGAACCAAGCCAACCTGAGTTCGAGCTGGGGTTAACTACTGGCCGGGCCGAGTTCGAGCTGGGGTTAGCTATTGCCAAGCCAGGCCGAGCTGCCAAGCTTAGTATAACCCACCATAAAACTCTAATTGGGTTGATAGGCTATTAGCACAGCTCGATACTGACCCAGTGGCTGTCATTGGGCCCAGTAGTCCTGTTCAAGCTCAGTCCAAAGCAGGCCAGGCCTAAAACCCGACTAAGCAGCCCGTCCCACTAACAACCCCATATAAGGGTGGGGTCAAGAGAGAGATCCGGGGACACAAAAAAATCCCTGTTTTTCTTGAAAGAACTTAATTTTCTTGATCTTTGATCTCTTTTGTGGAAATAGAACCTTGACTTCCTCAGGTGGGCATCCATACGCAAGAAATGTAGAATTTCATGAATCTTCACTTCCTAAATGGAAAGTCTCAAGCATCCAAACGGCCTCTAAATGAATTAAATGTTCAAATACTGGAACTATGCTCTTTCCCTGAAGTATGAGTCAAACAGAGAAAGCGTCATGTTTTCCAAGTTTGACTGCAGAAGTCCATGGAAATAAAGGAAAGTGAATTCTAGCGTTTTTGACAGTAGATCAGTTGGATCCCAGCATCTCCTTTGTAGACATGATTAGATATACACGGGGATGACCAAATAAAGTGCCTATGTAGATTACAGAGGAAACTACTCCTCTATTTCCTAGAGGGTTGAACATATTTTGGATCGATTGGCAACCGTCTATTGTTTCTACTGTATGGCCCACCTTACGTAATTATTGAGCCTGAGACTTCTATGGTGAGGCTCACCCAGGGGTGTACACGAACCGAGCTACCTCGGTTAGCTCGCTCGACTCGACTCGAAAAAGCTCGATTCAACTTGATTCGAAGTTGAGTTCGAGCCTAGTCGAGCTGATTTTTTTAGCTCGAAAATGAGTTCAAGCCGAGTTCAAGCTAACCCCAGCTCGACTTGACTCGGATCGAACCCAACTTGAATCAAACTAGGATCGAACCAATTCAGTGACCCGATTACTTTGATATTGATGTTGCTCACCAAATCTTTGATGAAATGACTCAACGAAGTATGGCCGGTGGCAAGGAAGGTATGTATATGAAACAAATACCCTTTTTTCTTGACTTTTATGTTGCTTAGAAGGTGTTTGATAAAATATCTGTAAAACTATTGCTGTTGTTTTACATACAGTGAGATTTTGAATGTGCAGTCCATGTGTTTGTGAAAATACTGCATAGGCGAACTCAGCTTGAACTAGCCTAAGCTGCTGAGCGAACCGATCCGAGCTAGCCAGTCAAGCTCAAGGACCAAGCCGAGTTCGTGTCACGCCCCAAACCCGGAAATCCAATTCATAGGAATCCCGATCACCGAATCCGATGCCAACAGCCTTCGTGACACAGGGGAGGACGTGAGGTCGAGCATCGTCTTCCTCAAGAGGATAACTATTCCGAATCCACGGAACTTCTCTGGACTCCTCACAGAGACTTCTCGAGTCCACGAGAAAAGAGAGCAGAAAATAGAAATAAATTCTAAATAAATTCGAAATAGATTAATGAACAATTGATAATTGCCTAATGTGTCTCCTTGCACCATTAATATAGAAAAATAAATAAACTAAAATTCGTAATTACCAAAGATAGCAAAATTCTAACTCTAATAAAAATCCTAATCCTAATAAAACTCTTCTAAGGCCTAATTTCTAAAAATAAAAATTGCCTATAAACTTTCTCTAAAAGAGTCCTAGTATAACTAAAACTTATTTCTATAAGGAAAGAAAATCTAAAACTCTAAAAAATATTAAAAATTCGGAATTACTAAAAATAGTAAAATTTTCCTAAAAATTCGTTTTTGAGCCGAAAGCACATGTTTTCTGACGAAACGGACAGACGCGACCCACTTTGTGAGTCGGTTCACCTCAGATGTCCCGTTTCAGTAAAGATTGATAGGTTGACGCCCATAACGATACCCGGATCAAAAGTTATGGTCAATTCTGATCCACCTCCTTTTGGCTCAACCATCTTTGGGAATATCTCGTGACACATTCTACATCAGACCCCTCCACTTGAAAAAAACTCGTTCTCGAGTTACGCAAGAGACTTGGCACATGAGTCTGAGATAACTTCTGACGCCAATGTTCATTAGCCCTTTTTTTGTACTTGGCATTAAGCTCTTGAGCTGACATAATACATGTACTCAATGTTTTCTTGACTTGACTAATATTGATCAGTTCCTTCACATCTGACACAATACATTACTAATGCTTTCCTTGACTTGACTAATATTGATCAGTTCCTTTACATCTGTCGTTAAGATCTCATATTTTTTCTGATAATGTGGGCAATTAGGTGGACTTGCCCCTGAGACGGGATCAATGTGATTTTGTATATCTTGTATGGGAGGCAACTTATTGGGGGGTTCATCGAGCACAATCTCCTTGAACTCCTGCAACATTAGCTTCAAATCTTCTGAGATATTCACAGGCTCTATATATTCTTTCTTTTCAACTAATGAATATATATGTCTTGTTTCCTCAGATTGTTTAACAAAGGCCTGTTCAGTGATAAGATCTTGTCCCTCCACTTTAAAAGTCTTGGGTTGGTTCTCCATTCCTATAGAGGTCACATGTTCACCACTGATGAAACCTGTGGTCTGTTGCAACTCCGTTTTGATGAAGTTGTTTCTCGCGGACCAATAATAGGATTTTTCTGCATAACCTTTTACTAATCGACTATCTTGATAATAATTTTAGTTTTGTTGAAATAATACCTGATCGTAATCTTGAGGGAAGAATCGCATGCACAATAACTTCTTCATCCGCGACCATGTGCGGATTGGCGCCTTCATCTGTCTCATCCGCTCGAGTTGAAGTTGTTCCCACCAATCTGAAGCTCTGCCCGTCAACTTGTGGGCCACGAGTTTAACTTTCTTTTCTTCTACGATGTTCATGTAGTCGAAGAAACGTTCGACTTCAAGCAACCAATCGAGGAAGTCTTTGAAGTAGAGTTGGCCATTAAAACTAGCAAGATCGACTTTCATCTTAAATTCTTGAATCATCCTATGGTTCATTGATAGCATCTCCCTACGATCAGTATAATTACGAATTCCAGCAATTGCTGGTGGTGGATCACCACCATGAACACGGAGTTGCCTTAGGTTTTCCGCCAAGAGATCCCCTATGCGGTCGAGAATGACTTGTCGATTCTCTCGTTGCGCTACTTTGAAAGCTGCCGCCGTTAAAGGTAAATTCCCTGGAGCACCGCCCATGGGATTGTTGCCCGACCCGTCGTTAAAAGCCATCAATCCGAGGAGAAACCTCGCTCTGATACCAAACTGACGCAGGGGAGGACGTGAGGTCGAGCACCGTCTTCCTCAAGAGGATAACTATTCCGAATCCACGAAACTTCTCTGGACTCCTCACAGAGACTTCTCGAGTCCACGAGAAAAGAGAGCAGAAATTAGAAATAAATTCTAAATAAATTCAAAATAGATTAATGAACAATTGATAATTGCCTAATGTGTCTCCTTGCACCATTAATATAGAAAAATAAATAAACTAAAATTCGTAATTACCAAAAATAGCAAAATTCTAACTCTAATAAAAATCCTAATCCTAATAAAACTCTTCTAAGGCCTAATTTCTAAAAATAAAAATTGCCTATAAACTTTCTCTAGAAGAGTCCTAGTATAACTAAAACTTATTTTTATAAGGACAGAAAATCTAAAACTCTAAAAAATATTAAAAATTCGAAATTACTAAAAATAGTAAAATTTTCCTAAAAATTCGTTTTTGAGCCGAAAGCGTATGTTTTCTGACGAAACGGACAGACGGGACCCACTTTGTGAGTCGGTTCACCTCAGATGTCCCGTTTCAGTAAAGATTGATAGGTTGTACGCCTCATAACGATACCCGGATCAAAAGTTATGGTCAATTTACAGTCCACCTCCTTTTGGCTCAACCATGCTGGGAATATCTCTGTGACACATTCTACATCAGACCCCTCCACTTGAAGAAAACTCGTTCTCGAGTTACGCAAGAGACTTGGCACATGAGTCTGAGATAACTTCTGACGCCAATGTTCATTAGCCCTTTTTTTGTACTTGGCATTAAGCTCTTGAGCTGACATAATACATGTACTCAATGTTTTCTTGACTTGACTAATATTGATCAGTTCCTTCATATCTGACACAATACATGTACTCATGCTTTCCTTGACTTGACTAATATTGATCAGTTCCTTTACATCTGTCGTTAAGATCTCATATTTTTTCTGATAATGTGGGCAATTAGGTGGACTTGCCTCTGAGACGGGATCAATGTGATTTTGTATATCTTGTATGGGAGGCAACTTATTGGGGGGTTCATCGAGCACAATCTCCTTGAACTCCTGCAACATTGGCTTCAAATCTTCTGAGATATTCACAGGCTCTATATATTCTTTCTTTTCAACTAATGGATATATATGTCTTGTTTCCTCAGATTGTTTAACAAAGGCCTGTTCATTGATAAGATCTTGTCCCTCTACTTTAAAGGTCTTGGGTTGGTTCTCCATTCCTATAGAGGTCACATGTTCACCACTGATGAAACCTGTGGTCTGTTACAACTCCGTTTTGATGAAGTTGTTTCTCGCGGACCAATAATAGGATTTTTCTGCATAACCTTTTACTAATCGACTATCTTGATAATAATTTTAGTTTTGTTGAAATAATACCTGATCGTAATCTCGAGGGAAGAATCGCATGCACAATAACTTTTTCATCCGCGACCATGTGCAGATTGGCGCCTTTATCTGGCTCATCCGCTCGAGTTGAAGTTGTTCCCACCAATCTGAAGCTCTGCCCGTCAACTTGTGGGCCACGAGTTTAACTTTCTTTTCTTCTACGATGTTCATGTAGTTGAAGAAACGTTCGACTTCAAGCAACCAATCGAGGAAGTCTTTGAAGTAGAGTTGGCCATTAAAACTAGCAAGATCGACTTTCATCTTAAATTCTTGAATCATCCTATGGTTCATTGATAGCATCTCCCTACGATTAGTATAATTACAAATTCCAGCAATTGCTGGTGGTGGATCACCACCATGAACACGGAGTTGCCTTAGGTTTTCCGCCAAGAGATCCCCTATGCGGTCGAGAATGACTTGTCGATTCTCTCGTTGCGCTACTTTGAGAGCTGCCGCCGTTAAAGGTAAATTCCCTGGAGCACCGCCCATGGGATTGTTGCCCGACCCGTCGTTAGAAGCCATCAATCGAGGAGAAACCTCGCTCGATGCAATGTGAGGGGAAGACGTGAGGTTGAGCACCGTCTTCCTCAAGAGGATAACTATTAGAATCACGGAACTTCTCAGACTCCTCACAGAGACTTCTCGAGTCCACGAGAAAAGAGAGCAGAAATTAGAAATAAATTCTAAATAAATTGAAATAGATTAATGAACAATTGATAATTGCCTAATGTGTCTCCTTGCACCATTAATATAGAAAAATAAATAAACTAAAATTCGTAATTACCAAAAATAGCAAAATTCTAACTCTAATAAAAATCCTAATCTAATAAAACTCTTCTAAGGCCTAATTTCTAAAAATAAAAATTGCTTATAAACTTTCTCAGAAGAGTCTAGTATAACTAAAACTTATTTTTATAAGGACGAGAAAATCTAAAACTCTAAAAAATATTAAAAATTGAAATTACTAAAAATAGTAAAATTTTCCTAAAAATTCGTTTTGCCGAAAGCGTATGTTTTTTCGACGAAACGGACATGACGGGACCCACTTTGTGAGTCGGTTCACCTCAGATGTCCGTTTCAAGTAAAGATTGATAGATTGTACGCCCCAGAACGATACCCGGATCAAAAGTTATGGTCAATTTACAGTCCACCTCCTTTTGGCTCAACCATGCTGGGAATATCTCTGTGACACGTTCTACATCACTTCGCAGTACCCCATTCTCGACGCCCAGTGCCCATGTGCTAAGTTCCGATCCTGGGATCCTAAAAGGAGGATTTTTCAACATATATTTATCTCGTAATAAGCATAACCACAAGTTTACCAAAATCACAAAGGCAACATCATCATCATATATCCACTAATATAAACATTTGAATATAATGTTGAGAGGGAAATACATATGTCAAAAAACAAAGCTCCAAAAGTCAACTACATGCTCCAAGCTCCACGCTGCTGCAACCTAACATCACCTGCACGCATCTATCGTGCATAAGTTTATAGAAAGCTTAGAGGGTGGTGTAAGTGTGTGCACAAGGTAAGTGTCAAGTATTCAACGCAATGTCATAATCATACAATGTCAAAATAGGCGCAAGATCATGAATCATACGTTATCAGAGTAAGCAAAAATACTGACAAGTCCATGAGTCAAACAATATCAGAATACGCAATATAGATCAACTATACAAATGAGGAACAATATTAAAATACGCGTTATAAATTAACTATACAAATGAGGAATCATAAAGAGTCAAATATCAGATGCCGTATTTAAACTATATAAATGCAGAAACACAGGTAACCCAAAATGTCATATGCCGCGAATGTAATGCATTATACGGTGCGAATGAAATGACCATGCTGAAGTGTGAAGTCGAGATGACAGTACATAGTATCGCAGGCTATGAGGTCCATCACAAGGGACTTCTATCCAAACCAGTATCATACCTAAATTTAAATAGTCAGACTCAATGTGGTAAACTCCTGATCTCAGGTTAGTCGCGCATCTCAACCGAAATCCTGGTCACTATGAAGGTACACGTAACAAATAGTTGTGTACCACCAGTCCGAGTGGATAGTGAATGAATGAATGAATGAGTATACAACTCATACTCAATAAGTCACATATCAGTACGGTTCCTCTCTAGGATCATCACTGGGGTCTAATACACTTTAAATGATACAGCCCCTCTCCCAGCAGCAGAGTTTAAGTGAGCATAAGAAACCTCACTATTTGCCTGGCCAATAGTCTGTCAATACCTATCGGACACGTCGATAGCGAACCCATTCATGAGCTAGTCAACTCAGCCTAGTAATGTCCCCTATCCTCGGGTGGGTAAGGCTACACCCCCTCCCAACCGACCACGACACAGTGGGAGATGCGGCCTCCTGGTATTCGGCGCTCGGGCGCTTATGTATCCACTCAGTCTTGATGTTGGGGCCTCCTCTGGTACCAAGAGGGCTTAGAAATTTTCACCCAGGGCCATCTATGGCAGCCCGATGCTAGTAACAAATTTCCAATGTCCCATCTGGTCATCCACGATATACCTGTGGAAGCTACGGCCCTGATGTCGCTAGGGCGTACAGTACTCACAACACATAATGTGAGATGCGTGAGTCACACAATCTAGTCATGCATCAATCCTGCACATACCGTGCGCTCATGTGAGATAACCTCTGCTTATCAGGGAGTCTCATAACAATCTGCCCAATGATATATGCAATGATCAACCACATCTCATAACAAACATGCAGATGATGCGTATGGGTATGTATCATGATGCTTATGCTGTCGCATACTCATAATCAATATCAATAACTGGCATCGACAATCGATCTCGATGATGTGGACATTTAACCAACATTGCCCCAAAGAAATGGCCCACATAGAGCCTAACATATAGTGGACCTATGGCCTCACACAATGGTCAAATATACAACACCATGGGCCTCACTCAAGAGCTTAATACACATCACGATGGGCCTTTTACATGGGCCTAACATACATCACAATGAGCTTCATCGCCTGGCCCTCAAATGCATCCCAATAGGCCTCATCACATAGGCCTCATATACATCACATTGAGCCTTAAACACGGGCTGAATACACATCACAACGGGCCTCAAATACAGGCCGCATATACATCACATTAGGCCTCGACAATCGAAATTGATAGGTAATCGGAATCGGCCAATCGGTCATGTCAATCGGAATTGACAATCGATCACGACAATCGGCATCGATCGATAATCAAAATCGGCAAATTGGTCACGTCAATTAGAATCGACAATCGGTCACGACAATCGGTATCGATCGATAATTAGAATCGACAAATTGGTCACGTAAATCAAAATTGACAATCGACATCAATCGATAATCAGAATCGATATATCGGTCACGACAATCGAAATCGGCAATCGGTCACGATAATTGGAATCGATCGATAATCAGAATAGGCAAATCGGTCACGTCAATCAAATCGGTAATCAGTCATGACAATCAGGATTGATCGATAATCAAAATCGGCAATCGGTCACGACAATCAGCATCGATCAATAATCAGAATCGACAAATCGATCACGACAATCGGTATCGATCGATAATCAGAATCGGCAAATCGGTCACGTAAATTAGAATCGACAATTGGTCACGGCAATCGACATCGATCGTTAATCAGAATCAACAAATCGGTCACGACAATCGGAATTGGCAATCGGTCATGACAATCAAAATCGATCGATAATCAGAATCGACAAATCGGTCATGTAAATCAGAATCGGCAATCGGTCATGACAATCGGAATCGATCGATAATCAAAATCGGCAAATCAGTCACGTCAATCGGGATCAGCAATCGGTCACGACAATCAGGATCGATCGATAATCAGAATCGGTAAATCGGTCACAACAATCAAAATCAGCAATCGGTATCGACCTCGACCTTCGATAATCGGAATCGGTAATCGACATTCGGAATCGACCTCGACCTTCGATAATCGGAATCGGCAATCGGAATCGGCCTCGATGAGAACGGGCCTAACGAGGCCTAAGGGAAGGTCATAATATGGACATTCAACCATCATTGTCCATCAATGTGGACGTTTAACCAACATTGTTCCCAAGGAATGACCCACATAAAACCAAACATATAGTGGGCCATGGCCTCACACAAAGGTGGTCGCATCACATGGGCCGAAAATACATCTTAATGAGCCTCATCATATGGACCATAATCACATCACTTCAGGCCTTGCCTATAGGCCTCAAATACATCACAATAGGCCACAACTCATGGGCTTCAAATACACAATAGGTGGGCCCTACACATGGGCCTAATATACATCAAATGGGTTGCATCAACGGACCTCACCAATAGGCCGATAACATCAAGTGGGCCACATCAATGGGCCTCGTATACATCAAGTAGGGCCACACCATCTACACCTATTCATCCATTTTAAAGATCAATTTAGAGTATTTCCTAAAAAAAAAAAAATCATCGAAAGATCGCCTGGACCATGCCACAAATAACAGTGATGATAATGATATACACCAGGGCCACCATAGCGTTTACTTCCATCCAATCTGTGCAGATGGTCACAGAGACCAAAATTAAGTGGGAAGACAAATATCACAAGGCAGCACGTTGTCGAGGTGGGCCCCACCTCACGTGACCACACGTGTCATCACAGTTGGCCTTGCACGGATGGATGGAGTGGATTAAAATCCATATGATGGACGGTTTTGAAATAACATATACCACATGATCAGGCCAGCAGAACTTGCTGACGTCAATCCAATCCAATAGCTGGGCTTCTGGCCAGCGAATGGACGGTGTGGTATAACACGTACCTCATGATGGACGACATGGTGAATAGATACATCTCGGTGCGTCCCACCATCACCGTCCAGATATGGACGGTGTGGATCAAACAGATACATCATGTGAGGGCCCACCGTCTCATCTTGGATGGTGCAGATAAAACACATACAACACGGTGAAATCCACTGTCCAGATGGGCGGTGAATAAAAATATATACATCACGGTGGTCCCCACCGTCCACGTACTGGATGGTGGGACGCAACCCTTAAATCAGTGGACCCCATGTGATGGAGGTGGGCCACCCCACATCTTTCATGATATATATAAATATTATAAAATATTATTGCTATATATATTGCTCGAAAAGGGTCCAGCGTCCAGACCTTTTGGACGCTGGACGGACGGGCGGTTTAGATGTAGGACGATACATCAAGGTAGGATCCACTTGCTGGATGCACACGTCTTTAAGGTGGCCCACATCCAATGCGCCACACGTGCTGCAGCTTGGAAGCAATACATATATTATGATGTGGTCTGTCAAGACCGATGGCGTGGATGCAATGGATGGATGGTGTGGGACGGAATACATACATCATGTGGGCCACGTTCACTGATCTTGCTGACGTCATACAGTGGGACCCACACCTAGAAGATGGACGGTTGGCGTGCATATAGCACATGCATGAGATGGGTTCCACCGTCCAGGAACACTGGACGGTGGAGATATATATATATATATATATATATATATATATATATATATATATATATATATATATATATATCAAGGTGGACTCCACCGTCCAGGATCTGCACAGTAGATGCTGTGAATGAAACACATACGCTATTGGGGGTCCACACATGTGGGACCCACCAGCCTTTTGGAAAAAGATGATATTTGTGTTTTTACATCGTCCCTGGATGGGGTGTGTCACTCGGTGTGGGGTCCGTATCAGTGTGGACGGCCCTGGATGGGGTGTGTCACTCGGTGTGGGGTCCGTATCAGTGTGGACGGCAGAATAAAATGCATACATCGTTGTGGGGCCACGTCCCACGTGATGGATGGTCCTGATGAAGCATACACATCATGCTGGTGGACCCACCTAACTTGCTGACGTTTGCACCACAGCAGCCACATGCTCTTCGGATGGGTGGTGCAGATAAAGCACTCACGTCAGGGTGGTTTCCACTTGAAATTTGAATTCACTTCGTTGGATGGTCGGTGTGGATACACACATCCGTCAGGTGGGTCCACGTCCGATGTACGGACCGTGGATGAAATATACATGCCAAGGTGGGTCCACGTGTGGGCCACACACCTCATCCATACCATAAAAAGAGAAAGAGAGAAAAAAAAAAAAAGAAAAAAAAAAAAGAAAAGGGAGAAACGTGATGGAGATCGGAGTAGCGGAGGGACCCCGCCACTATGGGTCCCTCTTTGATATAACACATACATCAAGATGGGTCCCACATATGTGGGCCCTCAAATCACAAATTTAATAATAAAATCACCCACCTCGAGATCTCTCCTTCATTCTTCCGCTAATGCATGATAGAGTCCTAATGGGACACACTACTCTCTCCCATGGAAGCCATGGACGTGAGTTGCTCCCATGGAGCTTGGGAGAAATGAGAGAGAGAGATGATGGGAGAGAAGTGTTGAAAAATATTGATTTTAAATATATTTTAATAATAAAAATAATATATATAATATATTATTTTGTTTGAAAAAACACTGTTGTGTGGGTTTTTTGGGAATAGTCCCACATGGGAAAGGGAAGAGAAAAATCTGTGGTTTAAATGATAATAGTGGAGTATTATAATATTTACCTACCTAGTCCGGGCTCGGGCTCGATGCGAGGGCGTAGGCATGTGAGGTGGTGTGGCTGTAAAGGCGCTAGTGGCGCACTTCGCACATGCACATCGTGTCGCAGAGGGTCGCTCTCTTCGCGAACCGGACCGAAACGTGTGCGAGTCGCGGTGCGACTGAATGAGAGTCCTTCTAATTATATAGATGCTAGAAATATAACTGTTGCACAAATGTGTAACAACTATGGACTTAATTGCAGGGGCATGGATAACCCAACAGCTAAAAAACGGCTAGCTGCTGTCTCACAACAGTCACCATAGCCTATAAAAGGAGGTCCTCGATGGGTTTTCAAATCATCTCAACTCACTCCAGCAAACCCATACGAACTGAGATAGCCAGCCCCCTCTCAACTTGTACTCTATTGCTTCCAGCAACATAGCAAGGCTTGAACCTTAGCTTGAAGAACAGACCAGCGGTGTGGTTTAGGACGGTTCAACTGAACTAGTACCTGAAGATTTGAACTGACCAGCGCAGTGGTCGAAACCATTTTTTTCTCTTTCTTTTTCTTTCTTTTGGGATTTTTCTCTATATTATAATACTGCCAGAAATTGTGTAATTGAGTTCCAATAGGTGGGCCTTCGTGTTTGCTGAACGCAGACCCACACCAGGCTCGTCGTATCCTAGAAGAAATTTGCCTGTAACCCATCAGCTTACTCAATTCACTTGAGTAGGGGCAAATAACGCTTTAAGGACTGTGTTTTCAGATGTGCTTTAGCCTATCCTTATTTCTGATTATCGTGATATTTTCGGTTTACATATTATACAGAAATTATATTATTCTGTATAATATCCAACAATCTTAAAGTGTTATTTAAATGGAAGCCGACAGTATTTCATCCATCAAGTTGATGAATCAGAACTTGATACGTCTTGATCGGTTCGATGGAACCAATTTTACAAGATGGCAAGACAAGCTAAAATTTCTCCTGACGGCGCTAAAGATCTACTACATTTTAGATCCTAATTTGCAAGTGTTACCTGAAGCAACCGACAATGACACACCTAAACAGGTGATAGCCCGCACCAAACGAGCCAAAGATGAACTCTTATGTTGAGGACACATTCTGAACGTATTCTCTGACCGTTTGTACGATCTGTACCAACAGACGTCATCAGAAAATGAGATCTGGGCCGCTCTGGAGTCCAAATATAAGGCTGAAGAAGAAGGTACCAACAAGTTTCTCATCGCCAGGTGTTTTAACTTCAACATGGTAGATAACAAACCGTTACTGTCCCAAATCCAAGAACTGCAGCTAATAGTAAGCAAAATCAAAGCCATCAAAATAGATCTTCCTGAATCATTCCAGGTCGGGGCTATAATCGTCAAATTGTCACCGATGTGGAAAGATTATAGAAAGAATTTGCTGCATAAAACTAAGGTCTACATACTGGAATAAATCCAGAAACACCTTAGAATTGAGGAAGAATCTCGTAACCGCAACAGAAAAAATGATAACTGGAATGCCTAGTCCAAGGTACATGCAGTGGAGAACTCCAATAACAAACATCCTGAGAAGGACAATTCCCTGAAACCCAATAAAGGAAAATTCAAGAAAAATGCCTAAAAAAAGAACGGAAAGTTCAAAGGCCCATGCCATGTCAGTGGGAAAATCGGGCACTATGCTCGAGTATTTTAATATCGCAAATCTAAACAAGAGGCAAGTGCAGTAGAAGAAGGTGATATAGTGGCCATGATCACTAAGGTGAATACCATCCAAGGCAAAGTTCCAGATTGGTGGTATGATACTGCCATTACAGTATATGTGTGCTATGACAAATCAACCTTCAAAACCTATGAGGAATTGACCGATGGTCAAGAAGTCCAAATGGGTAATGAAGTTCGATCGAAGGTCGTCGGCAAAGGAACTATCGAACTGATATTTACCTCTATGAAGAAAGTGATTCTAATCAATGTACTGCACGCTCCAGACATGAGGTGAAACTTAGTTTCTGGGGATCTTCTAGGAAAACCAGGTATAAGGGTGGTGTACGAGTCAGGTAAACTGATTCTGTCTAAGAATGAGAATTTTGTCGGAAAGGGATATGCTTGTAACGGGATGGTCAAGTTTTCTCTTAATGAAAGTAGCACTTCTGCGTATATGGTTGAATCCGCTGGACTGTGGCATGATAGACTAGCCCATATAAGGTATAGTACTTTGAAGTTCATGGCTAAGAATGATTTAATTTCATACACAAATAACGAAACCAATAAATGTGAAGTGTGCATACGATCCAAAATGACGAAAAAACCTTTTCCAAGTGTTGAAAGATCGTCTCAAATATTGGATCTTGTGCATAGTGATATTTGTGAGTTAAACGACATTCATACTCGTGGAGGTAAACGGTACTTCATAACCTTTATAAATGATTGCTCTAGATATGTGTATGTGTACCTATTAAAGAGTAAAGATGAAGCATTGAACATGTTTAAGATATATAAAGCAGAAATAGAGAATCAACTAAATAAGAAGATAAAAATTCTCCGTAGCGATAGAGGAGGAGAATACTTCTCTAATGAATTCGATATCTTCTGTGAAGAACATGGACTGATATATATGAATGTACAGCGCCATACACACCTCAACAAAATGGAATACCTGAAAGGAAAAATAAAACATTAGTAGAAATGGTCAACTCAATGCTGATAAGAGTAAAGTTGTCACTAAGTTTATGGGGTGAGGCACTGCTTGCAGCATGCCATATTCTAAATACAATACCGTCTAAAAAGTATAAAATATCTCCATATGAAACATGGAGAGGTAAAAAACCTAACCTAGGATATCTTAAAGTGTGGGGGTGTCTTGCATACTACAGAACCCCTGATCCGAAAAGAACTAAGTTAGGACCAAGAGCTATTAAATGCGTCTTCATAGGGTATGCACAAAATAGTAAAGCTTTTAGACTTCTAGACATAGAGTCTAATACAATAATAGAATCAAAAGACGCTGAATTCTTTGAGAACTCACTATCCTTAGAGTCAAAGGATAATGAAATCCAAACTCCTGATAAAGAACTAGATAGCACAACTCCACAGATAGTGGAAGCTCCTATTGAACCTCGTAGGAGTAAAAGGACAAGAATAGAGAAGAGTCTAGGAGATGACTATATAAACTCACAACGCATCATTTTCGATACTGTAAAAGCAGATAGAAAAAATGTTATAAGACGAATACCTATAGTGATGACTATAGAAAATGATTCTAAATCATATAAAGAGGCTATATCCTCTAGAGATGCAACTTTCTGGAAAAAAGTTATAAACGATGAAATGGAATCCATACTATCAAATCAAACATGAAAACTAATTAACTTACCTCCAGGTTCTAGACCCATAGGTTGCAAGTGGGTATTTAGGAAGAAATATCATACTGATGGGATTATCCAAACCTTTAAAGCTCGATTAGTAGCTAAGGATTTTAGACAAAAAGAAGGAATAGATTACTTTGACACATACTCTCCTATAGCTAGGATAACATCCATTAGGATATTATTTGCGGTAGCTTCGATACATCATCTTCACATCCATCAAATGGATGTAAAGACCGCTTTCCTAAATGGTAACCTCAATGAGGAGGTATACATGGAACAACCTGAAGGGTTCATTCTACTAGGAAATGAAAACAAAGTATGTAAATGAAAACAAAGTATGTAGATAACTCCACTCCTGATGGACGCACTCAACCCATGAGTGTACATGATTTCACTATCGGAGGTTTTAAATCAGGTTCACCTCTAACCTTCACATCCCTACACAAGGACTTTTAGATTTATGCCCTACACAAGAACAATGGTCATACTCCTAAACCCAATAATTTAGGCCCTACACAAGAACCTGGTGGTTTAGTCCTTACACAAGAGCTAAGGTCATACTCTCAAACTTTAGATTTATGCCCTACACGAGAGCCAATGTCGTACTCCCAAACCCGACACGTATTCTCTTGATGGAGGCCTACATAAGGACTTGAGTTGGTTTTTCCTTCGGCTAACCAACAACCTAGGCCCTACACAAGAACCACGGAATTTAAGCCCTACGGAAGAGTCAAGGTCCTACGAAAGAACCTAAGTGAGTTTGAACACAAACTCTTGTACTACAACTTACACAAAGAATGAGTACAAACATGAATTCCTACACATGACACTTGTCGGATTGAGTCCCTTTGAATGCTCCTCTTGGGTTGCTTGATCTCCGCTCTCTCATGCTTCAATCAAGTCCCCAATGATCCCCTTATCATGTTGTCGCTGCTTTGTCAAGGCTTCAACTCCACGATCAATCACCTTGCTTGTGATACTCCTCTTGAGATTAGGGGTGTCCATCGAGTCAATGAGTCGAGCTAGCCTCAGCTGAACTTGGCTCGGCCACTAGCTGACCTCAACTCAAACTCGGCTCGGTCCTCAAGCCTGACTGGCCAGCTCAGCTTAGTTCGGTCAGTAGCTCGAGCCGAGTTTGCCATTGAGGCATTTCCACAAACACCTAGACTACACCTTCAAAATCCCTTTATATGTGAAACATAAGCAATGGTTTATAGGTATTTTATCAAACACCTTCTAAGCAACATAAAAACTAAGAAAAAAAAGGGTATTTGTTTTATGTACATACCTTCCTTACCACCAGCCACACTTCGTTGAGTCATTTTATCAAACACTTGGTGAGCAACAACAATGATAAAATAACTGAGTCACCGAATTGGTTCGATTCGTGTTCGATTCAAGCTGGATTCAATCCGAGTCGAGTTGAGCTAGGGCCTGCTCGAACTCGGTTTGAACTCATTTTTGAGCTTAAAAAATCGGCTTGACTCGACTCGAACTCAGCTTCGAACCGAGTCGAATCGAGCTTTTTCGAGTCGAATCGAGCTTTTTCGAGTCGAGTCGAGCGAGCGAGCTAACCGAGCTAGCTTAGTTCATGTACACCCCTACTTGAGATGCTCAAAGTGATAGGAGTGGGTTGAATCTCCTACAACTAATGGGTAGTTGTTTATCTTAGGGGATTTAACTAGATGGGTCTCTTAAAAGAGTTGGACATTGATTTACCAAGAATGCTTAAGTCCAATCCATAGGAAATGGAGGAGTTCAAGCACATCTCAATGTTGAGGTTAAAATCCTCATTAAAGGTGTAATCTCAAAGGATATGGCTTAGAACTCAATGAAATAGTGGCTTAGGATGAGTTATTTGCATATGGAATCACCTTACCTTCTATTACTCTAAAAACCCATCATAATATCCAAGAATCGAATGCACTTTATAAAAAGTTTAAGCTCCAACAATTAAAAAAAATAAAATAAAAAATGGGCAGAAAACGGCTCTATAGATGTCATCGAAGGACCTTCGATGTCATTGAAGGTTTCTTCGATGCCATCGAGAATTCTAGACAATAATCATGTTTTCTTGTTAGACAAATCTGGTCCTTTTTCGATGTCATTGAACATCACACACTTCGATATCATTGAAGGTGCTTCGATGCTATCGAGAAAGTCAATGAAAATTTTAAAAAGCTTGTTAGATATTTCTGGATCTCAAATCGATGTCATCGAATGGTCCTCGATACCATCGAGAATTCAAGCAAAAATTCAATTTGGTTGTTGGACTATCCCGACTCTCAATCGATGTCATCGAGCAGGTCTTTGATGTCATCGAAAACCGTTCGATAGCAGCTCGATGTCATCAAACATTACACAGAATCTGTTATTTTAGGCAATCTTCTACATGGCAGATTCGCACCTCTTCTAGCCATCTTTATCATGTTTTCTTGGTCTCCTAAGGCTAAGGGATTATCAAATTTATATTCCTATAGGGACAAGATCATCTAGAGGTTATAGGGTTGTTTTAGTTAGAGGTTAGGGTCACCAAAGCATCTCTTTTACCCTTACGTGCTCCTTAATGCTTCTACTCCACTTGTGTCTTCGGTCTTCACTTTCTAAAGGCTCAACCGACTACAAGACACAACGGTTCACATGATTGACAAACCAAGGTGCAAAAATGAGTGCACTAACAAAAATGGCTCTATCGATATGATTAAAAGGCCTATCGATGGGATCAAAGGTCCTTCGATAGGATCGAGCACATTATCGATCCTATTGAGAAACTGCAGGATTTTTTTGTTGAGGTTACTGGACTATTTCTTCGATTGCATCAAGTGGTCCTTCAATGCCATCAAGATCCATCGACAGACTGTCGATGGGATCAATGACTGCTCAAAAACTGTTGTTTTGGGCAGTGTATTTTACAGCAGCTTTGCACCTCTTATAGCTTTACTTATCATGTTCCAACTTGGCTCATAAAGCTATGTGATTATCAATTAAGGTTTACCTATGAATATTAGAAATATCTAGAAGCTAAGGTTGTTTTGGGTATAAGGGTTAAGGTCACTAAGACACCTCATTTACATGTTCTTCACTCCTTAATGCTTTATGTCCACTTGTATCTTCAGTCTTCAAATTTAAAAGGCTCAATCGATTCCATACACACAGACTCATGTGATTAATAAACAAACTCGATGCACAAATAAGTGCACTAATAGAGAATGACCCAGTGTGATGAGCTACACCCAATTAGACCCTCACACTCACACTCAATCTCTCCATTTCTCCCCCTCTCATTCTCATTTCCTCACTCCCACACTCTATCACTCAATTTCCCAAACCTAAGAAATGAAAGAAATGGACAAAATCCCTTATATAGCCCCATTTTAAAAAATTGGTGATTGCAAACATTTTGAAATTCGAGATTAACAACGATCGGTCGGTCGAACCAACAAATATAAATTCTGTAATGTTTTTGTGCTACACAAGCTGGTTGATCTTATAGGGGCTAAGTTGGCCCTGAAATGGCCTAGTTCACTATCTCATAGTCGTAACGGTTTACCCTGGGTGTCATGCTGACCATTCACTCATACTGAGCAACTTGTTCATTACAATGAGGCACTGAAGCCTACTGCATCGGTCATCTAATAATATAGGTTATGGTTCTAATTCGGTGGGATCGAACAACAATTCGATTGACCAGCACTGAAGTTCGATCGACACTGGGTGGTAGACTCCCTGGAGTTTCAACACCGGGTCAAGGGTTCGAGTACCCACGGTGGTGAAATCCCACGGTGTGCGTGTGTGGGGTGTGTGTGCGTGTGGCGTGAGTGTGTGGGGGTGTGTGTGCGTGTGTTAAAAAAATAAAAATAAAAAAAGACCAGCACTAAAGTCCAATCGAATGCATTCAGCCAAATGTTCAATTTGATGTATTTTGTGATAGATCTTACTAGATTGATCATCCGAACTATTGGGAGTTCGGTTCCCACAGGTGATCCAATGCAGTTCATCTGATTAAGGTATGGGATTCGATTGAGGCACATGATTTTAGGTTGGGTTTTGACTTGAAATCCATTAGTCTGCGAGTACACACACATGTTTGGCTTCCTATTTTAATCGAAATTTCTTCCGTAACACTCGACGACATCTAATACTCGATTATTAGAGGGCCGAGGTTTTACACTCTCACCCAGGAATCTTTATAATATGCCCCCTTTTATTGAAAGAAAACACATGTTTTAAGCATAAGAAACAAGGCTTCATGCATACATGCCTAAAATGAGGACACTACCTCAGCAATCTCATCTGAAGGCAAGTTTTTCGAATGGTGTGAAAGATACTTTCAATAGTAGCTAATCAAACATCACCAACCACTTGGTAACAACAAACCAAAGAGAGGTTTCACGCCTAATAAACTTCTCTCTTGCAATAGGTTTTGTCAACATATTCATCGTATTATCGTCGTATTTGTTCATTTTCCACCGTATCACGAGCAAAGTGATACTGTCCGTCAATGCAATTTGTCCGAGCATAAAATACCAAAAGTTTAACTACCATCATCATGTTTTGTCAATGTGCACACATGTATGCAATTGTCCATGTTTGTGTTAAATGACTTTCTTCGCTTTGAAACTCTACAGGGCTTCTGGATTGGAGGCATCTAAATTATTGTCAAATATTAAAAAAACTTAGATTTTTTAATGTTAATGGATGTTTTAATATTTTAAAATTAAAAAATCATGGCACAAATAATAATAATAATAATAATAATAATAACAACAACATTAACAACAACCAAATTTCCATTCCATCTGTCCTTAACAACAGCAACAATAACAGTTATTCATCCAAAGAGGGATGGACAATTAAAGGTGCAAAATATGTGATAGTTAGGATTTGATGATTTTTTTAATTTTTTATTTTAGAGGGTTGAGCAAATAAATGTGGGAAACATGTGATGGTTGGGATTATCTGGCCAAAGTAATAGTTTAAAGGTTGGACAACCAAGGGGGGACCAACATGGTAGCACAATTTATAGAATGGCAACATGGACCATTATTTCCTCAGTTGTTGATTAATGGACCCACAGTGATTTTGAGAGGGATGCCTAGAAAGGGTAGGACCCACATGATAGATGGTCTAGATCAATGGTCGAAACGTAACGTTTGTAATAGGATCAATGTCAATCTTCCCTTGCCCTAGCCATTGATTGGACGTTTAGGATCCCCAACCAAGTGATTTTTTGAGAAGGGCGGACAATAAGGGTGGGACCGCATGATGGTTGATTTAGATCGATAGTTGGCCCATTCGTAGTATGATTAATATGGACCATCTATTTTCTTAGTCATTGATTTGAATATTAGAATCATCCAATCAAAGTGACTTTTGAGAGGACTGGACAATCGAAGGTGGGATCATATGATGGATGGTCCATATCAATGTCAGACAAATGTGGACCATCCATTCCCCTGAATGGACGGTTTGGATCATCTGACGTAAGTGTCCTTCACAGTGATGGGTAATCAAGGGTAGGGCCACATAACGGTTGGTATTAGCTCAATAATCATAATGTATGTAGTCTGACCAACATAAACCATCCATTTCCCTAAAGATTGAGGGATGGTTAGGATCATACAAAAAATTTAATGTTTCTTAAATCAACTGTGGGACCCACATGATGGATTGTCTTAGATCAGTGATTTGACCATTTCATGGACTATCCATTCCCCTAACATGGAATGGATGGTTAGGATCATCCAAAAAATTAAATATTTCAAGGTTGTAGATGATCAAAGGTGGGACCCATACGATGGTGGTATGGATAACAATCAGACCATTTGCATTAGGATCAATATAGATCATCCACTTCCCTTGCAATTAAGGATCTTCTAACAAAAGCCAACTTTGAAGTGGCTGGCATGATCAATTAAGAGTGGGACCCAAAATGATGGATGTTTTGGATGAAGTATCAGTCCATTGCGCAGTGTAATCAACTGTACTAAGGTCGTTTGGTATCATGGATTTGGGGATATTTGAGGGGATCTCCAATCCGTGGTTGAAATGGGGGTTTCAAATATATTGGGTTTCAAATCCGTCGAACAGGGGTTGAAATCCACCGTGAGAGCTTTGATCACATCTTAAATCCTCTCCACAGTTGCATGTGTAACATATGTGTCACCGGACTATTATTCAATTGGGCACATGACCCACCAATGATATTCCAAAATAATAAGATTATCAATTGCACATCACTACAATTACTTTAATATGATGATCAACACCGTCCAAACATTGTCCATGTAAATCAACGGTTAAAAATTGTTGGCTAGTCACCCGGACATGATCTTGTATTTGTGGTCCATGTCAGTACACACACTCTATGTTAGGGTGCTAGGGATCAATTACTTGATGCTGAAGCTAATACATACAGAAGAAATAAAAATCAAGCCATCCTATCAAATCACGCTTATGTCATACATTTATCCAACGTTTAAAAAATGAAAAAGATCCAACGGCTCTATTTCAACAAAAAATGTTTCCATGAATCAATGAATAGGATTGTTCAACCAAACTGATTTTGGGTCCACCACTAACTGGCCCAGCCACAATGGATTCCAGGATTTATTCGGTTTAATTGGAGTTAATATACGCCATATTATCTAATTTTTCTAAGTGCTTGCATATCAAGCATCATATTCCACCGGAGTATCAATTAACTCTGGGTGCAATGAACACTCTCTGTCTATTGATGGTGAGTGGTGGGCCCACGTAACAAAAAGCTATCTTTTGTTAAGACGTGCGCATCAAATAATTTAAATCCATGGATGGTGTTGTTAGTCAAGGTTCATCGAATCATATCTTTATCTTTCAACATAGAATCAAAGAAAATAAGAGATCTCACCGAACTTTTGATTATGTACATCCCTTTCTTTTTTAACATTTAAACGGCTCAATCGATCAATCTGGACCGCTCATTAGGTTTGCCATATAGCTTTCTTGGGCCTTGTTGAAAATATCAAAACCCATCAGATGGTTCAACTTTTTCATTATAATTTATAACCATTCGTAATCTAAACCGTGGATGGGAATGTTAGGATTGCCTGATGGAGGGGCGGTAGAATAATAAGAGATCCATGTTGGATCCCAACAAAATGGAAGGGTCAAATAGTTGGCTGGACTATTTTTATATAAACAATCTTGACCGTCAATTTTTAGCCGTCCGTCTGATCGGTGTGATTTCCTCATGGAAGCAAATTTCATGTGTTCCAGACCTAATGGATGGCCTGGATTGATCCATCGGACAGTCCAAGTGGCCTAATTCAACTAGAAGTATCATAACTCGTGGTTCTGATCTCTTTTTTTTCAGTCTCTACTAAAACCTCCAACAGATTTTTTTTATTATTATTTTTTTAAATGCAATGATACTTTCACCCACCACAGTGCTGATTTAAGACTCTATCTTGCTTTTTTGTAATACAATAGTACATATTGAAACTATTGTTTCCCTATAAGTAGAAAAGAGGGTGTATATTGTCAAAAATTGTAGGTGTAAATAGAGGCTCCATTTCTAGAATCTCCACTTTCCAAGTGCCCCTTTAATTTTCACTGGGAGTTTTTTCTTTTTTGTCAGGTTGTTAGTACACCTCACTATCAGGTCACGCTTCACGGGAACGATACGAAGACCTCAGCGTTGAAACGACGTATCCTTCACTCAGTCTACCACTTGAGCCATGCATCAGGGTGTATAGAGGTATTTGATACTCCGGCATATGCAGGTACTCAGAACCGTACACGTGGCATTGTTGGACCCACTTAGATATGTTCGTTTGCCAAAATTTAGATTGATTGAAAGATCCTGTCAACCAGTGGGCATTGATTTGTTGATCAGCGAGATAATCTCCTTCACGTTAGGGCCGTCCATTTGGTGTCCACTGATCATCACCATGATTAGCTTAGCGGTTGACAAGCCATCTAAACTAGAAGCCTAATTTCGGCGTTTTGATTTCACTTACAGGATAGGATCCGAATATCAAACTCGTTGAACAATCCTAACCTCTGATTCAAGGACACTTGTTCATTAAATAGGACCACTGTCTTTTTCTTTTCAAACGTCCAATTATTTCACGTATCCTAAAGTCAGATAATCGAATAAGTGTAATTTGGACAGTTTAAGTTGATCTCTTGCATGCCACGTATGCAGTTTAGAAGTTGTTTCTAAGTACTAGTATATCATCCATCATACTCCGCCAGTGTATCAAAGTTTTTATCAAATAATTGCTTAGAGACCGGGGTTCAGTGCTTGGCCATTCCATGAATAGGACTGATGTGGTCGCAAAGGCAGACGATCCAGACCGTACATTTGGCCGGGTTTATCTTTGATTGATATCACACAAATATGAAACCAGATACGACAATCCTGGCCATCTAATTTTCCTCATTCAACAAGGACAGGTGGCCATTTGCTTGTAACTATCGGTTCGAGGATGCTTATCTAATGGATAAGAATGTCCAACCCGCTTTCTTTCGTTTGGGCGGGTGGGATTAGAGGGGATTAGATGGGATGGCATTCAAAAAAATATAATTATTACTCATGCAAGGATTGTCCCGGAGCGGATTGGATACTGGCTACTGAAGTGACATGGTTAAATATTATTGGTTGAAAACTAATAGACTGTTTCTGGCAATGAATGCTCTTTCAGTGTAGTTCCGTTAGCCTCCGTTTCGGCCACAAACGGATAAACTAGCAGAGTATGATGATCCATACTCCTGCATGTAGAAATTGTTATCACAAGTCACATAAGTAGCTCATCAAAATCCGTCCAATTAGTGGGTCCCACAATAGATGGGCTATAACCCAAATCGGATACTAAATAAAGGATTCTAACTAGATCATTGGTGTGAATGCAAAAGACAATTAAAAAAAAAAAAAGTAATCAATTTTCCACGTGTAAAATGGGTCCCACAAGCTGGGGTTTAAATCGAGAAACAGGTATGGCAGTGCAGCATGTCTGATTGTTTATCATAAACTGGCATCCTATAGCTTCCACGTGGAAGCCTTGCCATGGTCAGAATTTGTTGTCTGTAGTCAGTTAACTGGAAAGGTATTGGCTACTCTCCTGCCAACACCCAATGGCTGGTGTTCGGTGCTCTACAGGCCCCACCATGATGCATGTGTTTCATCCATGCTCTTCATCTATTTTTATAAATCATTTTATGGTATTACATAAAAAATGAGATATATCCAAATCTCAATTGGACCACATTACAGGAAACAGTGTCGAATGATCGTTGACCATTAAAAACTTTTTGTGGGCCATAAAAGTATTGGATCAAGTTGATCTTTGTTTTTTCCCTTCATCTGGGTATTTATAACCTAAACAACAGATTGGATGTCTGATAAACAGTTCAATGGACTTTAGGAGAATTTAAATGATGAATATCAAATCCCTATTATGGTCCACCTAAGGGTCAGTTTGGGCAGTGGGATTAGAAGGGATTAGGTGGGGATGGGATTCATCTGGTCCTGTGCCAATTCCACTTCATGTTTGGGAAAAATGGAAATGCTTGGAATTACATTAAATGAAATTGCATTAGGTCCTGAGCCAATTTCACTCAACGTTTGGAAAGTTGTGTAGGTCCCAACATGATGTGTGGGCTATATCCACACCATCCACCCATTTATCGAGATTATTTTCGAGCATGGCCCAAAAAATTAGATAAATCTAATGCTCAAGTGGACCCCACCATAGAAAGCAACAGGGATTGAATACTTACCGTTGAAAACTTCTTTGGTGCTACATAAGTTTTGGATATATCTCATTTTTAGGTCCATGCCATAAAATGAGGTTATGAAACAAATGAATAGTTTAGATATAACACGTGCACGTTATTCTCAATAATTTCAAATGATGGTGAGTATATTCATTCAATGTACCACCGTATTATCAACAAGGCAGGGTATTAATTTTATGAGAAATTTACGACTGTGGACCCCACCTTTTATCAGTTGGATATTTTTGAAACAATACAAACTTAACATACGCACTTGGACCTCCTCGTACAGATTCAGAATTTCAGGACGAAAATACCCCTCATTTTGACGGAAACGGATTCGGTACTCCCCTGCCACCGGCTAATGGCAGACGGTCGGTGGTCTGTGGACCCCACCATGATGTATACTTTTCATCCATGCCGTCCATATATTTTTTCAAATCATTTTATGGTATGGGACCAAAAATTAGGTATACCTAAATCTCAAGTGTACCACATTACAGAAAACAGTGTTGAGTGAGCCTCAACCATTAGAAACTCAGGTAGAGCCCACTGTGATGTTTGTGAGAAATTCTCCCCATCTAAGTTCATTCATAGGGTCACAAAGACCTAGATGAAGAGGAAAAAGAATTTTCATAATGATCCAAAACTTCTGCAAAACCTAAAAGGGTTTCAATGGTAGACGTTCAATTCCCCACTGCCTTTTATAGTGTGGTCCACTTGATATCTAGATCTGTCTTATTTTTCACCTCAAGCCTTAATTCGAGATCGCCAAATAGATGGACGGTTTGGATATAACACATACCTCATAATGGGACCCATAAAAATCGGTGGAGATTACAACAGGGGAAAAAGAAAGAAAGAAAAAAAAAAAAAAAAAAAAAAAAAAAGATGTCAGCGAGTTGGGGTCGATCGGGTTGGAACTGGTCAACCGGGTCGAAAGCTGGGTCTATCGCTACGGATTATAAGCAGTAGCCAAAGCGTAGTGCTATGCACTTATTTTTCTTTTTTTTTTTTTTTTTTTTTTTTTTTTAACATGGAGAACGTTTTCTCCCTTACATTTTTCCTTAATACATAATTATGTAAATATGTATATATAAGTATATAAAAATATTTTTCTATCTTTTAATTCATTTCTTTGTCTATTTATTTAACAAGTACATCTCCTAAATTGTAATGATTTACTTAACTTACCACATATGATTTTGGGGTAGGAGAAGCTAATTACCAAATATTTTTATATACTTATATATACATATTTACATAATTATGTACTATAGCAAAATGTAAGGGCCTGTTTGGCCTAGCGGATTGGAAGGGATTGGAAGTTAAATCCCGGGATTGGCCCGGAATGCCAAACAGACAGGGTGACCTGATCCTCCCATGGATCTTAAGACAATCCACTGACAACACTATCATTACCTTTAAATCCCATCCAATCCACCCTAATCCGTTCAAATTTGCCTGGGACGTGTTTGGTTTGAGGGATTGAAAGGGATGGAAGGTTTAATCCGAGATTGGTCAAGCGTACAAACAGACTCTATATAGCAATCCCGGGATATAGCAATCCTATGAATCTTAAGACAATCCACTGACAACACCATCATTACCTTGAAATCCATGTCATCCACCCTAATACCATTCACTCCCTTCCAATCCACCCAGCCAAACGGGCCCTAAGGGGGAAAATGTTCTCCATGTAAAAAATAAAAAGAGAAAAAAGAAAAAAGTGCATAGCACTACAGTTATGGCTACGGTTATATGAGCGGGGCAAACATGAAAATGAGCAGGGTAAGCATGAAAAAGAGTGGAGCAAACTGAACTATTAGCGGGGCAAACTAGAAAAACAGCGGGGGAAACATGAAAAACAGCGATGCAAACTAGAAAAATAGCGGGGGAAACATGAAAAACAGTGGGGAAAACATGAAAATAAGCGGGGCAAACTAGAAAAAAAAAGCGGGAGAAACATAAAAACAGTATGGAAACATGAAAAACAATAGGCAAACTAGAAAAAAACAATGAGGCAAACTAGAAAAACGGCAAATGGGGAAACATGAAAATCAGCGGGGCAAACTAGAAAAATAGTGGGGGAAACATGAAAAACATGGGAAAACATGAAAATGAGTGGGGCAAACTAGAAAAACAGTGGGGAAAACATGAAAAACAACGCGGGAAACATGAAAAACAGCGGGACAAATTAGAAAAACAGCGGGGAAACATGAAAAAACAGCGAAGGAATCATGAAAAATAGTGGGGGAAACATAAAAAGCAGCGGGGGAAACATGAAAAACAGTGATGGAATCTTGGAAAATTCATTGTTGCTTAGCTTAAGATACAACTAATCACATGTGCCAATATGTCACGTATAGGATATTTAAACTATGAAGAAATGTGACCCACCATGTAAAATCAGCCCTACTCATTTATCAGGTGGGCTAAATGAGTACATGGAAGCACACCATCAGCATCTCTGATTTAAACTCTCTATTTTTTTTCATGCACAATGGCCTGGTTTTTTCACCAAATGATTCTTCAAGGTGAGTCCCTCATTTAGTATGGCCCTCATGTCCCAGATAAATGATAGGTTTACAGGTTAGATGGACTGTATTGTAAGCTATCCCATAACTGGTTGTAGGAGATCATTACTCTCAAAGAAAAGATGTTCAAAGTTCCAAATTCTTCAGCAAAATCAGATAGTTTACCTCGCTCATATTTCGAGTTTTGCCCATTTTTTTTCTTTTGCCCGCTCATATTTCGATTTGCCCCTACTTGTTTTTCTAGTTTGCCTGCTCATTTTAGTTTGCCCCATTGTTTTCTTGTTTGCCCCGCTCATATTTCAGTTTGCCCTGCTGTTTTTCTAGTTTACCCCGTTTTTCTAGTTTGCTTGACTGATTTTCTAGTTTACCCCGCTCATTTCATTTTTGCCCCGCTCGGGTGGTAGACTATTAGGAGTTTCAACACCCGCTCAAGCGTTCGAGTATCCATAGGTGGTGAAATTCCGACCACGAGCTAATTGAAATTAGCCACGAAGTGAATGAAATGAATTTTCGACCATCGACCTGATGGAATCTTGGAAAATAAGTAGGTTAGTTAGTTAAAGTAGCATCTTCTACCCCCAAATCCTATATGGTACGTCAAGTAACTCATTCTGGTTTAAGAGATATGTTTATTAAATGAATAAAGAACGAAATGAATTAAAAGAGAGAAAAATATTTTTATATGCTTATATATACATATTTATATAAATATGTATTAGAGAAAAATGTAAGAGAGAAAAAGTTCTCCTTAAAAAAAAAGGGTACAATGGTGGAACAGTGAGTTGGGGTCGACCGGGTTTAGACCGGTCGACCTTAACTCAACTCATCCAACCTTTTTGCAATGGGCGAGTTATGGGTAAGGCTATAGCTACGGCTATAACTACGGTTATAGCTACGGTTATATTCCGTAGCCAAAGGTAGCCCCAGCTTCCACAAACCAAAAAGCGAAAAAAGCAGGAGCATTTTCGACCTGAGCAACAAAGCCGTACAACTGGAAATTACTCTCAAAAGGAGAGGTATTTTCGTCCTGAAATTCCAATTTCGTACGAGGAGGTCCAAGTGGGTACTCTAAGTTTGTATTTTCGTTATTACATTAATTTATTATATTTCAATATAGGACTTATTTTTTGTATCTATGATTTTTTTTTTTTAATTATATATGTGATTATTCATCATAAAGAACTTCATTTTTTTCTTTAAAAAAACAAGCTAAAATATAGGACTACTCCTTTAAAAAGTCATGTAGCATAGCACGCAATCTATTTGGGAGAGAGAAATCCGGCATTCTTGTTATCTTGAGTCCTTGGAAATGACGTGGACAAATGAGACCCGACATCACCAGTGTACCTTCTACACAAACAATCCACACTCAGTTATAAGCTTTTAAAAACAGTCCATCCAACAACCTCTAGCTTTACCCTAATAAACATCAACACCAATCCATTCTTATTTCGAAAACACCTACTATTCCTTTCCCCATAAATAGCCCATAAGACTACCATTAAGCCAACCACCACACCATCCTTATTTCCCAATCCCTCCTCCAAGCCAGGCCAAGAGAAGACCTTCAATTATCCCCAGCATTACCCACGACACTTTGGAAAGAACAAGAAACCCCTCCCACTTTGAGGCAAAGGGCAATAAATGAAAAGGATGAATTGATTCTGCATTTTTCATGCACATCATGCAAATGGATTGGATTGAACTAGTATTTGGTGGGTCAGTCATGTACAATTTTTTTCCTTTTTATGTGGATTCTTTTCATGTGCCACATTTGCCATATGCATGCATCATACATCAATTTGTGCACTATGCGCTATCAAGCACCTATAAGTCATGCCATCGTACATTTTCAAACGCCATATATGCGCCACATGTTCATCGGGCCACATTTGCTAAAATTTTGATGCGTACATGCACTAAATATTAGAGAACCCTTCTCTTTTGAAAACTTGACAAATATCATGAAAATAACTAGTCTAGGATAGCTTGACCTAAACAAGTTGTTTAGGATTAAACTTTTGCTGCCACCCAAATAGTCTTAAGAAAAGAATGGCATCGATGGTTGTAAAAAATCCTTCTATTTTTGTTTCCCCCGCTATTTTTCATGTTTCTCCCGCTATTTTTCTAGTTTACCCCACTTTTTTTATGTTTCCCCCTCTGTTTTTTAGATTGTCCCGTTATTTTTCATGTTTGCCCCGCTATTTTTCATGTTTCCCTCGCTGTTTTTCTAGTTTGCCCCGCTGTTTTTCATGTTTCCTCCGCAGTTTTTCATGTTTGCCCCGCTGATTTTCTAGTTTGCCCCACTGATTTCCTAGTTTGCCCCCTGATTTTCTAATTTGCCCAGCTGATTTTCTAGTTTGCCCCGCTGATTTCCTAGTTTATCCCGCTGATTTTCTAGTTTCCCCGCTGATTTCCTAGTTCGCCCTTCTGATTTTCTAATTTCGCCCGCTCAATTTCATGTATGGCTAAAAGTTTGGCGGGTTCAACCCGACCAACCCGTGACCAACCCGACATTGGGTTGGGCTCGGGTAGGATATATCGGGTCCGATCTCAAGCTTGGGCTATAAAAACACCAACCCGATAAAACTTAGGTTGGACTTGGGTTGAGGTCTCAGGTTGCCCGACCCAACCCGTACCTGATTAGTATATTAGTTAATTATAAATTATAATTAAGTGTGGATTGTTTGTATAAAAGGTACACTAGTGATGTTGGGTCTCATTTGTCTACATCATTTCCAAGGACTCACGCTAACAAGATATGCCGGATTTCTTTCTCCCAAATAGATTGCGTGTTATGCTACATGACTTTTTAAAGGAGTAGTCCTATATTTTAACTTGGTTTTTAAAAGAAAAAATAAACTAATGTAATAACAAAAATATTAGCACGTATATTGAAATATACAAAAAATAAGTCCTATATTGAAATATAATAATAAGTCCTATATAATTAATAAAATCATAGATACAAAAAATAAGTCCTATATTGAAATATAATAAACTAATGTAAAAATGAAAATATTATCACGTATACACCCGACCAACCCAATCAACCCATCGAGCCCTCTTAGGTTGGGCTTGGGTTAAGAATTCCCAACCCATGATTGGGTTGGGTTGGGTCAAGGTTTAGGTATAGGAACCTTGGGTTGGGTTAGGGTTAAGCACCAACTCGAACCAACCCACCCGACTTTCAACCCGAACCAACTCGACCGCGAAGTGATTGAAATTGACCACGAACTGAATGAAATAGATTTTCGACCATCGACCTGATGGAATCTTGGAAAATAACTAAGTTGGTTGGCTAACTTAACTTCTCCTACCTCAAAATCATATGTGGTATGTTAAGTAAATCATTCTAGTTTAGGAGATATGCTTGTTAAATAAATAGACAAAGAAATGAATTAAAAGATAGAAAAGTATTTTTATATACTTATATATACATATTTACATAATTATGTATTATAGAAAAATGTAAGGGAGAAAATGTTCTCCGTGTAAAAAATAAAAATAAAAAAAAATAAAAATAAAAAAGAGAAAAATCGGCCTATAGCTACGGTTTTGGCGGCCTCTATAGCTACGGATTATAACCGTAGCCATAGATATCGCTAATCCGTAGCTATAGGTACCCTGGTCCAGGGACCCAATAAACTGGGTCAGTTAGTTGGGGTCGACCGGGTTGGGACCCGGTCGACCGGGTCAGTTGTCTTGCCTACTTTTTTTTATATTTGTCTCATTTTTGTCTTACCGGTCGCCAAGGGTTGCTTTACAGTCGACCCCAACTCACTTTCTGATTACTGGTCGAATAGGGTTATGACCGATCGACCCCATTCCATTTAGATAAATTTCACATAAATGGAGTCGACCAGGTAACAACCCAGTAGACCGGATAACTGTCCAGCGAGTTGGGGTCGACCGGAAACAGGTATGGCAGTGCACCATGTATGGCAGTGAATGGGTCCCACAAGCTGGGGTTTAAATCGAGAAATAGGTATGGCAGTGCACCATGTCTGATTGTTTATTATAAACTGGCATCCTATATAGCTTCCGCGTGGAAGCCTTGCCATAGTCAGAATTTGTTGTCTGTAGTTAGTTAACTGGAAAGGTATTGGCTACCCTCCTGCCACCACCCAATGGCTGGTGTTCGGTGCTCTACAGGCCCCACCATGATGCATGTGTTTCATCCATGCCCATCATCTATTTTTATAAATCATTTTATGGTATTACATAAAAAATGAGATATATCCAAATCTCAATTGGACCACATTACAGGAAACAGTGTCGAATGATCGTCGACCATTAAAAACTTTTTGTGGGCCATAAAAGTATTGGATCAAGTTGATCTTTGTTTTTTCCCTTCATCCGGGTATTTATAACCTAAACAACAGATTGGATGTCTGATAAACAGTTCAATGGACCTTAGGAGGATTTAAATGATGAATATCAAATCACTATTATGGTCCACCTAAGATTTATATCCTTCTTATATTTAGGATATAGCCTGGAGGGCATGTTTGGGCGGTGGGATTAGAAGGGATTAGGTGGGATGGGATTCAAAAAACATAATTATAATTATTACCCAGGGATTGTCCCCTGTTTGCATGGGATAAGATTAATGTCATGGTTTGTTGGTAATATGGTGGTATATTGAATGGATATACCCACCATCATTTAAAATTACTGAGAATAACACATATGTGTTATATCTAAACCGTTCATTTGTTTTGTAACCTTGTTTTATGGCATGGGCCTAAAAATGAGGTAGATCTAAAACTTACGTGGCCCCAAAGAAGTTTTCAACGGTGAGTATTCAATCCCCATGCTTTCTATGGTAGGGTCCACTTGAGCTTTAGATTTACCTGATTTTTTGACCCATGATCTAAAATAATCTCAAAAAATGGGTGGACGGTGTGGATATAGCCCACACATCATAGTGGGACCTACACAACTTGCTAACATTGAGTGAAATTGGCATACGACCCGTGCAATTCCATCTAATCTAATCCTAAGCTTTTGCAAACATGTAGTGGAATTGGCACAGGACCAAGATAAATCCCATCCCACCAAATCCCTTCTAATCTCACTGCCCAAACACGCCCTAAATTGATGAAACACATGTATCATGGAGGGGTTAGTGGATGCTGATTTTATGTTAAAGCCTTTCACATACTAACGGAACGGCACGGAGATAACGGAACCAAAGTGAGGGAGCATTCATTATAAGAAACAGCTCATTGGAATTCAACCAATGACATTTTCCACGTCACTTCAGTGACATTTTGGCCACTTAAGCGTTCAGTAACCCATCTGCTCCCGTCCCTGTTGCCATGGGATAGATTAATGTCATGATTTGTTGATAATACAATTCAATGCTACATTGAATAGATATACCCACCATCATTTGAAATTACTGAGAATAACACATATGTGTTATATCTAAACCGTTCATTTGTTTTGTAACCTCATCTTATTGCATGGGCTTAAAAAATGAGGTAGATCCAAAACTTACGTGGCTCCAAAGAAGTTTTCAACGGTGAGTATTCAATCCCCATTGTTTTCTATGGTAGGGTCCACTTGAGCTTTAGATTTACCTGATTTTTTGGCCCATGCTCTAAAATAATCTCGATAAATGGGTGGACGGTGTGGATATAGCCCATACATCATAGTAGGACCTACAAAACTTGCTAACATTGATTGAAATTGGCACCGGACCCAATGCAATTTCATTTATTGGAATTCCAAGCTTTTCCATTCTTCCCATACATGGAATGGAATTGGCACAGGACCCGATGAATCCCGTCCCACCCAATCCCTTCTAATCCCACCGCCCAAACAGGCCCTAAAAAGACTTGTTAAGACCAATCAAATGGACGGTCAAGATCATCTTTCTATACAGTTCCGCTCCCTGAATTGTCCAACCAAGCAAGGCATGGCAAAGGGACGATCTAGATCATTACTCCATACAACCCCCTCGCTTAACTTCAAATCAAATCCATTAGATGGCAAGAGTGATACGATCTGGTCCGTTGATTGGGCGGGGATCATCACAGATGGGCTGCAGTTCAAAATTCACAATCACCATATGATTCCAACCGTTTGAAATTTACAACCGGTGGCACGTAAATGGACGCTCAAAAAAATATTTTTTAAAAATTGTGATCAGTATTCAACCAGCAAAAAAGCTATGAACGGTTAATATGTTCCGATCGATGTGATCTTTTGTACTATGGCTTATGCAAAGGTGGACCCACAGGTCTCTATCTTCTTCACTCATGGGGTACACGCTATCCACACCTCTATCCATCAGTCTCTCTCTCTCTTTCCTCTTATCTTATTTTAAAATTATCTTCTTTTTGTTTTCGCCTATACTGACAACAGGTGATTATTGATAGATAGCTTTTCTTCAGCGCAACAACTTCTCTCTTCGTTTGAAATTAGATTGAGTACTGAGTAACTCAGTACGTTACTCGGTACGCTCTTATCGCACTGAGTAAACTCTGCTGGGCCCACCGGAAATGCATTTGTTCATCCACGCCGTCTATCCGGTTTTCAATCTCATTTTATGGATTGAGACCGAAATTGAATAATATAAAAAGCTAAAGTCAACCATGCCACGGGAAACACAGTGGGATTAATGATTACCATTGAAACCTTTAGGGCCTGTTTGGCCAGGCAAATCCCACGGTATTAGGAGGGATGGGACCGGCAATATCCTGGGATAGGCATGGCAAGCCAAACAGATCCAGTGAACTTGTCCTGGGATATGAGCAATCCTGTGGATCTTAAGACAAACCACTGACATCACCATCATTACCTTCAAATTGATCCTATCACTTGGTTGGATGGATTGGAAGGTAAGATCCCGGGATATGCATGGCGTGCCAACCAGAACCAGTGAACTTGTCCCGGGATATAAGTAATCCCATGGATCTTAAGACAATCCACTGACACCATCATCATTTCCTTAAAATTGATCTCATCCCTCTTAATACCATGGGATCTACTGGACTAAACAGGCCCTTATGGTGTTCACACCCCAAGTATAGGGTTGTGATGTAGTAATAATCTTGGTAAGACTGACGTCAAATCCACAGGGAGTAAACCTTGTATGTAATCTGAAAGTAACTTGAATTAGAACTAGGTGAAGATATAATCTAAATGAGAGGCTTTTAAGAGGGTAATAGTGAAATATTAAACAAAACTTAGGAAAGTCAAAGGTAGGAAACTAGGGTTTTCAAGGATCTACTTGTAGAAATCAGTGAGATCTTATGCTTGATTCAAGAACTCAACTAGACTTAGAGTCCCATCTTCATCTAGTTGGAAGATATAACCATGAAAATCAAATCTGAACTTCCTTTGATCCAGTTTTCAAGAGATGAAGGGTATGAGAATTAGACTTGATTCCATTACAAAACCATGCCCAGAAGACAAAGCAAATAACAGAATCTAACCAATCCATACCCATCTGAGAGAGTTATGAACCTTAGGAAGGGTTCCGTTCATCCAACCATGTCCAAGGGGCGATGGTAAACAACAAGGTTCCTAATTTTATAATCATAATAAAGCAAAGAATATGCTCTAAGCTATTGCAGATCCATTGTAATTTAAGTCACAACAAACCATTAAAAACTAAAGGCATTCCTTATTATCAAACTATAATAAAAATTAGTTCACGTTAAACATGAATCAAAGGGCATAAAGAAAAGTCTCCCATCTCATTACAAGCTTCACCTCCTAGCCCTAGATAAGACGTTTAGCCCATCATAGACATGGTGAGGCTATAAATCTTAAAAAGCACCAAAACAAAAATAATCTAAAAGGGAAGAAAGAAAAACTCTTGAAATGGTCGACCTACGCTCCACGATCCCTCTCCTTTGCTCCCACGTCCCCCAAAGATGCATTCCTACGTTCTTCTCCCTCTCTTTTATAGGCCCCAGGGGCGGTTTAGAGAGCTGGAAGTCGGTGGAATCAATTTTCGCAGCTGGTAGTCGCAAAAATGTGATAGACCTGCATTTGGATTGAGTTCTCCACCAATAGACGTCCAAGAAATCAATTTGGACTCCATGGTTGGGGTAAAGACCCCCCTCTGAAGGTTATGAACAATTTGGATCACCCATCTAACAACAAATAGTGGTCCACAACTCCCCGCAACGTCTGAAAAAATCGGACGTGCATTTGTTGCTAATTTTACTGCATTGGCGTGTTCGGTGGACCCCACATTGGTGTTTTCGGAGAAATCCGACACGTTCATTGGATTCCTGGCGAAATTTCAGTCGGAAAAGAGTGGTTTTTGTCGAGTTTTAGTGTGGTCCACTGTATTAAATTAACTCGCTATTCATCTTGCATTTTCTGGCGATCCACGTGTGTACGTGTGCAAGGGACCAAAAGGCCACCTTGGCGATGCGCATGCCCCTCCTCTGGACACAATGGATGGCTCTGATTGTCCATATAGATGATGGGTGGGGCCCACAATCGAAAATCGGCCGAATAATGTTGAGACGTTGTAGGATTTCTTAAGAAATCGTCGGTCAGCGCAACACTGACCGACTTGGATTTTTGGGTGCACGGCGCAAGTGTATATGCTATGCACACGCATCGCATGTGTGGGTCCCACGGTGATGTATTCTAGAAATCCGCTCCGTCCAACCGTTTTATTACCCCATTTAAGGGGTTGAAACTATATTTGAAGCATATTCAGATATCCGACAGGCCCCAAATCAGGATTTAAGAGGCTGATCCGTCCGTTGGGCCACTTCCAAAAGGATCCAATGGCTGAAATTTGATGTGTACGGTTAATTTATAATTCTTAGGCCATATATGAAGCTTCGATCCGAACGGATGGTGGGAACCCTGTGATATCGCATTCTGGACAACTTTTTAGCCCGTTTAATGTGAGTGGCGTGATTTTCTCGGATCTCTAGCGTGTAAATTCTTCGATCTCGGTCCTCTGCCGTCCCTTGCCTTGGTGACTTTAGAGCGTCACATCTATGCTTTTAGTACCGTTTTCAGTCCAGACTCCTAAATACACCTTGCATCACAAACACGATTAAAATAGGCCATTAAACAGTATCATGTTCGTAAATTCAGGTAATAACTGAGGTTTAATATGCAATATTTAACCCTCAACACAATCCCCAACTAGCATTTTGATAGTCCCGAGCAAAGTATGCGAAAAATAATTTAAGAAGTACGAGACAATTTCTATAAACTCGAGTGAATTTCAAAAAGCAATCCAGATATGAGAATTCTAAGATTCATGAGTGTTGGGCATTACTTTGTCCTAGACTCAACCGCACGGTAAACTTCATAGTCAAGTTCAAAGTATTAATCCATTCATTAGAAAAATTCTAAACATTGAGTTCCATGGGTGTATAGTGCAGCCTTGACTTATCACAATTAAAGGTCCAATTGTCAATCTTCATGATAACATCGACAACCAAAAGGAATACTCCGGATAAACGAACCTAAACTAAAACTTGCCTTATAGTTCAATTTCTTTCTTTTTCTTATCGATGGTTTTCACGCCTTGTCAACCTTGGAGAATCGAACCCTCACCTATAAGGAGCAGACCTATGGTGAAGACCGTTCACCCACAACCACATGTATCAGGTAAAACCAAAGAGGGAAAACGAACCCTCACCTATAGGGAGTAAACCTATGGTGAAGACCATTCGCCCAATCCTTTCTAAAGATAACTTTAAAAAAAAAAAAAAACATGATAGACAAATTCCCCAAGTTGGCTCCTTCCGTACCTAGTAACTACCACGTTAACAATTCCGTATTGAACTGAAGCTTTAACGTGTAAGCTAGGTGTGACATGTGAAATCATGACTCAATCAATGTTTAGAACTTCTAATCATGAATTAACAATTCGAACTTAACTGTGAAATCTAACAGATGGCTGAATCCAAGAGTCATAAGTTACAAACATTACGTATCTTATAATTCTACATCAAAGATGGTCGTCAAATTCACTTCGAATTCACAAGAATTTTCAGAAAAATTTTAAAAATTTTCATAATTTTTGCTCAAGACCAAGAAAATATTGATTAAGTAACCTAATCTCTCATTCCCAACCTAAAATCTACATTGTCCTCAATGTAAAAGATATAAGCATGCAATGTATATGAGACAACAAAAGTAAAGGAGGAGTGATAGAAAGATAGTACCTAATGACGAAGCTAAGTTACTTTTTCCCAGAGAGATTCCGGTGTGAAGGCGGCTAGGCACAAAAGTTTAAGCAAACTATCCTAAAACAACTGAAAAGCAAACTAAACTAATGGCATAAAATCAACTAACCTAGAATGACAAAAGCAAACTACCCTAGTCCTATGAAAGCAGTAAATCTACATATACCTCCATCAGACTAGGAGATCAATCCTGGTAAATAAGATCATTCAGAGGCATGGACATGTCCTTTGAATCAAATTTCTCGACAAATGTCTTTAATCGATGTCCATTCACTTTAAACTAATTGCCATTGTCTGGATTCTAAATCTCGATAGTCCCATAAGGATAAAATTGATAACGGTAAAAGAACCGGTCCAACGAGATCAGAGCTTACCCGGAAAGAGATGTAATCAAAAATTGTACAAAAGGACTTTCTGACTTGGTGTGAATGATTTTCGCAGAATGTGTTGATCATGAAAAGCTTTCATCCTGTCCTTGTAAATTCTTGAGTTCTCGTATGCATCGTTCCGAATTTCTTTAAGTTCATTTAATTGAAGTTTGCGTAGCGAGCTATCGTTGTCCAGATTGAAATTCAGATTTTTGATCACCTAGTAGGCTCTATGTTCTAACTGTAAAGGCAAGTGGCAGGCCTTCCCATAGACGAGTCTAAAGGGAGACATTCCAATAGGGGTCTTAAATGCAGTACGGTAAGCCCATAAAGCATTGGTCAATCGGATTGACCAATCCTTACGGTCAGGGTTAACCATTTTTTCTAAGATATGTTTGATTTCTCTATTGGAAGTCTTAGCCTGCCCACTTGTTTGTGGGTGTTATGGAGTGCTCACCTTATGAGAGATACCATATTTCTTCATTAAGCTCTCAAATGGTCTATTACAAAAGTGTGAGCCCCCATCACTGATGATGGCTCGACGCGTTCCGAATTGAGAAAGGATGTTCTCTTTTAGGAATTTAATGATTGTGCGATGGTCATTATTCCGACACGGAATCGCTTCAACCTATTTAGTAGCATAGTCTATGACGAGCAAAATATATAGATTCCCAAAAGATTGGGGGAATAGTCCCATGAAATCGATGCCCCAACAAACAAATGCCTCTAAAATAAGAATGGGGTTCAAAGGCATCATATTTTGACGGGACAATGCTCCCAACTTCTGACAAAGTTCACAAGCCTTGCAAAACTCATGAGTATCCTTGAACATAGTGGGCCAGTAAAAGCCACACTATAGAATCTTGGCCGCGGTCTTTTTAGCAGAAAAGTGACCACCACAGGCCTGTGAGTGACAAAAGGAGATGACACTCTAATGCTCATCTTCTGGCACAATCTCCTTAAGATTTGGTCTGGGCAATATTTAAACAAATATTGATCATCCCAGAAAAACTTGCGCACCTCAGTGAAATTTTTTTTCTTATCTTGTGTAGTCCAATATGTCGGTATGAAACATATGGTAAGATAATTAGCAATATCAGCGAACTAAGGTGACTGAGAGACTTTGAACAATTGTTCGTTAGGGAACATGTCATTGATATGTGTCATCTCAAGGAAATTAGAGGGATTAAGCCAAGAAAGGTGATCAGCCACTACGTTCTCTACTCCTTTTTTATCTTTAATTTCTAAATCAAATTCTTGGAGTAGGAGGATCCATCTTATCAGGTGGGGCTTAGCATCATTCTTAAACAGAAGATACATGAGCACCGCATGATCTATATAAATAATGATCTTGGATCCGATCAAGTAGGACCTAAATTTGTCCAAAGCAAACACTACGGCCGAGAGTTCCTTTTCCGTAGTCAGGTAGTTCACTTGGGCAGGATTTAGAGTCTTACTCTCATAATGAATAATGTAGGGTTTCTTATCTTTTCTCTGGCCTAGAACTGCCCCAAGAGCATAATCAGACGCGTCGCACATAAGTTCAAAAGGAATGCTCCAGTCGGGTGGCTGTATGATAGGTGCACTGGTAAACATGCCTTTAAGCTTAGTGAAAGCTTCCTGGCATGGCTCAATCCACTCGTATGGTGCATCCTTTTGAAGTAGATTACATAGAGGACGAGAGATGAGACTAAAGTCTTTTATGAATCTTCTATAAAACCTGGCGTGTCCTAAGAAGGATCGCACGTCCCATATATTCTTGGGTGGAGGTAGGTTAGAGATAAGATCGATTTTTGCCTTATCCACCTCGATTTCTTTGGACGAGATAATATGCCCAAGGACAATTCCCTTATGAACCATGAAATGACACTTCTCTCAATTAAGAATCAAGTTCTTTTCTTCACATCTTTTCAACACATATTTAAGACTTTCTAAGCACTCGCTGAAAGATGGACCAAAGACAGAGAAATTGTCCATGAAGACCTCTAGATATTGCCCCACCATGTCAAAAAAGATACTCATCATACATCGCTCAAAGGTGGCAGGGGCATTACATAGTCCGAATGACATCCTTCAGTAAGCAAAGGTGTCGTAGGGACATGTAAATATAGTCATTTCCTGATCTTCAGGGGCTATCTATATATGATTATTGCCCGAATACCCGTCAATGAAACATTAATAGGAATGACCAGTTGACCTTTCTAAGATCTAATCAATGAAGGGCAAAGGAAAGTTGTCATTTCTCGTGACGGTATTCAACTTCTTATGGTCAATGCACATTCTCCAACTAGTAGTAACTCTAGTTGGCACGAGTTTATTATTGGCATTGGCTACGATGGTGATTCTGGACTTCTTAGGAACCACCTGAGTTGGATTCAACCATTGACTATCAGATATAGGGTATATGATACCTACATCCAATAGTTTAAGAACATCGGCCTTAACCACTTCTTTCATATTTGGATTTAATTTACGTTGTGATTGTCGAGAGGTCTTTGCATTATCCTCAAGATAAATGCGGTGAGTACATATCGAGGGGTCAATTCCCTTGAGGTCCACAATCGTCTATCCAAGGGCTCCCTTATGCTCAATGAGAGTAGATATGATCATACTCTCTTGTTCTTTCTCTAGGTGGGTAGAAATCACTACCGAGTATGTCTCATCTTGACCTAAATATGCATATTTCAAATCAAAGGGCAAAGGTTTTAGGTCAAGCTTCGGTGGATTGAGGTTAGACAGTAGAGTCACTTCATCAGTTTGGGGCAACTCTTCAAATTGTGGCCTCCACTAGTTAACTTCAAGTACCGACGCAGCATCAAGCATGGCACACGTCTCCCTAATCATGTCATCATCAAAATTATAGGAGTGGGCCAGGCACGTCTCTAGAGGGTCAAAGGATAAAGTCAAAGGTGTGTCCTATCTTCCACGAAAGTGTCAATCTTGTTAATGTCGTAGAAATCGTCATCATCCTCTAATCGTCTGCCTGTGTTAAAAAGGATATTTATTTCTAATGTCATATTCTTGAAAGACATTCTCATGACACCAACCATTCCTACAATTGATAATTGCATTTGAGGTGGCAAGGAATGGGTGACCAAGAATGATGGGAATCTGAGTGCTCATGTTACCGATGGGTTTGGTATCCAGGATAATAAAATCTACAGGATAGTAAAATTTGTCGACCTGGACCAACACATCCTCAATTATCCCTCTCCGTACACGAACAGAGCGATCAACAAGTTGTAGTGTGGTTAGGGTGGGTTTTAATTCACCCAAACCTAACTGTTTATACACCGAGTAGGGAATCAGATTGACGCTCACTCCTAAGTTAAGAAGTGCGTGCTCAATTCGATAGTTCCCGATTAAACATGATATGGTTGGGATACTAGGATCCTTAAATTTCTATGACACATCTTGCTTTTGGATGGCACTCACTTTCTCAGTCAAGAAGACTTTCTTTTGAATATTTCGTCATCTTTTGGTTGTGCATAAGTCTTTTAGGAATTTGACATATGAAGGTATTTGTTTCACGATATCAAGTAGAGGAATGTTGACTTTCACTTGTTTCAACACCTCTAGAATATCTTGAGAGTTAGAGAGAGGTTTTGGTGCAACCAACCGTTGGAGAAATGGAGCAACCGGCTTCCCTTGAGGTTTTAGTTCTAACTCCTATGGAGCATGGCTAGATCCATCATCTTTGTCCACTTCTAGGTCTTTAGGCTTTTCAGCCCTAATTGGAATGGTTTTATCAATGATCTTCCCACTCCTAAGAGTAGCGTTGGATTTAGCTTATTCCATTTGATTTGAAGAGCTGGGGTCACTTATTTCATATTGCGGTTTGGGGTTGGGAAGAGATTGAGCAGGAAGCATCCCCTTTCCTCCAGTTGTTAATTATAACTCTATCCTTTAAATAGATGACGCAAGCATTCCTAATACTGTATGGATATTATGGAACGTTTGGATCGAATTCTGATTAACTAGCTCTTGTTCTCGAATATGTTTTTGAACCGGATCCTCTTGATGTTTCCCTTGATTTGGAGTTTGATTGAAGAAACCTTGAGGAGTGGCCGTTTGTCCATTCCTCCAACTGAAGTTTGGATTATTTCTCCAACTAGGATTACATGTATTGGAGGTAGGTCCATTGAAAGGTCTTTGATAATTATTTACGGCATTGGATTGCTCAGTTAGTACCTCTTGAAAGGCAGATATAGCTAGACACTTTTCAGTTGTGTGACTGTTGCAATCACAAATACCGCAAACAACTTCCTTACCCTTATCCTTCTTTGATTACATGGCCTCAAATTTCCTATGAGATTAGCCACTTTATCATTGATATCATCATCCTCTTTTAGAAGGTATATTCTGCCCCTTTCCTTTAATTAAGTAGGCCTAGAAGTGGTACTAGATTTTGGATATGTGTCCCATGATTGTGTGTTTTTAGCAAGTCTATCCAAGTAGTCCCACACATCATTGACATTTTTATTCATGAATTCTCCATTACACATTGTCTCAACCAATTGGCACATGGAAGATATCAGTCCATCATAGTAAAAGTGTGTAATGCGCTACGTTTCAAAACCGTGTGGTGGGCATGAACTGACAAGATCCTTGAACTTTTCCTATCATTGGAAGAATGTTTCATCCTCCTTTTGGGCGAAGTTCATGATTGATTTTCTAAGGGTGTTCGTTTTATGATGTGGAAAAAATTTCTTTATGAACTCCCTTTGCATATCATTCCATGTGCCAATAGATCTAGGACGTAATGAATGCAACCACGTCTTAGCTTTCTCTTTCAAAGAAAAGGGAAAGAGTTTTAGCCTGACCGTGTCCTCAGACACGTTTGGAAAAATAAAGCGGATATGATCTCATCAAACTCTTTCTGGTGTAGATATGGATTTTTTAACTTAAGCTCATGAAATTTAGGAAAGAGTTGGATCGCCCCTGGCTTGATATCCATGTATTCTGTATTTTCAAGAAAAACCATACATGACGGCGTACTCACCCCCGCCAGTTGTAAATAATCTTGTAAAGTACGAGGCGGGGCTGTTTGATGCACCTCATTCTCATCTTGGATGTCCTCTATCCTAGGTTGGGGTAGAAGAGGTTGGTTTGCAGCCATCACTTTAATTAACTTTGGGGATCTCGAGCGGTGTCTAGTCCTGCAATGGATAGTCAACCCCTCAACCAATCCTCCTTCAATCAAGAGACGTCAAGTGTTCTCACGAACCCACTTGGGCATGAAACACTCGCAGGTCTCAATTCAGATTCTAAACCTAAACCTAAAGGAAAGAAAAGAAATAGAATGCTAGAAATAGAAGGAGAAAAGTTGGAAAGAGGTTACCAAATTGTAGTCCCTAAGTTAGATCCTACAAAACAAAACAAAACAAGATAGTTTCTAAAAACAAATTAGGAAAGTTCTAACCCGAAAATAGAAATTAAGAAAGTTTCTAAAAGAAAACCTAGAATTAGAAATTTTCTAAACAAGAGAAAATGAAACCTAAAATTAGAGAGTTTCTAAAAATAAACAAGTTCCTAAAAAGGAAAGTTTCTAAACTAAAATTAGAAAGTAATGTTAAGTTCTAAAAATAAAAGAATCCAAGAATTAAAATTAGAAAAATAAAACCTAATCCTAAAGATAAAAAAGGAAGAAAAATTAGAAAGAGATTACCAATTTAGAAAGCCTATATCCAGGTCTTACAAAATAGGAAAGTTAGGTTAGTTTTTAGAAATAAAAAAAAAAAACCTAAATTTAGAAAAACCCTAATCTTAACCTAATTCTAAAACTAGTTAATCTCAGAACAACATAACCGTCAATCCTCGGCAACGGCGCCAAAAACTTGTTCACACCCTAAGTATAGGGTTGTGATGTAGTAATAATCTCGGTAAGACTGAGATTGAATCCACAGGGACTGAACCTTGTACGTAATCTGAAAGTAACTTGAACTAGAACTAGGCAAAGATGTAATATAAATCAAAGGCTTTTAAGAGAGTAATGGTGAAATATTAAACTAAACTTGTAAAATTTAAAGGTAGGAAACTAGGGTTTCTAAGGATCCACTTGTAGAGATCAGGGAGATCTTATGCTTGATTCAAGAACTCAACTAGACTTGAGTCTCATCTTCATCTAGTTGAAAGATATAACTATGAAAATCAAATTTGAACTTCCTTTGATCCAGTTTTCAAGAGATGAAGGGTATGAGAATTAGACTTGATTCCATCATAAAACCATGCCTAAGAGACAAAGCAAACAACAGAATCTAACCAATCCATATCCATCTAAGAGAGTTATGAACCTTAGGAAGTATTCCTTCATCCAACCATGTCCAATGGGAAATGGTAAACAACAGGGTTCCTAATTTCATAATCATAATAAAGCAAAGAACATGCTCTAAGCTATTGCAGATCCATTGTAATTTAAGTCACAACAAACCATTAAAAACTAAAGGTATTCCTTATAATCAAACTAGAATCAAAATCAGTTCAGGTTAAACATGAATCAAAAGGCATAAAGAAAAGTCTCTCATCTTACTACAAGCTTCACTTCCTAGCCTTAGATAAGAGGTTTAGCCCATCTTATACATGGTGATGCTAAAAATCTTAAAAAGCATCAAAACAGAAATAATCTAAAAGGGAAGAAAGAAAAACTCTTGAGATGCTTTCCTACGTTCTTCTCCCTCTCTTTTATAGGCCCTAGGGGCGGTTTAGAGAGCTGGAAGTCAATGGAATCAATTTTCGCAGCTGGTAGTTGCAAAAACACGGTAGACCTGCGTTTGGATCGAGTTCTCTGCCAATAGACGTCCAAGAAATCAATTTGGACTCCATGGTTGGGGTAAAGACCCCCCTCTGAAGGTTATGAACGGTTTGGATCACCCATCCAACCACAAACAGTGGCTCACAACTCCCCGCAACATCTAAAAAAATCGGACGTGCATTTCTTGTGAATTTTACTGTGCTACCGTATTCAGTGGGCCCCACATTGGTGTTTTCGGAGAAATCTGACTCATTCATGGGATTCCTGGCAAATTTTAGTCAGAAAGGAGTGATTTTTGTAGAGTTTTGGTGTGATCCACTGTATCGAATTAACTTGTCGTCCATCCTGTGTTTTCTGACGATCCACGTGTGTACGTGTGCAAGCGACCAAAAGGCCACCTTAGTGATGGTCACTCTCCCCCTTTGGACACAATGGACGGCTCTGATTGTCCATATGAATGATGGGTGGGGCCCACAATCGAAAACCGGTCGGACAACGTTGAGACGCTGTAGGATTTCTTGAGAAATCATCGGTCAGCGTAACGCTAACCGACTTGGATTTTTGGGTGTGCGGCGGGAGTGTATATGCTATGCACACGCATTGCCTATGTGGGTCTCACAGTGATGTATTCAAGAAATCCGCTTCGTCCAACCGTTTTATCACCCCATTTAAGGGGTTAAAACCGAATTTAAAGCATATTTAGATATCAAGCGGGCCCCAAATCAGGATTTAAGGGACTGATCTGTCCGTTGGGCCAATTTCACAAGGATCTAATGGTTGAAATTTGACGTGTACGGTTTATTTATGGTCCTTCAGCCATATATGAAGTTTCGAGTCGAACGGATGGTAGTAACCCTGTGATCTCGCATTCTAGACGATTTTCGGGCCCGTTTAATGAGTAGCGTGATTTTCTCAGATATCTGGCATGTAAATTCTTCGATCTCGGTCCTCTGGGGTTCGTCCCTTGTCTTAGTGACTTCAGAGCGTCAAATCCATGCTTTTAGTATCATTTTTCAGTTCAGGCTCCTAAACACACCTTGCATCACAAACATGATTAAAATAGGTCGTTAAACAGTATCTTGTTCGTAAATTCAGATAATAACTGATGTCTAATATTCAATATTGAACCCTCAACATAGGGCTTGTTTGGGAGCGTTGTTCACTCCCCAAGTATAGGGTTGTGATGTAGTAATAACTCGGTAAGACCGAGGTCGAATCCACAGGGACTGATACTTGTACGCTCTCTAAAAATAACTAGATCTAGAACTAGGCTAAGATGAAATCTAATCCAATTATAATTTGATGAATAATGATGAAATAATTAATCTAAAACTTAGGAGAAAATTCAGAGAAGGGAAACTAGGGATTCAGAGGATCCACTTGTAGAGATGGAGATCTTAACGTATTATAAATCAGTGGAAATTAACTAAAGCGCCTTCGATTTAGTTTTCAAGAGATGAAAAGTATATGAATTAGAATGGATTCATCACCAAACCATGCCCTGGAGACAAAGCAAACAACAATTAATCTAATTACCAACCAATCAACATGTTTATGAAGGTTAGGAAGGGTGCAACGCATCCAACCATGCCCAGGAGACGATGGTGAACAACAGGGCTTCCTGACGTCATAAACATCAAGAGGAAAAGAACATGCTCAAAGCCATTGCAGACCCATTGTAATTTCAGTCACAACAGACCATTAAAGACTGAAAACATTCCCTTAATTAATTAAATCAAAATCCATTCAGTTTAAACAAAAGGCACAAGCAAAGAGGCCTCCCATCACGCTACAAGCTTCACCTCTTAGCCCTAGCTAAGAGGATTTAGCCACACATAGACATGGTGGATTAGCACTCTAAAAAAATAAAATAACTAAAGGAAAAAAAAAACTAAACACTTTCCTTTTCTCTCTGTCTCTCTCTCCTCACGTCTTCTGCCTCCAGCCCAGCTTCCAGCCGACAGAAGTCCCTCATTCTCCTTCTCCCCTTCCTCTTTATAGTTGTGTGCATGGTGGAGGGCTCCGTATGCGACCTGGAATCGGTCGGATCTTCCGCGCAAGGGAGGCGGTGGAAACTTCCGCACATCAGCGTGCGTATTAGGAAGTACGCAGCTAAGATGACAGCGTCGTAACTCCATTCTTCCTTGCTTTCTTTCTAAAAGTAAAACGTCCCCTGGGACATTTTAATGTATTCTTCATAATGAACGGCTTGGATCAGCCATCTGATCAATGCTTTGATCGTGCAATCGCCTAATCGGTGAACGCTAAAAACGAAACCGACTGTTTACATTGTGGTGATGGTGTGGCCCACGATGTTTTTTCATCAATCCAAAACGTTCATTAGATTCTTCTTGAAAAATTTCGGACGTGGCCGATTTTGTATTTGTTTATGACGTGATTTTCGCTCTAGAACGGCCGAGATCCCCAAGACTTCACTTCTTCAACTAGGCATAGGTGTTGAACGAATGAACGGGATTGATCATCCGATCAAAGATGGTGGACCTCGAAAATCCCGGATTTCGGACACGCGTCCCTGCGTATTTGTGAAGACTGTGGGCCCCATACCGATGTTTTTCGGAGAATCCACTCCGCATTCATTTTGGAGAAATTTCGGTAGGAAAAGATGATTTTGGTCGATTTTGGTGTGACCCATTGTCTGAATATTTTTTCATCTTTGAGTTTTTCGACGATCCACGTGCATACACGTATATGTAAAGGGACACCTAGGCGAGATGCGTGGCCACCCTCTTAACTCCATGGACGGTTCAGATCATCCGAATAGAGGATGAGTGGGCCCCACAAGCTTGAAAATTGTTTCTCTCGTTGAAGGCGATGCGGGTCGGCGCCGTGTTGACCGGTGCCGGATCCATGCACGTGTTGTTTCCATGGTGCACATGCATCATGCAATGTGGGTTTGCGATATTTTCGAGAAATCGCTCCATCCATCCGATTTGTCACCCATTTTAAGGAGTTGAGACCAAAATTGAAGCATATCCAGATCTCAGGTGGGCCCAGAATCGAGTTTTATGGGTGTTTTGTCTGTTGGGCCCTTTCCCCACAGATCCATGATATTTAATATGCGGTTAATTTATGGCCCCCATCACATGTATGAAGTTTCGAGTCAATCGGTGGCGGAAACCATGTGATCCTCGCGTCGCACCAATTTCGAGGCCTCTTTAACGTGAACTTAATTTTCTCGGACCCTTGGCGTGTAAATTCTTCAATATCGGTCCTCCGGAGTCCGGCATCCCTTGTTGTGGTGAAGCGTCAAATCCACGCTTTTAGTACCCTTCTTCAATATTTAACCACCTTGCATCACATACACAGTTAAAATAAGGCATTAAACATTATTGTGTTTGTAAATCTAGGCAGTAATCAGGGTCTGATATACAATATTTGACCCTCAACAAGCGTGGATTTGAAACCCGTGGATTCAGAACCCCTTAGATTTGAAACTATCTGGATTTGAAATCCTCTTGCTGTGTTTGACACTTAGATTGAGAATCAACTTTAATCCAAAAGTAGCTATTCATGGTATATTTGTAGGGGTTTGAATTTAATTATTAAATCAACTTTAATATCTCTAATTAGTGAACTTATGTAATTTTTGACACAATAGCTTTAATAAGCATGCTGAAATATATACTTTGTAAGAAAATCATGAAATTCCAAGCCTTGGATGGGCCACGAGCATAAGATCACATCCGAGTGACAAACCAACGATTTTTAATGGGTGATTTACATGGACAATGTTTGGACGGTGTTGATCATCATATTAAAGTAATTATAGTGATGTCATTGATAATCTAATTATTTTAGGATATCATTAATGAGCCATGTGTCTAATAGATTAATAGTCTAGTGATACACATATTACACATGCAACTATGGAAAGGATTTAAAATGTAATCAAGCTCTCATTATAGATTTCAAACCCTTGATTGAGTGGATTTGAAACCCCCAGTTAATTTACGGTGCCAAACAACCCAGGGGATTTGAAATCCCCTCAAATCCCCCAAATCCATGGTACCAAACAACCCCTTATATGGAGCATGTTTATTTGTTATAACATATTCATAAGATCACTTGGACACGGATGAAGGGAAAACAAAAACATCAGCTTGATCCAAAACTTTTGTAATTCTAAGATTTTTTTTTTTCAACTCTAGACATTCAATTCACACTGTTTTATGTAATATGTTTCATTTTTGAGTTTAACCCATAAAGTTATCTAGTAAAATGAATAATCAGAGTAGATAAAATACATAAATCATGGTAGGCCCCATGGAGTTCACTCAGCATGCTCAGCGTACTGAGTTACGCAGTAGACAACCTGTTTCCTCTTCATGTGGGGTCATGTTGTGTCATCCAGGGTGTTGATTTGAAGCCCCATCATAGATGGAGCCAAGTTGCCTCCGCCCCTCAGAACCTATTTGGGGTCCACAGATATGTACGTAATAAATCCACTCCGTCCATCGGTTTCACAGGACTATGATTGGACAAGATTCCAAAAATCAGGCAGATCCAAAACTGAGGTGGGCCACCACACCAAACGGTGAGAACAGAAACATCCACCGTTGAAACCTTCCTGGAGCTGACCGTAATGTTTATATGTCATCCAAACCTTTCATAAGTTTATTACCACTCAGATAAACCATAGGCACAAATATCATCCTCATACAAAACTTCCGTGACCCAATGTCGAGCATTCAATTTCCGCTATTTCATGTGATATGGCCGACCTGACTCATGGATCTGCTTGATTTTTGGATTCCTATCCAATTATCGTCCTGCAAAACTGACGGACAGAGTGGATTTGTCACAGGCATCTCTGTGGGCTCCACATAGCTTCCGACCACAGGAACTTGTGGCTACAGGCACAGGCAATTCACATCCTTCGGATTGAGAAGATTTTTTTAGTGTGGCCCAGCCATGATAAGAACCACAAGCGCAATGGCCTAGATCACCAAACTAAAGCCCCATAGTGAGCATTTCTATATATCCGTATCTATACTATCATTTAATAAATTTTTTTTTTTAAAGGCAAAATAATTATATTTTTGTTTTTATATTATTATTGAACTTTCAAATTTAACTTTAATGGTATGGACCGTTCGTTCAATCCAACTATTCCAGGCCATCCATCATTGTCAAGCTTTTCTTTCTTAAAAACCAGGCATAACATGCAGTATTTGGGTTTGAAACCATTGAACCCTCATAATAATAGAACCACCCACAGAAATGGGTCAAGGTCCGCTCAGGGAAACAATGATGCCATGGTTTGAAGTATTCTCCAAAACTGATAAATATCATGTCTCAATCGCATCAAGGACGTCAAAATTCACCTATTATGAGTTCGTATGGAAATGAAACAAGTACCTTCTACAGAAATTGATGGAATGCCTTCAGATTAAATCAACCTTCTAAATGAGTATATCTATCATTTCAAAGCTATTAACGCACTAATAAGGTGGGCCAGGGAAGAAATATTAGACGGTTACCATTGAATATAAATTGTTTAGTCTTTTTCAGACAAAGGGTAACAATCATGACTTCTATAGGATAAAATAATGGTAAAATAAATAAGAGATAAAAAGGACCCTACTCGCATGACTTACATGAGCATGCCAGGATTGTACCAACCGGCAAATAGGTGGAAACTTTGTGAGATCCGATCCGTTCATCAAGTATGCTACCTTTCATTCACCCTAGAAGCCAAAAATCATAATCATCCAAAGCTAAGTAGGCTACAATATAGGAAAAAGTCGGATGGGATGCCCACAATTAACTTTGTGTAGAGCCCACCATGATCATTATATATTTCATCCAATCAATTCATCTAATTTCCTCGTCAGCATTCTTCAACAATCATGCTATTCCAAAACTCAGTTGGTCCATAACACATGAATTTATAGATACTAAGTATAATACCCTTCGGGATGGCCCACCGGAGAAAATCATTAAGAAATGTTTATTAGCACCCTGTAGTGCGTTTTGTTTATAATGGCTTAAAAATCATGACTCAGTGAATTAGAGTGTGACTCGGGCAGGAAAATGGCATTCAATGACTAGCTATGTATTAAAATATAATTTCGCCTTGGAAAAAGCTGCTAAGATAACATAATATTAATAGAAAAATGAGCCATAGCTCGAGAATTGTAGTAGTTGAGCGATTTTAGCCATCGAACTAATGATCTACATATGGACGATCAAAAGCTGATCAACGAAAAGTAACGGTTCACATGCAATAGGCTAAAATGGACTGCAGTATTTGGTTAGTGGAATGCTAAAGTGCAGCTCCCTCCTACCCATGGCAAACACGTGATGATCAGGATTGTTGATGTGGTGGGCCACGCCGTGATTGGCTAGAGGTAAAAAATTCCGGTTGATTGGACAATTCACATAATCCAGCCAATGAGTTCTGTTGGTTTGAAGGTGAGCTGTTCTCATCACTCTTCTTTGACAGCCCACCAATCCGGTAGCTAACACTGACCAATCCCCGTCCTTTTTTGGTATATGGTACATCAACAAGTTGGCCCACTAGTCCAACGGTCCAAATCAACGAATGCTTGTAATGTGTAAATCCTGACTGTGGTATTGAAATTATCCTAGTACGTGTTCTACATATTCCTGATCGTTATTAGAAAGCCTAATTGGAAAGCGCACCGGTTACAACGAGATAAAGACATTACCAGTTAAAGATCTGAAAAAATACTTAAAAGAGTGATTTTTTTATGGAATCATAACTGACATGATGGTAAGACATTGAGCAATCAAGAGGAATTCGAAAGCAATCCAAGTAATTGGCCAAGCGGCGGATAGCCATTTAGGAAGTCGACTAAGTGGCCGATGGCCATCCAGGAGCTCGATCGAGTGGCCAAACAGAATATACACTACGCCAAAGTGGCCAATTTGCAATGTATTTTTACGACTTCCGTCGCAAAAATATATTGGTTTAACGATGGATTTAATCTGTTGCTAACTGAAAAAGTCCGTCGCTACGCTCGTCCTTCTCGAATATCCGGTCCGAACGTCGAGGAGTTTAGCGACGGACCAAAATCCGTCGCTAAAATCTGATTTACGACGGATTTTTCCGTCGTAACTACGCAACGGACGAAATCTGTCGCAAAATTTGATTTGGTGACGGAAACTTGGCAGCAAATTCCCGCCCAAAATATCAAATGGCGTGCTTGTCAGTTGATGTTGCGACAGATCAGGTCCGTCGTAAAAGGACTTTCGCCTTTTAACATTATTTTTTTCAATTTTTTTTTTAGAATATGGTGGAAAATTAAGTTTTTTTGTAGTCTAATAATTGTTTTTTAATAGAATTTCAGTGGTTTAATTGTACATATTTGTATCTAAGATTATTTTTTAATAATTGATTGAATGCAAAAAGAATTTATTTTGTTTTTATATCAAATGAGTGGAATTTTTATTTTTATTATTTAATTTAAAACTAATATTTAAATGATTTGTAATATCACATGAAAAAGAATATTGAGAAGTTTAAAATTTTTAACAATGTTTGAGGAAAAAAAATTAGATTTTGAAAAAATAAAAATTGTGATTTAATAAAAATCTATTTTGTGGGAACAAAAAAAAAAAAGAATATTTAATAAAGTTGATAAATTTGAAAAAAAAAAAGCATTTTATTTTGAGAAAAAATAATATCCTGAAAAAGAAAATTAAAAATATTTTTTAAAATGTGAAAATTTTCACAATGTTGAAAAATGAAAATATTTTAAAAAATAAAATGAGAGTTTGAAATTTGAAAAAAAAAATAAAATAAAATTGTGAAGTTCAATAAAAATTGACAAGTTTGAATAAAATGCTTTTAAAAAAATGGAGAAGTAAAAAAGAATTGAAAATTTTAAAAATAAAACGATATTAAAAAATCGATACTTTATAAAAAAACAAACATTTTGAAACGAAAAATAAATAAGTTGAAAAATTTTGTGATTTTGAAAAATAATTGAAAATGTTGAAAATTCGAAATTAAAAGAAAAGGTTATTTATAAAAATACTAAGTTCTTGAAAAAATATATATAATTTTTTAAAATTTTTTTGAAAAGTTGAAAACAACATGATGCTTTTGAAGAAAAAAATCGGCATTTTGGAATTTTTGGGAAAAAAATAAAAATTGTGAGAATTTAAGATATTTTGAAAATAAAAATTCAGAATTTGTATTTTAATTTATTTTTTGAAATATTTCATAATAAAAATGACATTTTTGTTAAAAGTTTTCAAAGAAATATTAAGAGTAAAAAAATACATTTTGAAAAAAAATGTAATTTTTAAATGGAAACTAATTGATATTTATCTACATTTTGAAAAAAATAATTTTTAATGGAAAATATTATGAAAAAAATATTTTTTAATAAATTATTTAGCACATCTACTAATTGAACATTTAACCGTTTTTGGACAATCGAATTAGTCCAGATTAAAGATTAAATAACTTCATATGTTTAAATCAAATTTCACTTAAACTGTTGATCAATCTTGTATTCCCAATACCTTTCTCACATGTAGCTAGCCTAACTGGGGCGAGTAACTAGTCAAATTGAGGGTATTGATCAATAAAATAGAGTGAATGGATTATACATATAAAATGGGCTAAATATTATTGTCAAAATTGTGACCCAACTAATTGACCTCGCGAGAACCTACGAATTGATGTTAATAAGTTTTGTGGGCCCCATCATGATGTGTGCCGAACATCAACACCGTGCATTTAATGTGTCCCCTTTAGGTTATGAGATATCTCAAAAATCATCTGCAAACGAAACTCAGGTGGACCATACCATCTAAAACCATGTCAAGACATCTTAAAAACACTTGGTGGGGCCCACATGAGTTTTGGATGCGGCTAAAACTTGGTCTGACCCCTCATCCAAGTGGGACACACATAATGAGTGGGTTGGATATGTGAATCACATTAAGGCAAGCCCAATATATGATTATGAATGTTTTAAGGAAACCTCTCTATATTTAGGTGAGTTAGTCATTACCTTTACCAAAGTAAACTTTGTGGGGTCCACCATTATTTATTTATTTTATCCATTCCGTTTATCCACATTAACAGATAATTTTAGGTCTAGAGAACTAAAAGGAAGCATATCCACAACTCAAGTGGACCACACCATAGGAAATAGTGTGATTGAACCTCTACCATTGAAAAATTCTTGGAGGCCATAGAAGTTTTGGATCAAGCTGATGTTTGTGTTTTCTCTTTAGTCATCTTTTTTATATTATGAACAGGTTGGATGAAAAATAAACATTACTGTGGGCCCAAGGAAGGTATTAACGGTGGAAATCATTATTCCACACTGTTTCGTGTGGCATGGTCCGCTTGAGTTTTGGATTTATCGAAAATTTGGGATCGACCTACACCGTTCATCCATTTTTCGAGATCATTTTATAGAATTCTCCAAAAAATGAATCATATCCAAAGATTAAGTGGACCACACCACAAATAAGGGAAACGGATTGGCTACTCCCCCTGACACCAGCCAATGGCTGGTGGTCGGTGCTCTATGGGCCCCACCATGATGTATGTGTTTCATCCATGCCGTCCATCTATTTTTTAAGATCATCTTATGGCATGAGACCAAAAATGAGGTATATCCCAATTTGAAATGGACCACATTACAGGAAACAGTGTTATATGAGCGTCAACTATTAAAAACATTTTGGGGGCCATAAAAGTTTTGGATCAAGATGATTTTTGTTTTTCCCCTTCATCTAGGCATGTATGACCTAATAAACAGATTGGATGTCAAATAAACAGTACATTGGGCCTTAGGAGGATTTTAATGATGGATATCCAATCACTATTGTTTTCATGTGGTGTGGTCCACCTAAGATTTATATACCTCTCATTTATGGAATAAATCACTAGAATAATCTTTAAAAATGGATGAACATAAAGGATGAAATACAAACATTATGGTGGGGCCCAAAGAGCACCGACCACCACCCATGGGGCTGGTGTCAGGGGGAGTAGCAAGACTAGCTTCTGAAGTGACGTCAGCATGTTCCCTGGGCCCCACCCTGATGTATGTTTTATATCCACACCTTCCATCCATTTGCAATATCCAAAGAATGAGTTAAATTCACAGCTCCAGTGGACCCCAACACAGAAAACAATGGGATAGGGAAGCCCACCGTTAAAAACTTTTAAAGGCCACAAAAGTTTTAGATCAAGCTGATATTTGTGTTTTCCCTTATTTCATGTCTTTTTTAACTTTTGAACAGGTTGGATTTCAAATAAACATTATGATGGGCCTTACGATAGTTTCAACGGTGGGAATCACTCTCCCGCTGTTTTCTGTGGTGGGGTCCACTACAGATTTTTTTCTGCCTCATTATTTGGCTCATGACTTAACATGATATCTCAAAATGGATGGACGGTGTGGATATAACACATACATTATAGTGGGGTCCACAGAGCACCGACTAGCATCACTGGCCAAACCCGTCCGTAATGGAAACGTAAGTGGTCGTTCGTAGTTGTGGATATAATGTAAAATGGTGGTGATTTATTCTTATCTCTTGTGGCAATGATTTAGGGTTATCCAGACCATCCAAATAGTGGTTACACTTATAGATTGTTAATATGGATAATTTTACCATATAATAAAATTATAAACAACTATTAGGTGGTCCGTTAAATGTACGGATGATAACATATGATAATATTTAAATGATGTAAAACACACATTGTGTGGATTTGAATGCAAATTTGATTTTCGAAGAGGGATTTCTAAAACCTTCTTTCGAATTCCATTTCCCCCTCTTTTAAATTCCATTTCTGTTCTGTTCTTCGTCGGAAACGGCCTCTCTTTCGCCTTTTTCAAGCTGAGGTCTTCAATCTAGGTATGTACTCATTTATCTAATTTAGATCCCCGAAACCTAGTTGTAGCTCCCTTCCATCTTTCTATTCTCGTTTGAAATTCGATTGCGTTTGTTATTGGATTCTGATATCTGGGTTTTTTGGAGTGTCGGATTTACTTGATTTTCGGATTTATTTTCGGATATATATATATATATATATATATATATATATATATATATATATATATTCGATATTTGATTGTTTGCTTTATTTTTATTGAAATGGGTTTTTTCTTTTTGGATATGTTTCTTTTTCGAATTGGGTTTTTCTGCAAATTTATTTTTTATTTTTTTCCCAGGGAACAGGTGTTTGATGTTTGGTTATCGCTGTTTTTTTTTTTTTTTTTGGGAAACCAGTAGTTTTCAGATGTTTCTTTTACCTGGAATTTGGGTTTTTCTGTAATTGGGTTTTTGGTATGTTAGCTTATTACTCTTTGCAGTGGTGGGTAATATCTGGAAGTTGGATTTTTGCAAATCGGGTTTTGGGTTTGGGTTTTCTGCTTTGAAACTTGGCTGTTTGGAATTGCAGATGGTTGAGGGTTCTTTCATGTAATGCGTTCTTCAGTTCTTGGCTTATTTCATTCCTTTTTTGGATATGTCAGTTTCATCCTAGAGGAGAAATGGGAATGGCGATAGTCTAATATTCATCTAACTGGAGTTTCTTTTGGCTCAGGTTTTTATTTTTATTTTTTGTTAGAAAACATTAGATGGTTGAGAGGTTTTTCAATGGTATATACATTTTGAGAAGATCGAGACTGTTTTGGTTTTCGGAGTATAGGCTTGAGTGATTATGTTTATTTATTTATTTTGGAGTATGTTTCAACATTAATCTAGTGCCATAATCAAACCAAATCTGCAATCTCTTCTCTACATACTAACAACTGACTTGTTAGAAACTGAAAGATGAAGAGGACATGACATAGCTTGTGTGTGTGTGGAAATGAGTCTCTTTGCATTTTGTTATGTGCCGGCACTGTGCATATTGGTGCCAATCGTGGACCCACCCAAATTGTGGAATAGAGTATGGCTAAAATTGCCACCATTTTTGCAAAAAAATAAAATAAAATGTTTCAACATTAATCGCTGAAACTTGCTAAGATTTCTTTTCTTGAAAGATAATATGCCATTACTCGTTTGTGATTCGTATACATTTTACCATCGCATCTGAAGTCTAAGCCATCCTCTGCTGCATTCATACAAAGAAAGTTACCTTTTACACTAACCACTGCCAACTTCAGAATACTCATCTAGACATCAACATGCATTGGCTATGCATTTATCTGAGTTGGTCTTCATTATTTCACTTTGTATTGAAGTTTCTGATCTTGGCTTTGTATCTGTTAATGCTTCAGCAATCTAGTTTTAGTCTGTTGCATTTGAAACCGTAAAACTCATATGATATTCCATTATGACAATAGAAATGGACTTGGTTGTCTCTCAAGAGCTAGATGTCTTAGACTTTTTCACCCCTAGTTTATTATGAAATAGTTCATCCTTAAATAGCTGTGATGGTACTTAGTTTAAGGTAATTGGAAATATCGTTGGTTGCAAAACCCAATGCTTTTTAGCCCATCATTCTTTCAGGCTACTAAAATGGTCAACTAGACTATTCTTAAACTGAATCATGATCTCAAAAATTATCTATGAACCAAGGGAGATTTAGAAGGAAACAAGAAGAACAATGGACTTGGGAAAATGGACTTGATTTTATCATGATCTCAAATTTTAATTATTAGCTTAAGATATGCTTTGGAATTGGGAAAATGGACTTGATTTTATCACTGTATTGGGTAATGTAAAGGGAATACTTGTATGCTAATTGAAGCTGTGATTTATCTAAAAACATCCTACTGCTCCCAAAGCTGTCACAGCAACCATACACCTTCATGTTTGCAAACCTTACTCTGGATTCCCTTCACACTATCAAAAATCAATTAGATGCGTCCCTCTTAAGTACGAAAATAGTATGTTTCCATTTCAATCTGCTGGAAAGGAAGCTTTTCTCGTGACATAGAACATTGAGATCCATTTCAAACTGGTTTTCTCCTCCTTTTGTTCAAGTTAGAAAAAGAAAGAAGATCCATTGGTACTTGTTTGTTCCCTTGGAGATTGGAGCCAAACTCCATAAAACCTGTTTCCTTTTGTCCGTATTGTTTTCCCAACTATACTTTGTATTGCTTTTATTTGGAGCTTGTTTATCCTTAATTTTATCGTTTGAGTTTTTGCCAATCTCCTCTGCAATTTTTGTTGTTCTTTGCTGATCAAGTTGCTATGTTACAACTTTCATTTTCCTTCCTGCCGCAAACCTTATGATTCTTCTCTGTTAGTAGATTCCCTATGATAAATTTCATTTAAGAACTTCTCTCTAGGCATTGTGAAGTTGGAGTTTGTTGTTAGTGGTCCTCAGTGGCAAGAGAATGAGCAAATGATTACATCATTGGCTGCAGTTTACAAGGCTAGATGGAATTCCATGCTTAAGTAAGTTTTTGACTGCCTGTTTATAGTTTGCATCCTTGTTTCTGTTATTATTATATGCAAAGATGAATTGCAACTTTCGTTGTTGGTTGGAAAAGAGACATGCGCAACCCAAGAGCTAAGGATCCAGGCTTGAGCTTAGCCTGGTTTGCAAGGCATCATCCAATGATGTAGCACTACTTGAAAGAATTGAACTAGGATACATTACTAGAAGATCAGAACCTCCAAGACTGTACCAAAAAATTAAAGGCATAGGATTAAGAAGTTTTGGAATAATAAACCTTCTTAATCCTATGTGGGATGCCTATCATTGATTTGAACCGTCTTTTCATTCACAAAACTTGGGGCAAGCCATAGTTCAAAAGTCACACCAAGATGATAGTAAACATCTGATCAATAGTGCGGAAAATGGACCGTCAATATTTTATAAAACAAAATAAGCCTAGTCATCACTTGAAACATCTATTATATAGATCTCACTTTGTACTGTTTATGATTCCAAAGTAGCGCTTTGGTTCAATGATTCTAACTATGTGAGCTATGGCTGTTCACTCCCCAAGTATAGGTTTGTGATGTAGTAATAAACTCGGTAAGACCGAGGTCGAATCCACAGGGACTGAAACCTGTACGTAATCTGAAACTAACTAGAACTAGAACTAGATTAAGATGAAATCTAAATCAAATAATTTTGAGGAATAATGGTGAAATAAAGTGAGTAAAACTAATGAAATTAAAGGTGGGAAACTAGGGTGCCAAGGATCCACTTATAGAGATCAGGGAGATCTACGCTTGATTCATGAACTCAACTGGACTTCGAGTCCCATCTCAATCCAGTTGGAAGATATAAACATGAAAATTAACTCTGAACTTCTTTTGATCTAGCTTCAAAAGATAAGACAGATGTAAATTAGAATGGATTCCATCACAAAACAAAATAAAATAAAATAAAATAAAATAAAAGAAGAAAAACAAACAAACTCTACTATTTCTCTCTCCCTGCTCCACGTCCGAGCTCCCTGGCAATTGCCTCCCCCCTGGCTTTCTCTCTTTCTCTTTCTTATATAGATAGCAGTGAGCAACGGCTAGGCGTTTACGCAGTTAGTTTGTAGTGGAGCCAAACTCCCTGCTTACGCAATAAAATCTAAAGCAAGGCCGTATGCATCTGTGATGATTGGTGGGCCTAGGATTGATGTCAGACGAGAAATCTGACCCGTCCAAGTAATTCCTATTGAATTTTAATCGGGAAGGAGTGTTTTTGCTTGGGTTTAGTGTGGTTCATCGAATCAAATCTTTCCACCTTTTGTACGCCGTTTGGACTGTCTAAAACCGATCTCTGATGTATCTTAGAATTTCGCCACCTATGCAAACAAGATAAAACCCGTGGGCTCCTGATGATCGGTCCCGATTAGGTTGATGAGCCCCGATGGTGGCCCACAGAGATCAACCACAGCTCTCTAGGACAGTGAGCAGTTGTACGTTGCGCTGGGATGATGGTGGGGCTCATGATCGGCGTCGACTGATAGATCGACACTGTCCATTAGATTTATCTCGAAAAATCGTCCGGAAAGGACAATTCCAGTTTGATTTCGGTGTGGTCCATGCGATCTTTGTTCTTACCGTCCATTCCTGTATTTACATGCAATCCGCCTGTGTGCGTGAGTGTGAGACCAAAATTTCACCTAGGCGAGGGTTGTAGCTACCCCACAGGACGAATGAACGGTTTAGATCGTCCATATGGACAATGGGTGGGGTCCACTATCAAAAAAAGCGGACGGACAGCGTAAACGCTGTTGCATTTTCAGATTTGGAAGGAGTCGGTCAAGGGTCTGTTTGACCAATTCTTTGTTGCCGTGCATGGCTAGTGCACTTGTGCACTATGCACACTCATGCTCAAATGGAGTCTAATATGCTGTGTATCTAAAATCCGCCCCATGTATTCTCTTTGTCACCTCCTTTAAGCCGTAAGGACAATTTTGAAGCATATCCAGGTAGCAGGCGGGCCCCAAATCGAGATTTAAGGGGCTGATCTGCTCATTAGGCTACTTCCACAATGATCCAATGGATGATTTTTGACGTGTATGGTTAATTTATGGTCCTCAGGCTACGTGTGAAGTTTCGAGCCGAACGGATGGTGAGAACCCCATGATCTTGCATTCTGGATGATTTTCAAGCCACTTGAGCTTCAATTTCTCAATTTCCGCGGATCTCTGGCATGTAATTCCGTCGATTTTGGTCCCCTGGAGTCCGTTCCTTGCTCTGGTGAATTCTGAGAGTTAAATCTTAGCTTTTAGCACCTAATTTCAATCCAAGCTTGTAAATACACCCTACATCACAAATATGATAAAACGAGCCATTAAACAGTATCATGCTCATAAATGCAGGTAATAACTGGGGTCTGATATGCAATATTTGACCCTCAACAATGGCCCTTAAACAACAAATAGTTGTAACAAATTGGCCCCATTCAAAAGCTTGGGATCATCAGATCGACGTGATTCTTGCACCATGGCTTGTTCCTAGTGGTACTACTGAATAAATTGTCCCGATTGATGATTGGATGTCTCACATGTCATTCAAAAGAATTGGAGACATTGCTAACATCCCCATAAATGTGTGGATGTTAGCAAAACCCATGTGCACGCGTGCGCATGATGCATGCATGTAAACATGTGTATGTTTATATACAGGAGAAATGCTCCATTGCTCTTAGAGCATTATAAGTTAGAGTTCTCCTAATTACAGTCCAATTGATCAATCTGAACTCTGTTAAGTCTAGGACACATTTCATGGACCACCACATAAAAATCACATTGATCTTATATCTCATTCATCCTTGGTTTATTTTATTCCAACGTATCTATTTTCTATTGTTCTGATATTTTATTCAATCAGATCCATTCTCACTCTAAAGTTTTATTTCTTAACCATACGCATCATATATGCAGATGATATCTTAACCATATGTTCAGCAGGTCCAATTGGGAATGGACCTCTACAAAAAAGAAGATCAGTGGTTGGACAATCCTGTTTAACCAGTTTTGTATAAATGGACACTACAGACAGGCTAGCAATGGCTCATCTTGAATGAAAAGCTCATTGATAAGATGGTCAAGAATGGGTAGGATTGTCTAGAAAAGGCAATCACTAGATCCACTCTCACTCTAAAGTTTTTTTTTTTTTGGTTTGTGGCCAAATAATGGTAGAGTGCATTGGATGAATGGTCTGAAACAAGTCCATCCCTGCATATATATATATAATATATATATATATATATATAATCGTATGATACATTTATGTGTATGTATTTATGAATATAACTGTTTAATGGTTGAATGGATGGATGGGGGAATCAAAGATATTTTTTTGGGTATGGTTTCATGGACCAAATGGTAATAGAGATGCAGTTTCATAAATGAAAGTAGTTATAAACACTGACAAGTTGTTGCTATCTTCTGATTATGCAGGTGTGTCTTGTTGGGAAATAGGAATTTCACAGTTCCTACACTTTCATTTGGTCATTTTGTTAGACACTAGTGCATTAAATGCAGATTGCATTGCGCTGTTGTGTATTGATTCCAACATCTAAAGATCTTTTCAAACTGTATTGTGCTCACACTGATTATCCAATTACTGATCTTTTGCAGATGATGGGTCATGCAAGTAGACCTTTGTTGGACAATGTGGGGAAATGTGTCATCCTGTGTCCATGCTTCCCTTAAAGAGTACTACAAGAAGTTTGTCTATGAGGCAGTGCCTGTGGAAAGTCATCTACAACACTTCCTACATGACAATTTGAATGATGTTGTTGTTGGAACTATTGAGAACAAGCAAGATGTTGTAGACTACTTGACATGGACATTCATGTACCGGAGGCTTACCCAAAACCCAAACTACTACATTCTCCAGGGCATCAACCATAGGCATCTTTCGAATCACCTTTCCAAGCTCATTGAGAACACAATAAGTGATTTGGAAGCAAGTAAATGCGTGGCCATAGAAGAAGATATGTATCTCTCTCCTCTGAACCTTGGCATGATTGCATCACACTATTACATCAGTTACACTACCATCAAGCACTTCAGTTCATCACTGACTTCGAAAACAAAGATGAAGGGTCTTCCGGAAATTTTGGCTTCAGCTTCTGAATATGCTCAGCTTCCAATTTGACTAGGTGAGGAAGAGCTGAAAGGAAAATTGATCAACCACCAGAGGTTTTCTGTTGAAAACCCAAGTGCACGAATCCGCATGAGAAGGCAAATGTGTTGTTACAAGCCCACTTCTCAAGACATATAGTGGTAGGAAATCTAGCAGCCGATCAGAGAGAGGTTCTCCTCTCTGCTAATAGGTTGCTTCAAGCTATGGTTGATGTTATTTCCAGCAATGGGTGGCTCAATCTAGCTCTTCTCGCGATGGAAGTGAGTCAAATGGTGACTTAAGGCATGTGGGAACGTGACTCCATTCTTCTGCAACTTCCACACTTACAAGGGAGCTGGCGAAGAGGTGTGAAGAAAATCCAGGGAAGAGTACTGGAACAGTCTTTGATTTGATGGAGATGGAGAATGATGAAAGGCATGAGCTGCTCCAGATATCAGAGTTACAGCTGCAGGACATCATCCACTTTTGCAACCGCTTTCCTAACATTGATATGGTGTACGAGGTGCTAGATAGTGATGATGTGAGGCTTGGGGAAAATGTTACCTTGTAGGTCACCCTTGAGTGAGACTTTTGAGGGGTGCGAGGGGCGCTCAGAGGTTGGACCAGTTGATGCACCCAGATACCCAAAAGCCAAAGAAGAGGGGTGGTGGCTTGTGGTTGGTGACAGTAAAAGCCAGCAGCTGCTGGTGATAAAGAGGGTGTCGCTGCAACGGAGGGCAAAAGTCAAGCTTGACTTCACTGCTCCGGCAGAAGTTAGAAAGAAGTCATATATGCTGTATTTTATGTGTGATTCATATCTAGGATGTGACCAGGAATACAGTTTTACAATTGATGTCAGAGACACAGCAGAAGGTGATTGAGATGGGAGAGTGAGTCAATTGCCATGGCAGCCTTTAGATCCTGGGCGATGAGGGCATGCTTGATGTACAAAGTGGGCCTCTGTTTATCTGCTGATTTTGCACTTGTGTTCTGGTATTATCTCTTTCCATATGCAGTTTTTCCCCTTGCATCAGGTAAACACTGTTTCTGACGTTGCTTTCTATTTTCCTCAATGATTATAACTTAACACAAGGAGCAACGTTAACTCTAGCGTTTAGCAGCCATAAACCAAAGTTATCTGTTGCTACGGTTTGCTTTGGATGCTTTAGAACATAACTTGGGATAAGAATAATTTTTTCATTGTATAAAAAAAAAACTGTATTGTGCTCTCCTAGTGAATGCTATGAAGTTAAGAAATGCTCTTACCTGAACCTCTAATGGCTACGATGAATTTTAATCTTTTATTTTGCTAAATGATTTTAGTTGATTAAACTATTCACTTTTCATGGATTTGAGCTGGTTATTTGTAATATATGAAGGGTTGAATAAAGTAGTCTTTTCTTGGATTGAATCTGGTTGTTTGTAACATATGTAGGAAGGGCTCAAAAGAAGGTTGAACAAGAGAAGATACTAAGTAGCCAATTCAAGGCAAGGCATAGCCAACAGTTGAAGTTTCAAGTAATTTCTTTTGTATGAGTCCTAGTTTAGGGGGGAAAGTGTTGAGTTAGGAGGGTTGAAGTCAATTTTGGTTGTAGTGGGCCACTTGGGTCATTTCCTCTTTTATTGAATTAAGTTGTTACCAATTTTGTGAATAGGATTCTTATCAAATAATAGTGTGAATTATTTTTTTAAATGACTATCAGGTGTAAGAGAAAAAATAATAATAATAATTTATCAATATTTTTTTTATTCATAGATATTTTAGCGACGGACCAAATCCATCGCTAATTTCTGAACATTGAAAATCAATGAATTCGAGGTCCGTCGCTTACTCATATTAGCAACGGACAGGTCCGTCGCTAATGTTTTAAGTGACTGACTATTTTTTGAATTTTACCAACGGATTTTTTATTTTTTACGACAGATTCTATCCATCGTGATGATGCGACGGACCTTATCCGTCGCAAATTAAATGACGAATTTTATCCATCGAAAATAAAAAACGACCCAGTAAACAGCGACGGATGAAGTCCGTCGTTTATTTAGTTTTACGACGGATTTGGTCCGTCGCAAATTAGCAATTTTGACATAGTGATAGTCAGCAATAAGACCTTAGAGCAGTTATTAGGATAGGTGACAAGTTTAGAAGGAAGTTTCTAGAAGTCCATATAGTGCTCAAATTATTACAGCAACCGTCAGAACATGGGAAGCATCCAGAAGGAAAACTTGTATTGAACGTGGAAAGCATCCAAGATATCTGATTTTTCATTTATAAGATAGAAGTACCGAAAATGAGAGTAGTTATCTTTTGATAAAAGATTTATGTCCACTCTAAGATGTTGTAGGGAATAGACTACAGATGTTTGTACGTCTCACTTTTAAGAGTCATACAGTCTTAGTTGTATTTTTTTTTCTGATTATAGTTTGGTTACCCTTAATACAATTTATACATACTTTATAGTTGGAGAAGTCTAGAGAATGATTTCTTCATCCGCTGACCTTTCCTATCTCTCATGAGAGATATGGCATAATCACATGTGATACAACATAAATGAATTTTCATAGTCTAATATTCACTTAGATCCTACTTTATTTCACGCTAAGTATTCACATTATATGTGTGAAGTATTGAAGTCTAATTAGTATAGGTTATTAATCATAGTGCTGGTGCCAACCACATTTAAATCATAGTAGATACTAAACTTTACATTATCAAATTTAGACATATAATCGGATTTGTATAAATGAGAAATTGATATTAGATTGTGCCTTATGAAAGGCACATAAAATGTATCTATTAGATTACACATGACCTGACTCTAACTTAATCCATCGAACTCTAACTGCATATACGTCCATTTTAATGGCATTGCCCATGTATTTTGATCGCTCTACATTAGTTGGTGGCCGATTCTGTGGGATACTCTACATAGAATTATAAATGTGAATAGTTGTACCATAATCTATCCACTAGGAATCTTTTGACACATCGATCAGATTGAACTCAAAACAAACCATGACATGATCTTTACCCTTCTCTACGAGCCACTAGTTGAACTCAATACAATTTATATCTTGATAGTTCGGCTTCTTTCAGAAGAAGAAATTATTCTTCTTAGCCTACTTATTGCTCGACTTATCTTCAGGTTAATTTTTAGCTATAAAACCTAAAAATCCCTTAATAGAACCATATTTTCTTTTTCTTTTTCCTTACGTCCATGTCCAAGGTTACTAGATGAGCACTATAAACATTATCCTTCTTACTAGACATTTCCTACTTATTTAAGATAAGGTCATTAACTATACTCCCTAGAACTAATTTTATGAACTCTTTACTTTATAGGATAATTTAACTCGATATAAAGGGGAACTGAATTGTATTGAGTTAGAACGTTAACTTGATTATATAATACTTACATTAGCCAATATGTTTACTTTGAATAATTCATTAATAAATTAAATTGAATATCAAGCAAAAATATCCTAAATTTAATTGATTGGGGTCTTCAATTGAATTGCCCAAGATTAACACAGGCCAGCCCAACCATTTTATTCTGGCAACCATCGAAGACATCATCATCACTCATCATGTGGGAGGTAGTTATGACATGCAAGTGACTCTCATGAACATGAATATGAGCAGTGTCAATCATATAAATTCAAGACACTCAAGAACTGCGGGTAAGATGAGTCTCTTAGCCTTACACCACCAATATCGTTTACTCCACATCATTTATGTTCCGGCTAAACAATGATCATTTGTGTTTTCGTCACCATCCGTATTAAACATAAATGCAACTGCATGCAATCCTTTAACTGAATCCCAATATCACAAGTCCGAAATAATAATAATAATAAATCATTGATCAAATTCACTATGGTGGATAACAAAACCAGATCTGATCCAAAAAATTTAGACTTAGTATTGCAATTATAATCCTACCCTCAACGGATTATCTATCAAGCAGTCTGATTTTGGTCCAGAAATCTTGCAAAGGCATACCTTAAAAGCCCCGGATTATGGGCTTAAAGAAAGGGATTCAACAGAATCCATGGCCACCTCCATTACCTCTACTGGATACCAAAGCCGAAATGGAGGGGATGAGAGGAGGTTCAGATGGCCACAAATAGTAGTCATACAACAACCATAGGCAATAGAGCTCCTTCGACTATGGTTTGCAATCAAAAGAGGGCCAGAAACCTCCTTCAATGTTGTCGCTGCCACTTTACCCCTCTCGATGAAGAACAAAACTTGCCATAAATTCTAGTTGAAAAAAAGACCCCGGAGAGCCCAGCAGCCGCACGGATGCTAGCTGGAGACCTGCTACTAGAAATGGCTGAGGTGCGACTCTCCTCTTTCTCCTTTCCTTTAATCTTAATGGGTTTTACAAAACCCTCTCTCTGTCCCTCATTGTCGGTCACAATGGCGACCTTCGCCGTTACCTCTGCTATGAGCGGGAGTCTCATACCACCTCTCATACATGATGCTAAAATTTTAGCAACCTTTGGATGTCTAACAATGTTCACTATATGCGGACTTCCAATTTTTAATTTTATGGTATATTTTCATTGTCATGCGGATGCTGCCAGGGTTGTTGCCGAAATTTGACATTGATCTTAGGATGGCTCAGATCTGGTCCTTCAGGTCCAGAATTGGACTATCCATATCTGGCCCTAAAGGTCCATAAAAAATGAATTTCACCATAAGATCCGTCATAACCGATGCATAGAATGCTCTGATACCCACTGTAAATCCTGATTATGGAATTGAAAGGACTGTGCTATGCATCAAGAATGGAGATCTAAAAGCTAAACAAAGGCTTACCTGGTTGAGATGCCATTATTGTAAACTGATTATCATAATCTTCCACACCTTACACCCTTAAAGAAGCAGCGGGATGGGAAATTAGCTTCAGACATGTGTAGGATTGGGGACCCGACCTTGTTTATATAGTTGTGAGAGATGAAGAGTTTGAAACCCATTAAAACTCCTCTCTCTTAGGCTACATACGAATTTAACATTTCTAGTCTAACCAAAGCATTATGCATGTAACACAACATTTGTGCACCACTCCTACGTGATTTTAGACTAATCACATCTTAAGTGGGGTCCATCGGTATGCCCGATCATGATATCCAATCCTTAGGGAGATCCAGACCATTGATTAATTAGGCCCAACTTAGGAATTCTTACAATGTGTACCATGAGGATGGAGTTGAATGGAACTTCCATGCACTACAAGTATATATTGGCTTACATCCTTTACATAATGGTCTATCTACATGTGTCCCAGTCACTATCTCATCATGATACACGTTATTAATTATTAATAAAAATCCAGCCGATAAATTAAACTCTTCTTTTTTATCTGATAGTACAATAGAGTATAGACGTAGCTTGGTGTAGTTGAATCACCAAATGAAGGGTAGCTCTTGACTTTGATGAGGTTTTCTCAGTTTTTTTTTTCTTTCTTTCTTTTCCTGGTTCGAAGTGTGGGTTTTTGAGATGGTCCTTGGTTCAGAATATAGATTTCTTTTCTTTCCTCGTTTAGGGTGTGAATTTTTTAATTTTTTTTCTTTTGCCCCCTTAGGGGTCATTTGGATGCTTGTAAATTAAGTTACAAGTAAATGAAATGTAAATAAATGATTTACAGGTAGTATTGTTAAAATCTTATGATTTATGATTTACAATTTAAGTCAAATCTTAAGAGAGAAAAAATTGAATCCCTTTTTAGATAAATTCTATAATTTTATTATTCTAATTCTACGATTTACGATTTAAATCCCAATTTACGATTCAAATTATATTGTTCTCTTCTATTTTAAACTTTACTTGGATTTCAGCTTATGTTTTTAAAATGGTGGGGGCTTTAAGAATCATTTAGAAAAAAAAAAACCTTTAAAAATAGTTTAGAAAAGGTAAATTATTTTATTTTATTTTTTTATTAGAGATTAAATGATATATATATATATATATATATATATATATATATATATATATATATATATATATATATATATATATATATTCTCTTCTACGTTAAGTCATGGATCGTTTTTTTTTTTTTTTTACAATTTCTTACTTAACTGGTTAAAACATCAAATTGATATGTGACCTATCTAGAATGTTTTTTTTTTTTTTTTTTTTTTTTTTTTAAATTTATGGATAGTTACGATCATATTAACTTACATATATTATGGAATGATGGTTAAAAAATAAAATATTTATTGTCAACCTACATAATCAAATGTTGCTTTTCCTACATTCAACAAAGTTAAAATGAACATAAATTATTAAAGGCTTGATGTATATTTTTTAAGAAAAAAATCTTAAAAGAAAAAAAAATGAAAGAAGAATCCTTTATGATTATCATGATATAGTATTATTGCATATTAATGGAAAAAAAAATAATTGATAAGTTTTTAATTTTATATATATATAAAATTTTAAAGAAAATTTTTTAGTGAGAAATATTGTATATTTTTCCCGTATTATGCATTGGTTTTATAAGTACAAATGTGTTTAATTGATTTAATTACGTATGTTTTACTATGCGATGTGATTTGGAGAACTAAGATAAAATTAATGATTAAAGAGAAGATTTAATGCATCAAAAATAACCAAGTAAAGATCTGGAGATTTAGAAGTGATTAATAAAGATTTAGAAGTGATTATAAGTACAGATGTGTTTAATTGATTTAATTATGTATGTTTTACTATGCGATGTGATTTGGAGAACTAAGATAAAATTAATGATTAAAGAGAAGATTTAATGCATCAAAAATAACCAAGTAAAGATCTGGAGATTTAGAAGTGATTAATAAAGATTTGAAGTGCCAAAGATCTAAGAAAATTAAGTACAAGAGAGAGGGAAGACTAGAAAAGCCACAAAGTGCATTAATAGAAATAACAGACTATTTGGTCTCACCTAAGGTTGGTTTGGTCCGACCGAATGTGCACAGAACAATCCAGCAAGAAATTGTGAATTTCAGATGAAATTCGACTAAACACTTAGGTGCGACCGAAGCCATATTCGGTGCCATTGAAGGAAGGTTCAGTGTGACTTGAGGGAGATAAAGACTTTAGATCTATTTTTGTAAAATTTGGCAACAACCAAATGTATCTTCATTTGGACTCGGTGCAACTTCAGTGTGACCGAAGGCTATCATCGGTGCAACCAAAACATAACATAACTGCATAAATTTGAAGTTGGTTCTAAGTTAATGCGAATTTTTCCTATATAAATGGGTGATTCTAGCCTTCTTAGACACGAATCAAGGTAAAAGAGAAAGACCAAGGAATTATGGAACTTATACGAAGTCCACCAATCCTTCAGTTTTTCTTTAGTTTTTATGTTTTTTTTTTTAGTTTAGTTCAATCATGTTGATGGTTGGCTAAATCTCTAAGCTAGGGCTAAGAGGTGAAGCTTGTAGTTATTTTTATTATCTTAATTTACTTTGATTTAAATTATTTAGTTTGATTGTTAAACAATTATTGATATTGGTTTGAATGAAGATTTATTTTTAGTTTACTTTAATCCATTGTCGACTCCAGACACATTGGATGCTTAGGAAAGCTGAGAGTGATTTCTTATCTATTTTCAAGGGATTGATCTATAAAATTCATTGATCTATCGTATACTAAAGGCACGATAAATGCTTTGAATTTCCTGCGATCAATACTTGGATACTTTATGTGGGAACCAATTCAATTGAGGTTCAAATCTATGTTCATATATCAATGATGATTTAACTGCACTATTATCTGACTGGATAGGATAAGACTTCGATTCCAGCTGAGTTATATAATTGAATTAAACATTAAAAATGGCTAGAAGTGGACCATTGATGCTCTAGTGCTTTATCTTTATTATTTTCCTTCTTAATTAGATCATTACTTCTTAAATCAAAATCTATAATTAGTTTTAATTCTAGTATTATTTTTAATTTTTTTTAGAAAACGCATGATCATAAGTCTCTATGGGTATGACCTCGGTCTCACCGAGTTATTACTACATCGCAACCATGCATTTGGGGTTTGTTTTGATCAAGTTTTTGGCATCATTGTCAGGGACTTCGGCTATGTCTTTTTGAAATACCTTAGTATTAGAATTGGTGTAGGATTAGGATTAGGATTAGGATTAGTTCACTATGTTTCTAGAATAATTTTTTTTTTTGAATTTTTAGATACTAACATTGCTTCTCTTGTTTTGTAGAATCTAACCTGGAATCATCAATCGGGTATTATCCTTGCAACTCTCTTTCTCTAGTTATTTCAAATTTCTTATTTTGTTATATTCTTTTATTTTAGTTAAAGTATATTTTAGAATTAGGTTTAAGAGTGGTTCATGCCCAAGTGGCTTCGTGACAACACTCTTTGTCTCTTAAGTGAAGGAAGATTAGTTAAAGGATTGTTTATCCATTGCCAAATTAGACAACACCTAAGATCCTTTGAATTAGCTAAGAATATGGATGAAAATCAACCTCATCATTGTGTTGTTGAGCAACAAGATGAAAACGAAGTGCAAAATGTCACACTAGCTACATGACTATTTGCAACTAACTAGGACAAGCACAACTTCTTGCATGATCTTTCCACATAAAGTAGGAAATGTGGATTTTAAGTCGGAAGCGATCCAATTACTTCTGAAATTTTATGGACTAAATTTTGAGAGTCCATACCTACATCTCAAAGAGTTTGACGTGATTATAGCAACCTTACACTTTAATAATGTCTCGGATGACACATTGAGATTAAAATTGTTCCCTATATCATTAAAATAGAAGGCCAAGTCATGGCTTCATACCTTGAAACCGAGATCAATTGAGACATGGGCTAAGATGACCCTGGAGTTCCTTAAAAAATTTCTCCCGGTTCATAAGACTAATACCCTTAGAATGACCATTATGAATATCTCACATAAAAAGGAAGATAATTTTAGAATGATCATTATGAATTTCTCACAAAAAGATGAAAAAACCTTCTTCCAATGCTAGAAGAGGTTCAAGGATCTCCAAAATGCTTGCCCACATCATGGATACGAAGTTTGGCGGGTCTTAAGCTTTTTCTATGATTGATTGACTTCGCACATGAGCCAATTCGTGGAGATGATATGCAATAGGGAATTCATGAACAAAGATCTTGATGACGTGTGGGACTATTTTGATATGCTAGCTGAAAATGCACAATCATGGGCTACTTCAACCAAGCTTACTAACCCCAAGTCAACTCAATCCAAAGAGAATGGAGGAATATACATGTTAAGGGAAGAAAATGACATCAACAATAAGGTGGCCAACTTTACGAGAAAGGTCGAGGCCATGGAATTGAAGAAAATATAAATGGTCAAACCCGATGAGACAATAGAAACTATTTGTGGTATTTGCGCAAATAACATACACATGAAGCAGGAGTGTCTTATATCAAACATGTACAACTTTAGTTGGTGGAACCACCCAAACCTCAGTTGGAGGAATAGACCATTGGCTAATGCAGACAAAAATCATCAAGGATTTATTCCTTTAATCCTCATTCCACTACTAACTCAGAAAATAATCCAAGAGAATCCGATTCAAAAATTCATCCATGATCAAGAGCAATTCAATTAGAATACTTTGTAAGCATGCCAGGATATTAAAACATCATTAGGAGTGTTTGCATCGTCTATTCAAAGATTGGAGTCACAATTTACTATTAGAGAGAATGGGACTCTTATAGCCCAACCTCTACATAACCTAAAGCCACAAGTAAGATAAGTGACCCTAGCTCTTTGACTCAGCATGTGGAGCAAGCAAAGTCCATCACTACTTTTATAAGTAAAAAAACAATTGACAAAAATATCCCAATGAGGGGTAAGAAGCATAAGAACTCGGAAGAATCTAAGGGAGATGATGGATCTAGTAATACTACCCATGAAAAAAATATAAGCTAGTTGTTCCATTCCCACAAAGGTTGATTTCACCAAAACCTCTACTCAACACTCAGGATATCTTAGAGGTTCTAAAACAGGTGAGAATCAACATCCTCCCGTTAAATGTCATACAACAAATTCCATCGTATGCCAAATTTCTGAAAGATCTTTGTACGGGCAAGAGACGGCATAATGTCCAGAAAAAAATTAATAGAAAAAGTGATTGTCATTATCAAACAAGATATGCCCTAAAAATACAAAGATCCTAATAGCCTAACCATTTCATGTGTGATTGGGAACCACCGGATTGAGCATGCATTACTTGATTTGGGGGCGGGTGTGAATTTGATTCCCTATTCGGTCTATTAATAGCTTAGCCTATGTGAATTAAAACCCACCAATACCACACTCTAACTCGTTGATTATTTGATTCGTATATCGAGAGTGATGATAGAGGACGTACTAGTCAAAGTCGATAAATTCTACAATCCAGTAGATTTTATTATTTTGGATACACAACCCGTCATTAATGCTAGCACTCATATTCATATCATCATTAGATGACCATTCCTAACTACATCAAACGCCATAATTAATTGTATGATTGGGATTATGAAACTATCCTTTGGAAATATGACACTTGAGCTGAACGTATTCAACATATGCAAATGACAGGAGGATGGTGATGATGTCCACGAGATTAATTTGATAAATTTATTCATGAAAGATAAGTTACTTTTGACATTATATTCCGATACTTTAGAGATGTGTTTGGCCCACTCTATTGATTTACATGATAACATGATTAGGGAGATGAATGCCTTTCTTGATGTTACGCCAATACTTGAAACTAACCAATGGGGCCTGAATTTGAAAGATTAACTCTAACTGACTCAAAGCCTCTACCGTCTAGTATCAAGGCACTAAAGCTTCACCTAAAACCGTTGCTTGCCATTCTTAAATATGCCTATTTGGGTCAAGATGAGACATATCTAGTGGTGACCTCTTCCCACTTGGATGAAGAACAAGAGAGTATGTTGATTTCTACTCTCAAGGGACATAAAGGAGCCCTTGGATAGACTATCTTGGACCTCAAGGGAATAGACCTTTTGATTTGTACTCACCACATTCACCTTGAAGATAATATGAAAACATCTAAATAACTATAACACCGTCTAAATAAAAAAATAAGTGGTTAACACTGAGGTGTTAAAACTATTGAATGTGGGTATCATATACCCTATATTCGATAACTAATGGGTGAGCCTAACTCATGTGGTACCCAAGAAGTCTGGGATTACCATCGTAGCCAATGCGGATAATGAAATCGTGCGAACTAGAGTTACTACTGGTTGAAGAATGTGCATTGACTACCAAAAATTAAATAAGTCCATGATAAATGACCACTTTCATTTCCTTTTTGTTGATCAGATTTTAAAAAGGTTGGCGAGTTATTCCTATTGTTGCTTCCTTGACGGGTATTTAGGCTACAACTAGATAGAAATAGCCCTAGAAGACCAAAAAAGACCATATTCACATTCCTTTTGGCACTTTCTTCTATTGAAGGATGCCATTTGGATTGTGTAATGCCCCCGTCATATTTCAGCGATGCATATTGAGTATTTTTTCTGACATAGTGGGGCAATTTTTAGAGGTCTTCATGGACGACTTCTCTTTCTTCAATTCATCCTTCAGGAAGTGCCTTGAGCACTTAAAATTAGTGCTGAAGAGATGTGAACAAAAGAACCTTGTGCTGAATTGAGAGAAATGTCATTTCATAGTTCAGAAGGAAATAGTCTCTGGACACATTATATCGTCTAATGAATTTAAGGTGGATAAAACTAAAATCGATTTAATCTCTAACTTACCATCACGAAAGAGCATATGTGACATGTGATCCTTCCTAGGACACATGGGATTCTATAGAAGGTTCATAAAGGACTTCAGTCTCATCTCTTGTCCTTTGTATAACATTCTTCAAAAGTAAACTCCCTTCGAGTGGAGTGAGAAATGCTAAAAAATCTCACCAAACTCAAAGGTATGTTGACTAGTGTTCCCATCATGTAACCTTTCGATTGAAGTGTATCTTTTGAAATCATGTGTGATGCTAGTGACTATGAAATTGGGGTAGAGCTAGGCCAAAGAAAATAGAAGAAGCCCTACGTCATCTACTATGCGAGTAAAACTCTAAACTCTACCCAAATGAGCTACTCTACTAAGGAAAATGAACTCCTATCCATATCGCCTTGGACAAGTTTAGGTCCTACTGGTAGGATCTAAGATAATTATATTTATGACCATGCGGCACTGAAGTATATTCTTTCTATGAAGGATGATAAGCCTCATTTTACTGAGATAAATCCTTCTACTCCAAGAATTTGACCTTAAAATATGATATAAGAAAGAAGTAGAAAATGTAGTGGCTAACCATCTCTCTTTGCTTATCCAACTCGATTCTATCGAGATGACACATATCAATGACATGTTCCATAATGAACAACTTTTTAAAGTCTCTCAATGACCGTGGTACGCTAACATTACCAATTATCTTGCCACGGGTACAATTTTTACTCATTGGACTGCACAAGATAAGAAGAAATTATTTACCGAGATACGCAAGTTCTTTTGAGATGATCTATATCTCTTTAAATATTGTCTAGATCAAATCATTAGGAGATGCATGCCTGATTATGAACAACACTGTCATTCTTATGCGTGTGATGGTTACTTTTTAGCTAAGAAGATCACCATGAAAATTATGCAGTGCATCTTTTATTGGCCCAATATATTCAAGGATACAAATGAACTTTGCAAAGCATGGGAGCGATGTCAAAAATTAAGAGGATTATCTCATCAAAATATGAAACTCTTGTACCTCATTATAATCATTAAAGCATTCGATTGTTGGGGCATCGATTTCATGGACCATTACCCTCATCTTTTAGAAATCTCTATATTTTTCTCATCATAGATTATGTCTCCAAGTGGGTTAAGGCAATTATGTGCTGGAATAATGACCATCACATGGTCATTAAGTTTTTGAAAGAAAATATATTATATAGGTTTAGAACACCTTGAGCCATCATAAGTGATGGAGGATCTCACTTTTGCAATAAACCATTTGAAACATTAATGAAATACGTATTTTACATAAGGTGAGTACCCCCTATCATCCTCAGACGAGTAACCAAGGTAAAATATCAAATAGGGAGATTAAATAAATTTTTGAGAAAATGGTTAACCTAGATCGTAAGGATTGGTTACTTTAACCAGCCAATGCGTTGTGGGCTTATCGTACGATGTATAAAACCTTATTGGTATGTCACCCTATAAACTTGTCTATGGGAAGACTTGTTACTTGCATGTAGAGCTGAAACATAAGGAATATTAGGCTATAAAGAATTTCAACTTCAATCTCGACAAAGTTAGCTCGCTGCACAAGTTATAACTTAACGAACTTGAAGAAATCTGGAACGAGGCTTACAAGAACTCTTGGATATACAAGGACATGATGAAAGTGTTTTATGATAAGAACATCCTTTGAGATTATATTTTTTCCAGAAAAACCGATATCTCATTGAACCAACCCGTTTGTAGTTAAAACGGTTTATCCTCATAGGGATGTCGAGATAGAAAATTCAACGAATGGAAATATTTTCAAAGTAAACAGCCATCGACTTAAATCATATATTAAGAAATTTGATTCAGAGGATATGTTCATCCCTTTGAAAGATCCCGCCTATCAGAACTGACCTTCTAATCTAATAGAGGTCCATTTATATCCATTTACTACTTTCTTAGGATTATGTTAGAATAGTTTAGGTTTTTTTTATAGTTTATTTTTGTCTAGTTAAAACCCCTTTTACATGGTGGAAACTTCATGTCATCCCAATTATCTTCTTCAAGTACTCTTTCTTACTCATTCCTCCTTTATTTTCATTGTCTCATGTTATGATGCATTGCATATCTTTTTACATTGATGACAATGTAGATTTTAGGTTGGGGGTGAGATTAGATGGATTTAATAAATATTTTCTTAGTTTTTGAGCAAAAATTTTTATCTTCAGATTTTAAAACTCTTTTTGAAGATTAATATTTTGTGTATCTTAATATGTTGTAGGATGATGAGATATAAAGTAATTTTTGAAAGTCTAGAGTCTAGTTGATTAGTAAATTTTTTTAAATAAAATTTTTTAAATAAATTAATTGATATAAAGATTTTAACATCAATTGAGCCTATTTCACAATTCACATCTGATTCATATTCTTTAAAAGTTAACTTGAACTTCTAGTGTTTTAGGGCCTGTTTGGTTTTCTGAGATACCAGCATTTAAGCGTAAAGAAGTCATGATGACTTTCGATGCCTGTTTGGTTTCAGACGTAAATACCTGCTTTAGGAATTGGCAGTAGACGGATGCAAAGTAGTCGCCTGACTTTCAAATCTGCTGCAGGTAATCGAGAGGATTTTCGTCTCTCAGCAGACCTGTCATTCGCAGATACAGTGGTCCACGAGTGCATCGTAGGGCAATTGTTCGAGTGAGTTATATCTTTAAAATCCTTCTCATGGCGTCTCAGTCGTTCTTGGCAGGGAGGAACCGATCCGGCCTAATCAGAAATTTCAAACGTATACGATGAGAAGACGACACCCATTGATTCTCCTCTTTCTCAAACACTACTGTTTTTTCCAGTCATCCCTTCATTGACGCCATCTTCATCTATTTATCCATGGTTCACAGGTATCGACCTCAGAAAAGATCCTGCCGAAGATCGTCGAACACGGCCGCAGCACATCCAAACGCAGCGAGGTATGTAGGAAGGGAAGTTTGATCTCTATAGGGGGCTTACATGTGTATGCATGTTTAGCTCCTTGCATGTCCTGCAATATTCAGGCCTTGCATTTTATTGGAAATCCTTGTATTGTATGCACCAGACTTCTTCTCAATCTCTAATTTTGATGTCCATTTCTTCTCCATCTGCATTGGACTTCTTCCTTGAGAGGTAGGCATTCATATCCCTTGAGACGTAGGCATTCATATACCTCATCTTCAATGACAAGCGTGTGGCCCATCTCATTGATATTTATTCTTCATTCCCTAAGATAGTCTTGGTGTAACAAAAATCGCATTGTTGGATGAGTCTCTGTTTTTCCATATTTCTCTAAGTTTGTTTCTTTGTTATTTATTTTTTACTCTTTTTTCGTTATAGCATTTGCTCTAGCAATTGATGTTGTGGCCGTATGCAGATCTGTTCTTTATCAATTTTTTTTTTAATATTACGAATAAAATGGATGTATGATACATATGATCCAACATCACAAAATGTGTCTCCCACCTTTATTTTTAACATTTTCTTCTAGCAGTCGCTGCTGTGGCCATTTAAAGATGATGTTCTGATCATTTTTATTTTACTGATTCTGAATAAAGCGAACCCATTTGACATTTGATACTACTCATAAAAAATTGTTGCGCTTTTAGTTCTTTTTCCATTGCTGATAGCAGTTGCTATTGTGGCCATTGGAAGCTCATGCTTTGATCATTTTTAATTTACAGTTGCTGACTTAAATGGACCTATTTTACATATGATCCTAATCACAACAGGTTTAAAATTAATTGTTGTAACAATGTCTTCTAGCATTTGCTATTGTGGGATGTTGGATGATAATGTTTTGATCATTTTTAATTTCTAATGCATTGGAAAAAAAAATGGACCTATTTTATATATGATCCTAATGACAACAAGTTTCTGCCCTAAATTTTTGTATCAATTTCTTGAAGCATTTGTTATTGTGGCCATTTGTGGATCATGTTCTTATCATTTTTAATTACACTTTCTATACGAAAGGGACCATTTTACATATGATCCTAATGAGAAAAAAGTTTCTACCCCATTTTCAAGTCTCCACATTCAACCATCGTATGGCATTTCATTCCATTTCTACGATGTTTTATGGTTGACTAATGACTATGAAAATTTCAATTCACATACCCTGAATTGATAGACTATAAGGGACTCCCAATTACAACACCATCTATATGACCCTGGAGGGATATCGTGATACAGGCCATTTGTGTTGTCAAAGATAGCTTCCCTGCTTTGGTTGTGTGAATGATACGAATGATAATGTGTTGAACCTGTTGAGGAGATGGGTGTTCATATATACTTGTCATGAAACTAAAGGTGCAATTGGATAAGACAAGCTTCATATAACATATTCTCACTATTCATATGTTGCGGTGGTGAATATGATAATTGGTTTCAGTTTCAGTTTGCAGTTACATTGTAACTCATTCTTTAGCACATGTACTAGTCACTTCTAGTTTTTCTAGTACTTCAATATACATTAGTTTTTGTTATCTGCTTGCTGGAACAGTTAAATTGTAAAACAGTTCCTGGAAATTCAATTTACAGATTGTCCAGAAGATTATCTTTTATTTTTTTTGTTTAGATCTAGCTATCTCTAGTATTGCAGAACCTAGATTGTCTGTAACTCATTCATATATTACATATACAGATTTCCATATAGATCATTTCGAATTTCATATGTCTATTATTGTAAAAACTAGGTTGACATGTAACTGAAACTGATTTATATATTACATTTTTAGAGTTCCATATAGATAACTTCAATTTTAATATCTCTAGTTTTGCAAAACCTGGTTTGTCATAATCTGGAAACTGAATTATATATTAAATGTTCAGAGTTCCATATAGATAACCTCCATTTTGATATCTGTAGTAATGCAAAACTTGGTTTGTCGTGTTCTTCAAACTAATTTACAGATTGCATATACAGATCTCCATTTCTCCCAGCCTTATATATATTACATATGTTGGAGGAATGTAAATTAAATAGTGTTTGCATGTATATATCAACATGTAGTCAGAAGCTTGATGAAGCTATGTAGTATCCAAGTGTGGGAATATTTCAATGGGTCAGGCTGAGACCTACAATCTGTTGTACTGTTGCTCATTATGATCAATTAGAAGGTGAATTTTGACAATAAGTAACTGTTTATATGTCTTGTTTTGCTCTCCAAATTCACGGACCGATATGAAACTGGAATTGAACATTGTGTTGTAGTTGCTGACTAACTGTCATTTGGTGTGTTGTACAAGAAATAATCGTAACATGGATGGACATGGCTGGACAGAAGAGGAAATGGCTGCTTTTGGAACTATACTTGTTGCAGCAACAACAACTATTGCAATGGGAGAATATTGCATCAATTATTTATTTAGGACACCCTTAAGATTTGGAGACTATGAAAGAAGCAGGATAATAAATGGGATAATTAGAGAGGGTGAGCAAGTGTGTGTTGCACAACTCAGAATGAACAAGGTCACATTTTTCAACCTATGCTCCCTTCTCAAGGATAGAAATATGCTTCCCGACGAGAAACATATTTTTATAGAAGAACAACTTGTCATTTTCCTTTATACAGTAGGCCATAATGTGAGAAACCGTGTAATTGAAAATTGGTTTATAAGGTCGGAAGAAATGGTTAGCCATTACTTTATAAAAGCTCTGGATGCTATTGTCGGACTATATCCCGATTTCGTAAAACTCTCAAGTACAGAAACACCTCCCAAGATTCTATCCAATCCAAAATGGAGCACATATTTTCAGGTAAGCTCAATTGTCATCACCGTATGCAACAACCCTTCATACTGTAAACTTTTTACACTATTTCTTTGTTGATAATACATGTTGAATTTAGGATTGTATTGGTACAATTGATGGCACCCATGTACCCGCCTATGTGCCTGCATTGGAAAGTGCAACCTACTGTAACAGGAAAGGGATCCTCTCTCAAAATGTAATGGCCGCATGTACATTTGATATGAAGTTCGTATATGTGCTCACCGAATGGGAAGGATCTACCTCTGACACACGTGTCTTAAAGAGTGCATTGACACATACCACTGATCATTTTACTATCCCCCAGGGTACTTCGACTATAAATATATGATGGAACATCTTCATAAGATGATTTTAAATTTCGTTTATCATGATATGTACTCCTATTTAATTGTAGGTAAATACTACGTAGTTGATGCTAGTTACGCCCATTCACCTAGATTTATGGTTCCATATCGTGGTGTACGGTACCACCTCAATAAATACCGCACGGGCCGCAATGCTACGAATAAGAAAGAACTTTTTAACTACCGACATGCTCAATTACAAAATGTTATTAAGTGGATATTTGGAGTACTCAAAGCGTGATTTCTGATCCTCAAATCAGCTCTACCATACAACCTTAACACACAAGTGAAGATAGTGATTGCATGTTGTGTGCTACACAACTTTATCCATGTATTTGGAGGAGATGGTTTAATGGAAGAGGAGGTCACCTCAACGGATGTAACAGAGAGTGTGTGGATCTATCACCATGTGAGGGTAATATCACACAACGTGAAAAGGATGAATGGGCGACATATCAAGATAATATCGCAGAGAGGATGTGGAATGAATCTCTTCCTGTGAGTCGTATAGTATGATTACCGCATGCTAAATTGTTATTTTGTAATAGGTAATAGAAATATGTGATGGTAATCTCAGTTACCTACAAGCATGTGTCTAGATTTTAGTAACATTAAAGGAGATTTTCAAATATATCTATTCTCTATTCTAAGTTTTGTATCATGTTTTAATTGTGTGTATCTTCCTTCAACTTAATGAAAATTTTATCTTTATTATATGAATTATATCCAATAATGAATTGTTAATTAAATCTTTTCATATTACTATTTGTAGATAATTAAAGTTAGTGATGGTGAAATGTCACTAACCAATCGAAACAACCAATCCACCCCTACAAAAGAAGCTGGACAAGAACCGTGTGTTACACGCCACAGGAAACCGAGAAAATATAAACTAAAATCACCTGATGCAAATGGATCCTCAAGTGGTATAATGTGATGGACAGATGAAATGGTAACTGTCTGATCGATACGCTAATGGATGTGGTTGCAAATGGCCGCAAGAGTGTGAATGGTTTTAAGAAGGAGACATACAAATCAGTCATGGAGAGTATGAGGAGTGCAATAGGAATATCAGTGCAAGAGAAACATGTTGGGAATCGCCTCCGTACTATGAAAAGGTTGTATTTCGAGGTTCGGGTACCCTGAACACTAGTGGATTTGGTTGGGACGATGACTTGAAGCTAGTAACCGCTCCGGACGATGTTTGGGAGGATTACATACGGGTGAGAAAATTTTAGAAATAGAATTTTGTATAATTTCAGCTATTATTTTTATTCCTAAGTTATACACATCATCTCATGTTTGTTTACTTATATTGATTTATCTTTGTTGTTATCAATAGTCACATCCTTACGCATAACATGTACACGGGAAAATGGTGCGAAGGTACGATGACCTAATATACCTATTTGGTAATGACCGAGCAACTAGAGTGCGTGCTTCCACAGGAAACATGCATAACACTCCGCCTTCGAGAAGTTCCAGGGATCTTAATACTTCACCGACACCGTCGGTTGATCTAAATGACAATACTCTCGTGTTATCCAGTGACGATGTAGGAGACAGTGTGCCTAACATCCACTGGTCATATGAAACCCATGATGATAATCATATTGCAAACCGAAGTCCGTCTGTGAATGTGAACAACTCCGTCAACACAAGAAGCACAAACAATACAAGGAAGCGAGATAGGATGAATTGCCCTTGTGATATCATAGGCAAAGGAATGAGTGAAGTTGCTGATGCCGTGAAATCACTGGCTATTACCATACAGTAAGGGAAGGACATGGTACGTATGTCACAAGTTGTACTAGCTCTTGAGCAGATTGAGGGCCTTATAGGTCATGAGATTGTACGCACTACAAAGATACTATCGAACGATGAACAACAATCTGCTTCATTCCTTTCTCTCCCTGAGCATAGAAGGTTGGAGTTTGTGTTGATGCCACTTGCTCCAGATCAGTCGTCTGACTGAGCATAGTCCCATGAAGTTGATCATCATGGTTGTTGTTTTGATTGGTTGGACAGCCAATCATTTTTTGGACTTAACTTTTTCTGGTTACACATGATAGTTGTGTTCACTAGCTGGATGAATATGGGTTAATTTGGATGATATTTTTTTGTGTTATTTTTTTGGAATGTGATATGTATTTAATGATATATCCATCGATGCTTGTTAACTTGCATTACTTGTTTAAATTTGCTACTAAGCTCATTTTAATTATGACTATCTTGTTCATATTTATAACGTGTATAGTGTAAGTACACAGATTTAACAGTTTCAGTCATCGCTTCAGGTATGCTCTCGCAATCATTATAGCTGCACTAATTTCATGTGCTTATATAGATATAGTATTCTTTCATATAATATGTTCCCTTATTTGTGTAAATAGATTGACATTGATGATAATATTTCGTTATCTTCAGATGGGCAAAAAGATGTAAGTTGTTTTCAAAGGTCGTCGGCCCGAAATCTATTACACGTGGGAGGAGTGCCGTCAACAGGTTGAAGGATATTCTTCACCGATGTTTCATGGCTACAAATTGGCGTCTGAAGCATTTACTCAATGGACAGCTTTCTGCAATGTGTCAGCTCATCAGAATACGTGAATGGGAGAGGTGGCAGTGGATTATGACAACATGGTTTCGACGCATGGACCGCGTTGCGCTACCGGTTGCAGTAATGATCCTATAGGGAGCTCCAGATCAGCATCATATGACTGTCAGAACAGTGTCGGGCACGGGACAGGGAGATGGCGTTGAAGAAATGCCGCATGCACTGGAGGCATTGATACGAATAATAATCAGTTGCTTAATTATTATCCTCGCCATTCATCTCTTCCCGTGCCGCTACTAGGTTGTTTTTGTTTCATTTTTATGGACATTTTGGGATATGCTTTTGGATAATGATTTTAAACTCATTTTATAGTGTCATGGACTATGATTAAACAGATGGTTAAGCATTGATTCTGGACTTATCATTTGCCTGGTTAGCACTGATATATCTGAATCCATGTTTGTCTGTGTACATGGTAGACTATAAACATAACTGACTATAACGTACATCATAGTGTACTATCTCTATGAAAGGCCCATTTATATCACAGGCTAACTGTTCTAGTCAATTGCTATATTAGGGAGAACAGGTAAGCTCCTATGTTGGTGCTTTTCTTCCAATGTTAGTGGCTATCTAGTTTTCATTGTTGATATGTCAACACTGACCCATAGGTCCATTTACAACAGGTCCACCACATAGAGTTGGAATACATTTTGGTACATTTCAGTTTATGTTGTGGACCAGACAACATGAAGAAAGATCATCATGTGCTATATTGTAACGCCCTGAAATTTGAGGGTCGAGTAGCAACTCAACTCTCGAGTTCCAAAACATCACTTATACAACATAGATAATGATGATTAAATATTGTCTGTGTTAGTGCAATAAACATGAGTCAGATTATACCAAAACAGTAATTCATACTCCAGATCAATTGTATAAAGGCAAGCAGAAGACTGAAACTGTATATAATTATATGTAAAAGAAATAAACATCACAATCTCCAGAGTATGAACCCAACTGAGTCACCATATATATGTATCCAATTTACGATCAAAATGTTAAAAATACAATTAGAGAAGTAAGCCCTGCAAGACCCGTCGATCCAGGCAGTCTAGTCAAAGCCACTAGAGTACTGCATATACGAGAACTCGTCCTGGTCCTCGTCGTAGTCCGGCTCAGCCTCCTGAGTCGTCACCTCATTTGCACCTAAGACAGAGTCTGGTTGGTGTGTACAACATCGTCCCGTAACGTGGGAGTGAGTAGCTAACTCAGTGGAACAATAAAGCATAGGTTAACATGTTATCAATTCAGTCAAGCAGTAATGATAAAGCAGTACAATCAAACACTCCTAACTATTATTAATGCAATCATGATGCATGCCCTCACTGACATACTCCCTCATGCGACACCATCTTACGTTCACGGCATGCTTTCATTCCTCAGTGCTCCACATCTTCCAGGCACATGCAGTGCGATGATGAGCATGGTTACTGAGTTATTATTAGTCCATTTCAAACAGCATGATTAGAAAACTAAGGTACCTCCCTTGTATCATTCCCAAACATGATCCATTCTAGGGTCGTCAAACCTAGATAATCTCATATGATAGTGTGGTTCTAAGGCACACTGCAAAGAAAATTGCTCGAGTACATTACACGTAATTGTTACACCACTCCCCATCACCTTTTTAACGGTTCATCACTAAATTGATACAGGCCTAGTTCATACTCTATTCACCATGGCAAAACTCGTCGCCTCACCGCAAATTCAGAGTATGCTCGAGGTCACTACAGCTCAAATACAGTGTCTCATACCACCGTATTTGGCTCATGAGTCAAGGTTGCTCACTGGTCACTACGGGGAGGCACGTGGCCCCAGCATAGGCTGACAGCTCGACCACGGTGTCCCATACCACCATGCCCGACTCATGAGTCTTAGCGGATCGAGGTACCATGGTTAACGAAATTTCACTGGTAAGTTTGGTACCCTAGGTTCAAGCAGTAACATCCAAATATGGTGAACATACTTTAGACATATCGGGTTACTTAAAGAGCCTGACTAGCTTGAGCGCATAATCAACTGAACGACATAAAGTGCATAAGCACTTCACGTGGCCTAACCACTGTCGCCAACCGAAGTACGACTCGGGTTTGTCAGACACGTCCTTCATGGCGAAATGAATCTCAACCACGAACTCAAGTCTGGTATCGATTGTCTGGACTATAATCATAGTCTCGAATGCAATCAATCCTTATTCAAAGCATGTGGAGTAAAGTATAATAAACAAAGTAATTCAAGCATGTTAACAAGCATGTCATAAAGCATGTTATAAAGCACCATATAAACAGGAAATACAAACACATATATTTCATAAGTAAGCGGTTAAATTAAACAACCAACATGGAAGAAATCAAATACGTCTCTAAGGTAGTTAAAAAATTCCATCTCAACACCTACCAAAGGCATAATCATCCAAACACTTACTCTTACAAGCATTGTCACAAACACTTAGAATACACTATTTGAACATACATAGTGTATAGTAGTAAAACATGTATTAGGGCGAACCCTTTCACCAAGCAAGTATTTTACACATATATAATATATTCATACAGCAAATAATCATGGCAAATACATTTCCAAAATTTATATGTATACGGTAATTTCTACAAATACTAAGAATACAGTATATTCAACATATTTATTGTATAAACGAAAAGTGAAACGGACAACACTTTGTACATGTGCAATTACATACAGATCATGAATCTATCATTATCTGACATTGAAAGCGTTGAAAACCATAACCTATACACCTAAAGTCCTCACCTTTTATCGTAAAATCGTAACAAATCCGATAGGTTTGCTAAGTTTTTGTATTCGACAGTTTGGTAACCTATAGAATGAAATAGGTTAGCTATTTCATAACTTACAACCATCACAGCCCCAAAACAGATTAAGGTTAGGGTTTCTTACCTAGAAACGAGGTCGGAATCACCGAAAAAGCGACTAGACTTGAGTGGTGGAGCTTGTAGAATGGTAGGAGAAAGTAGTAGGGAGCTTCTCCCACTTCTCTCACACTTTCTCTCTCTTTTCTCTCTTCTCTCACCTAAGGTTTCTCTCAAATTCGTATGGCTGAATGAGAGAGGGTTCTAAGGTCCTTATATAGCCTAAAATCACACCAAAACAGACTTAGGGCCAAGGTATACTTAGGTTATAACCAAATGAGCCTGTTCCAGCTCAACGGAGCACTTCTGGGGCCCCTCTTGAGCCAAAGGTCGGACTTAAGCTCACAGAAACTGGATCTAGGTGGAGTTAAGTTTTCGTTTCAGTCGGATTCCCAGATCACGTGTGGCGGACCAGTTTCAGTTCAACGGTCAGTGAAACTCGATCAGAGATTTCAAGTACACTACCATGTATATGAAATTTTTCCTGATCTGAGGGTGTATTTGGGTCAGATTCTGACGGTCTGGTTACTTACAAATTGTCCGCAAGTAACAAGTCTCAGATTACTATTTGAGATATTTATTTATAAAGAAAACCAAGTGTTCTCACACTCCTCGCTCCGGACTCAAGCAAACAGCCGTGGTACACAATCTGGATTTGATCTTCGAGATGGTTATCAAGCCCAGTGAGGCGGTCCTAAATTTATAACTTCATATCATTCGGACTTTCGATGAGCGGTCCAGACCTGATACGGAGTTTCAATGTGCTCCCGAGAGCAGTCGGGTAATGAGTTTAGTCCTAGATTTTAGGGTAACCTAGCGTCAATGATTCTACAAGTTTTAAGTCTTGCAGATCGTATTTAAAGTGATTCTAGCAGATTTCATGGATAATTTAGTTTAACACTTAGTTAACTTTGTCAAATTTCTAAAGGATTTGATCCTAAGCGATTTCTACCTGAGGTGGTACTCGGGCCATTGTACTGAATTTTTCGAGTCGTTACAATCTACCCCCCTTAATGAAAAATTTCATCCTCTAAATTAGTACCTTTTCGTACTCCTCGAGGAGCTGAGGGTAGTTCTTTCAGATCTCGACTTGTCTCCCAGGTAGCTTCCTCCTCTGTATGATGCGTCCACATTATCTTCACGAGTGGAATCACCTTGCTACGCAGTACCTGCTCCTTCTTGTCAAGGATACGTGTCGGGCGCAGCACATATATAGCATCCTCGCTCAACTGTACCTGCTCCCAATGGATGATGTGTGAAGGATCAGGGACATACTTCTTCAGCATAGATACATGAAATACGTTATGTACAGCTGCAAGTGGTGTGAGCAAAGTGAGACGATATGCCACAGCACCCACTCGATCAAGTATCTGAAATGGACCGATGAATCTCGGTGTGAGCTTCCACTTCTTCCCAAACCGAAGGACTCCCTTTATAGGGGAAACTCTGAGGAATACATGATCTCCGACCCCGAACTCAAGTGGTCACCACCTCGTATCGGCGTAACTCTTCTGCTTGCTCTACGCTGTAAGAAGTCTATGCCTGATAATATCAATCTTCTCTGAGGTCGCCTGTACTAAATCTGGCCCAATCAAACTACGCTCGCCAACCTCAACCCAGCAATGCGGCGCTCTGCAAGGACGACCATACAAGGCCTCATATGAAGTCATGTCAATACTCACCTGGAAGCTGTTATTGTACGCGAACTCTGCATAAGGAAGACAGTTATCCCAACTGTCCTTGAAGTCTAAGACATAGGCCCGCAACATATCCTGCAAAATCTGGTTCACCCGCTCTGTCTATCCGTCGGTCTGAGGGTGAAACGCAGTACTGAACTTCAATTTCACACCCATCGCTTCCTAGATATAAGTCCAGAAGATAGACGTGAACCGCGCGTCTTTGTCCGACACGATCTCTAGGAGAACTTTATGTAGACGCACGATCTCTCTAATGTACAGCCTAGCCAGATCGTCTACAGAGTTCGTGACTCTGATAGGGAGGAAATGGACCGATTTGGTCAACCGATCCACGATCACCCAGATGGAATCGTGTCCCTTCCTCATCTTTGGCAGCCCTGATATGAAATCTATGGAAATGAAGTCCCACTTCCATTCAGCTATGGGCATGGGCTGAAGCAGTCCAGGAGGTCAGTGATGTTCTGCCTTGACCTGTCGGCACGTCAGACAACGAGAAACATACTCTGCTATGTGGGTCTTCATGTCGTCTCACCAATAAGACTGTCTCATGTCCTGGTACATTTTCGTGCTACCAGGGTGCATCGCAAGCTTCGATTTGTGGGCAGTCTCGAGGAGCTCCTGTCGTAAGTCATGAATATCAGGAATGCATAAGCGGTCACGGTATCGTAAACCCCCATCTGTGCCAACTCTCCACTCGGAGTCCTCGGCGTCACTAGCTTGCTCTCGAAGCTCAGACAACCGTACATCGCCCTTCTAGGCCTCAATAATCCTATCATCAATGAGCGGCTGCACCCGAACATGCGCAACACACTCAAATGGCTCCTCCACGGTGAGTTTCTGCTCAAAGTCCCGCACGAACTCGGCAAATGCAATCGTCTTCTTGCGGCTCAAAGCATCCACCACAAGGTTGGCCTTGCCAGGATGGTAGGAGACCTCGAACTTGAAGTCCTTCAAGGTTTCCATCCATCTGCGCTGCCTCATATTCAAGTCTCGCTGCGTGAATATATACTTAAGGCTCTTGTGGTCACAGAAAAGCTCGAACTCCTCTCCGTAGAGGTAATGTCTCCAAAGCTTCAATGCAAAGATGACAGCTGCTAACTCAAGGTCGTGTGTAGGGTAATTCTCCTCGTGCTTCCTTAATTGTCTCGAGGCATACGCAATCACCCTGTCCTTCTGCATAAGGACACAACCCAAACCAACGCGAGACGCGTCAGTGTATATCGTGTACTTAACCCCTTGCTCTGGCAATACTAGCACAGGGGCGGACGTCAGTCTGTCCTTTAGCTCCTGAAAAGCTGCTTCTGCCTTCTCATTCCAGGCGAACTTCAAATCCTTACGCGTCAACTGTGACAACGGCCTAGCAATCTTCGAGAAGTCCCGAATGAAGCGTCGATAATACCCTGTCAGGCCAAGAAAACTCCTCACCTCGGTAACCGAGCCAGGCTGCTTCCAATCCTGAACCGCGGCTACCTTAGCAAGGTCCACAGCTATCCCATCCTTGGACACCACATGTCCCAGGAACTTGACTTCTTCCTGCCAGAAGTCGCACTTCTTATACTGCGCAAATAACTGGTTCTTCCTCAAGGCATCCAACACCGCTCTCAGGTGCACCTCGTGCTCTTCCCGACTCGTGGAATATATCAGGATGTCATCAATGAATACGATGACGAATCGGTATAAGAATGGCCGAAATACCCTGTTCATCAAGTCCATGAACACGGCCGGTGCGTTCGTAAGACCGAACGACATCACCAGGAACTCGTAATGCCCAAAACAGGTCCTGAAAGCTGTCTTCTACATGTCTTCATCTCTGACGCGCAACTGGTGGTACCCTGACTGCAAGTCGATCTTCGAGAAATACTTTGCCCCCTTCAACTGATCAAACAGATCATCTATCCTGGGCAAAGGATACTTGTTCTTCACGGTGACTTGGTTCAACTTACGGTAATCAATACACAACCGTAGTGAGCCATCCTTCTTCTTCACAAACAGTACAGGTGCTCCCCAGGGAGACACACTAGGTCGTATAAAGCCCTTCTCTACTAGCCCGTCAATCTGTTTCCGCAGTTCCTCCATCTCACACGAAGGCATGCGATACGTCGGTAAAGAGATGGGTGTCGCACCGGGCGTAAGATCAATGGTAAAGTCGATCTCGCGCCGAGGTGGCAACCTAGGAATCGGTTCAAACACGTCCGCAAAAGCCTGAACTACAGGGGTATCCACAAGCGTCGGAACATCAATAGCCTCTAATGAAGAAGCGTAACATCTCAACCGAGTAGCGTGACTGACCTGAACAGGAAAAGTAAAGGCCGTGCCATCAAGTCCATAGGCCGTCACTACCCTAGTCTCGCAGTCGATCTCTACTCGCATCTCAGTGAGTCAATCCATACCGAAGATAACGTCGTAATGGAATAGGGGGACGACGATCAAGTCAACTAGTATCACTCTGCCACCCAAGTCTATCGGGCAGCCCTCACACATATGAGTAACTTCTGATAAAGTCCCTGTAGCAGTGATAACCCTCACTCCTCTCGTAGGAGCAGTAACTAAACCCAGTCGCTTGACTGCCGTGCATGAAATCATAGAGGTAGTGGATCCAGTGTCCACCAATAAGAAGACGGGAGTACCTTGGACGTGTGCAGTGACATCGAAGGCATAGGCGCTGAAGGTGCAGTCTCTGGTTCCACTGCTATAAGCACATGAACATGCACCTGCTGCGATCAGTTAGGCTGAGGTACCATGGGCCGTTGAGGTGACCTGAAGCGAGGTACAGGTGTTCTAAAGGATGGATGTGCAGGTATCATCCGAAGTGGTGGAGCCGATAGAGCCTGTGGGCAAGAATGACCAATCATCTGCGGTGGAGAGAACTCGCTATCCCTCATCCATGCAAAACAGCTCCCAGCAGGATGACCCTGTTTCCCGCAGTATGTACAGGTCACAACAGGGTGCCTCATCGGAGCCACTGGCGCTGCGATCCTGGGAGGCGAATCAGCACGAGGCCTCTTGCCAAGGAAAGGCCTGCTCAGCATATCTGGTCGTGGCCTAGGCACCATAGGGCCACGAGAGCATGTCAAGCAGTCTACATCCTGCTCCACCTGAATGGACATATAAATCAACTCCGCATAGGATGGTATGAGGACACAGCACATCTTCGACCGAATGTCAGGTCGCAAGCCCTCAGAGAAACGTCGAATCCGCATCAGCTCATCAGCAAGTATAGTCGGGACAAAGCGGCCTAACTCTGTAAAGTGATACTCATACTCAATGACTGTCATGCCTCCCTGTCTGAGGTGCAGAAACTCATTCTCCCTCTCATGTCGGTAGGCCTGAGGGTAATATTTTTCGTAGAAACAGAACTCAAATTCTGCCTAGGTCCACGCATATCCCACTGTGACGGTCCGCAGTATGTTGTCCCACCATAAGCTAGCCTCCTTCCCGAACATGAAGGCGGCCAACTCAACCTATTCAGCCTCAGAATAATGCAGCATCTTCAGTATCTTTGAGATGCGGTCTAACCAGTACTTAGCCTCCTTGGGTCTGTGAGAACCCATAAAAGTAGGAGGCCTCAAGCGCTGGAATCGCTCGAGTAAACCGCGAGTACCCACGTCTCCCGTAGGGTACGCAACAGGTGTGGGCAGAGGCACATCCTCAGCCTGAGCAGGAGGCTCTATAGGCTCAACAGGACGTGTAGATGGCGAAGGTGGAGTCACACTCCCACCTTGAGATGATAAAATCGCAAGAAGCTGCTGGTGCTGCTGCTACATCAGCATCATCATTTACTCGAACCTGTCAGTAGGTGGAGCAGCCTGCGGCTCATACGGCGTCAAAGAGGATGCCCAGTTCTGCTCGTGAACCGGGGGTGTATAAGGTGGCAATCCACCAGTAGGACCAGCAGAAGGCTGATCTGAGCCAGAACCCGGGTTCGTAGGACCACCTCTGCGAGGAGGAGTCTGGTCCATCGAGTCAGTGAGAAAGAGGGGTACCGTGCTCCTCGTAAACCTCCGTGACATGCCCTATACAACATAGGGTACATCGCATGTGAGATAAAGCATGGCAACACAATACGCAATCACTTAAGCATTCCACACACATCATAGCAAAAGAGGTTGTATGCATTTCATTACCAAAATTGTCATAATACATGGAATACAGAGTTACATGAATCATGACAGAAGATGTAGGGGAGCTAATATAACCAAGCTTTAACTACTATAAAAACATACTACTAACTACTACATCCATCAACATGAAAACATAAACCGCCTAAAGCGGTAAGCAAAACAAACTACAAACAACAACTTGGATGACTAGGCATCCGAGTCAGGCGATGGAGGAGGAGCATCCTTGTCCTGTACACAGCACAGGATAGTCTTCAATGTGCAAGACACCTTCTTAAAACTTCTCTTCATGTAGGCTTCGGTCACCTCAAGCTTGGCTCGGGTCTCACCAAGCTCAGCCCGAACCTGTCCAATCTCTTGCCGCAGGGCGGCCTGGTTCTCCTCAATGCGAACCATACGAGCATCCCTCACAGCCTAAGCAACGTTTGGCTCTGGTGCTCCAGGAGGAGAGCTCTCCTCAGTATCCTGAGCCTCATCTTCCTCTTCCTGTATCTCATCACCACTTCCTTCTTCGCTTCCTGCCTCGAGGTCAACACTCTCCTCACCTGCGCTATCCGACTCATCTCCAGACTCGTCGAGTCGGGCTTGCCGTTGTCGAGGGCCGATCTTCATGTTGTTAAGCGTAGCCTCACTTATGACCCGGACTGGCGCAAGGTCTTCCATGTTAAGCCTATAGCCGACATCACGAGCCATCTTGCATATCAGGTGGCCAAATGGGAGCGAGAGGTCGTTCCTGACAGATCGAATGACCTGAACTATCTGAAATAGGACGAACGTGGGCAGGCATAAGTTGTCCCCATGTCCAATCTTGTATAGGAAGTCCACCATCAACCGAGTACACTCCGTGCAGTTACCCGACCGTGGATACACATTATATGTGAAAATGTGGTGAAGCAAACGGAAGTCATCTATCAACTTCGACGATGAAAGACAGTTTTCTCACATCCAAGAGACCCGTCGACTACAAAGGTAGCGCGTATGACGATCTCTTTCTCGCACACTCCTGAAGAAGTTGTCATTAGGAAGCACTTCTCCACGTGGGATGTTCATGATCTGTACCATCTCAACCATAGTAATTGTGCGCACTATGCCCCTCACAGAGACAGTGAACTGGAGAGGCTCCAACGATGGGTCTATGATATGGGCGTAGAAGGCAAGAACCGTATTCTCACTTGCAGGAGACTCACCTTCAAATATAGGACCCCATTCAATGTCCACCAAGCGGTCCATCATCGGGTGGAGCCCAAATATTCTCTCATCCATGTGAGCTTCAAACACAATCTTATGGTCAGCAAAATGACTGTATTCGAAGCCCTATCGGAAAGGCATTTCTGATCGAAAGTTGGGGATCTAGGTCTCGCTTCGACCTATACTCCCGAACTGTGCTAGGGCTGGCTTCATCGTCCACTTCTCTCCTCGAACAGGTTGGACGACTAGGTCCAGCTTCATCTGTAGCGATCTTCCTTTTCCCCATAAGAGAAAGGATGGCGGAGATGGAGAAAATGGCGGAAACAATGGCAAAGAAAGCCATAAAAAGTGAAAATAAGAGAGAGAAAAGGGTTGCTCTCTTAGCTTCACCATGAACTTGGGTCTCAACAGTGGTTGTAGAGGCCCAAATGACCAGGATTTAGGAAGGAAAAAGAAGGGATGAAGTGGGGTAGGGGGTGTGCACGATTTTGAGACAAAATTGGGAGTATATGGGCTGAAGTGAGAGAGAAATGGAGAGGATAGGGAGGTAAGGTTGCTGTGAACAAAGGAGAGGGATGGGTTATGACCGAAAATGAGGGTTTTAATGATTGGAAGGGAGAGTTGAGAGAGAGGCAGCAGTTTAGAGGGCTTGGAAGGGTAGAAATGAGGAGAGGGGGGCAAACGGAATTGAAATAGGGGCCCCCACGCGATTTCGTGGGCCCCACACATGTCTTGGGGTCAGGCCGACCCTGACCAGACCCTGCCCGACCAGACATGATGGACCCGACCGCGATCGACTGCGGTTCCGCCGCGGTCCGCTTTGCTGGGAACTATATCACCGAGGTAGGGCGATGTTCACCACCCTCCTAAGGTGCCAAGGACACCCTGGGTCTGTCTTGGGTCCCTCTGGATTAGCACGAGGATGCCCACGACCCCTGTTCGTTTCAAATTCAGGTAGTTTCGAGAAGGCTCTAATCTAAACGGACATTTACTGAGTTTTAACAGCTGGGGTTGGGTGGGTTGTGATCTAGACCCATCAATAGACGGCCTAGAAGTGTTTTGGGATTGACTCGTATGACCAGGGTTGTATACAGACTCGATTTCGGCGTTTGTTTCAGTGAACTTTGCCATGGACGAAACTGGGATGCCTAAGACTGTTACTACATTGTTCTCACACCCTCCTATGTCAAAAGGCGTCAGCGTACGTCATGGGAACATAACTCAGGTCCGGTTTAATCAAAATCATGCTCTGATACCAACTTGTAATGCTCTGAAATTCGAGGGTCGAGTAGCAACTCAACTCTCGAGTTCCAAAATATCACTTATGCAACATAGATAATGATGATTAAATGTTGTCTATGTTAGTACAATAAACATGAGTGAGATTATACCAAATTAGTAATTCATACTCCAGATCAATTGTATAAAGGCAAGCGGAAGACTGAAACTGTATATAATTGTATATAAAAGAAACAAACCATCACAATCTCCAGAGTATGAACCCAACTGAGTCACCATATACATGTATCTAATTTACGATCAAAATGTCAAAAATACAACTAGAGAAGTAAGCCCTGCAAGACCCGTCGATCCAGGCAGTCTAGTCAAATCCACCAGAGTACTGCATATACGAGAACTCGTCCTGGTCCTCGTCATAGTCCGGCTCAGCCTCTCGAGTCGTCACCTCATCTGCACCTAAGACAGAGTCTGATTGGTGTGAACAACACCATCCCGTAACGTGGGAGTGAGTAGCTAACTCAGTGGAACAATAAAGCATAGGTTAACATGTTATCAATTCAATCAAGCAGTAATGATAAAGCAGTACAATCAAACACTCCTAACTACTCTTATTAATGCAAGTATGAATGCAGTCATGATGCATGCCCTCATCGACACACTCCCTCATGCGACACCATCTTACGTTCACGGCATGCTTTCATTCCTCAGTGCTCCACATCTTCCAGGCACATGCAGTACGATGATGAGCATGGTTACCGAGTTGTTATTAGTCCATTTCAAACAGCGGGATTGGAAAACTAAGGTACCTCCCTTGTATCATTCCCAAACATGATCCATTTTAGGGTCGTCAAACCTAGATAATCTCATATGATAGTGTGGTTCTAGGGCACTGCAAAGGCTGTCAGGGCTGTTACACGCAATTGTTACACCACTCCCCCATCACCTTTTTAACGGTTCATCACTAAATTAATACAGGCCTAGTTCATACTCTATTCACCGCGGTAAAACTCGTCGCCTCACCGCAAATTCAGAGTATGCTTGAGGTCACTACAAAGGGCTCATCACCAATCAGTGTAGGCTGATAGCTCGAATACAGTGTCCCATACCACCGTATTCATCTCACGAGTCAAGGTTGCTCACTGGTCACTATGGGGAGGCACGTGCTCCAGCGTAGGCCGACAGATTGACCACGGTGTCCCATACCACCATGCCCGACTCATGAGTCTTAGCGGATCGAGGTACCATGGTTAACGGGATTTCACTGGTAAGTTTAGTACCCTATGTTCAAGCAGTAGCGTCTAAACATAGTGAACATACTTTAGACATATAGGGTTACTTGACAAGCCTGACTAGCTCGAGCGCACAATCGACTGAACAACATAAAGTGCATAAGCACTTCGCGTGGCCTAACCACTATCACCAACCGAAGTACGACTCGGGTTTGTCAGACACGTCCTTTGTGGCGAAATGAATCTCAACCACGAACTCAAGTCTGGTACCGATTGTCTGGACTATAATCATAGTCCCGAACGCAATCAATCCTTATTGAAAGCTTGTGGAGTAAAGCATAATAAACAAAGTAATTCAAGCATGTTAACAAGCATGTCATAAAGCATGTTATAAAGCACCATTTAAACAGGAAATACAAACACATATATTTCAAAAGTAAGCCGTTAAATTAAACAACCAACATGGAGGAAATCATATATGTCTCTAAGGTAGTTGAGAAATCCCATCTCAACACCTACCTAAGGCACAATCATCCAAACACTTACTCTTACAAGCATTTTCACAAACACTTAGAATACACTATTTGAACATACATAGTGTATAGTAGTAAAACATGTATTAGGGCAAGCCCTTTCACCAAGCGAGTATTTTACACATATATAATATATTCATACAACAAATAATCATGGCAAACACATTTTTAAAATTTATACGTATACGGTACTTTCTACAAATACTAAGAATACAGTATATTCAACATATTTATCGTATAACCGAAAAGCGAAACGGACAGCACTTTGTACATGTGCAATTATATACAGATCATGAATCTATCATTATCTAACATTGAAATCATTGAAAACCATAACCTATACACCTAAAGTCCTCACCTTTTATTGTAGAATCGTAACAAATCCGATAGGTTTGCTAAGCTTTCGTATTCGGCAGTTTGGTAACCTATAGAATGAAATAGGTTAGCTATTTCATAACCTACAACCATCACAGCCCAAAAACATATTAGGGTTAGGGCTTCTTACCTAGAAATGAGGTCGGAATCGTCGGGAAAGCGACTAGACTTGAGTGGTGGAGCTTGTAGAATGGCAGGGGAAAGTAGTAGGGAGCTTCTCCCACTTCTCTCGCACTCTTTCTCTTTTTTCTCTTCTCTCTCCTGAGGTTTCTCACAAATTCGTATGGCTGAATTAGAGAGGGTTCTAAGGTCCTTATATAGCCTAAAATCACACCAAAACAGACTTAGGGCCAAGGTATACTTAGGTTATAACCAAAATGAGTCTGTTTCAGCTCAACGTAGCACTTCTGGCGGCCCCCCTTGAGCCAAAGGTCGGACTTAAGCTCACAGACACCAGTTCCAGGTGGAGTTAAGTTTTCGTTTCAGTTGAATTCCCAAATCACGCGTGGCGGACCAGTTTCAGTTCAACGGTCAGTGAAACTCGATCAGAGATTTCAAGTACACTGCCATGTATATGAAATTTTTCCTGATCCGAGGGTGTATTTGGGTCAGATTCTGACAATCTGGTTGCTTACAAATTGTCTGCAAGTAACAAATCTCAGATTATTATTTGAGATATTTATTTATTTATAAAGAAAACCAAGTGTTCTCACACTCCTCGCTTCGGACTCAAGCGAACAGTCGTGGTACACAATCTGGATTTGATCTCTGAGATGGTTATCAAGCCCAGCGAGGCGGTCCTAAATTTATAACTTCGTATCATTCAGACTTTCGATGAGCGGTCCAGACCTGATACGGAGTTTCAATGTGCTCCTGAGAGCAGTCGGGTAATGAGTTTGATCCTAGATTTTAGGGTAACCTAGCGTCAATGATTCTACAAGTTTTGGGTCTTGCAGATCGTATTTAAAGCGATTCTAGCGAATTTCATGGCTAATCTAGTTTAACACTTAGTTAACTTTGTCAAATTTCTAAAGGATTTGATCCTAAGCGATTTCTGCCTGAGGTGGTACTCTGGCCATTGTACTGAATTTTTCGAGTCATTACATATATCCCAAATTAACGCCTGGTGCAATAGCATGTGGACTAAACAATATGCCTGGAATCCTTCAAGCCTTTAAGATTATCCCACGTTCATACCTACACAGAAGACCCCCACTAATTAAAAAGAACATCATACCCAGAGGTTGATACGATTGTATTAACAACTTGAAGGATAACAGTGGAGAAAGATTGGGTCCCACTGGACATTGACCGGAGTCCACCGATGGGTGATCGTTGTTGCACGTTATATATTCAACACAGCTGTAAAAATCAAACAGCTGATTGCGATTGTTGAATAGCTGATATGGTGGACACCATAATAGAAAAAATGGATTGATTTGATTACTACAGTGTATACCCAAACACGCGACTACTATATTGCCTATAAATACACCCTCAAAGTTTCAAAAAATAAGCATGATAAAGCAAAATACCGATATTACACCAATCATTGATAATACATGTACAATAGTAATTATGATGTCTTTATGGCTAACTATTGTGGTAATTGGAAAACCAAACAGGCCCGTAGTGTAATGATTACTCAAGAGTGTTAGGAAGTAAGTATGAAGATCCTTATCTACCTTAGTATGAAAAGAATTTTTTTAAAAAAAACTAGCTAAAACATAGTTGGAATCGAAAAATGCTACCTATTGCGTGTACCTAAATAATGAAGAAAATAAAAATAAAAGAAGAAGAAACGTGTTGCGCAGTACGCCAACAATACAGTGAGCCGAGATCCAATCTTAGGTCTCACCCACAAACGATAAACAAGAAGAAATATAAACTAGAAAAAGAATCAAAGTATTCCAAACAAACCATAAGACAAGATATACGTAGAAAAACCCCAATAATGGTCAAAAAAATTACGGATGCAAACTTCCACTATGAAGAAAAATGAAGATTGCAAGGCAACATACTAACCTCTCCCTTGGAAGTACATAGAAAACCATTTGCCCACACCTTAGTAATTATTTCTCATCCCCTAGAAAAGCCCTAGGGACACCTATTTATAGTTTAGACAACTTCCCCTTCGCACCCTTGCGAAAATCGACCTAAATTTTCGTAGTCCGCATCAAATCTGGAAATAAATCTACGTAACCTCGACCAGTCGAGCAGACTGCATGACCAGTCGAGCGGACCCCTCGACCAGTCGAGCATGGGCCACAACCGATCGAGTACCTCGAAACCCAAAAACTGATGCTCGTTAGACTTTGAGTCGAGCCAGTCCATGACTGGTCAAGTGGGCCCCTCGACCGGTCGAGCATGGGCCACAACTGGTCGAGCAGCCCCCAGATGTGGCTCCACATCTCAACAATCTCTCACTTAGAGACACATCAACATAAACCTTTGTCTTCTACATCTGGAGTGCATCGCCTCCCCATCTTCAAGCCTGAAGACCAATCAAAGCTGAACAAACCTTCAGCTTCTCCCGTGTGACCGCCTTGGTAAGCATATCCACAGGATTCTCACTTATATGAATCTTCTCCAGAGAAATTGATCCATCTTCCAGTAACGAACGTATAAAGTAATATCTGATGGCAATATGTTTGGTCCTTGAATGAAAGGTTGAATTCTTAGCCAAGTGTATTGCCCTCTGACTATCACTGTACAGTTTGTAATCTGCTTGCTTCTTATCCAACTCTTCTATAAAACCTTACATCCACACCATCTCCTTGCATGTTTCTGTAGTCGCAACATATTCTGCTTCCGTCGTACTGATAGATACTGTCTTTTGTAACTCAGAGACCCAACTGACTGCAGACTACCCAGAGTAAAGACATAACCTGTAGTGCTTCTTCTGCTGTCGATATCTCCTGCCAAATCTGAATCCACGTAGCCTTGTAACTTAATTTTTAATCCACCATAACACAGCCCTACATCCTTAGTACCTACCAGGTATCTAAGGACCTACTTCACAGCTTCTGCATGTTCCTTCCTGGGGTTGTTCATGAACCTGCTAACAACTCTCACTACTTGAGCAATGTCTAGTCTCATGCCCATCATAGCATACATGAGACTCCTAATAGTTGATGCATATGGGACTTTAGCCATGTAGTCCCGTTCCTCCTACATCTTTGCACCTTGCGCCTTAGATAGCTTGAAGTGGTTGGCTAATGGAGTCCTAACTGGCTTATCACTTCCCATATTGAATCGATCAAGTACCTTGGCTATGTACTCTGCCTGTGACAAAACTAATTTCTTGTTTCCCTGTCATGCTTTATCCTCATGCCTAGGATTTTTTTGCAGCTCCTAAATCCTTCATGGAAAATTCTCTAGACAGTTGTCTTTTGAGATCTGAGATGTCCTTCATGCTGGAATCGGCCACAAGCATATCATCAACGTACAGAAGAAGGATGATGTACGACGTATCAAACTTCTTCAAATAACAACAGTGGTCTGCATGACATCTCCTAAAACTATTTCCCGACATGAAACTATCGAACTTCTTGTACCACTGCCTTGGGGCCTGCTTCAGGTCATATAGACTCTTTTTAAGTGTACACACCTTGGTCTCCTTTCCTGGTGCCACGTATCCTATCAGCTGATACATATATATCTCCTCTTCAAGATCCCCATGAAGAAAAGTTGTCTTAACATCTAGCTACTCTACATGTAAGTCCTCTATAGCCACTATACTCAAGACCATGCGAATCATAGACATTTTCACTACCGGTGAAAATATTTTAGTGAAATCGATACCTTCCTTTTGTTAAAACCCTTTCACAACCAATCTGGCATTGTACCGTTTCGAACCATCGTGATCCTCCTTCAGTCTGTAAACTCACTTGTTATGAAGAGTTTTCTTACCCTTAGGTAGAGTGACTAGCTCTCATGTACGATTGGATTTAAGAGAGTCCATCTCCTCATCCATGGCCTGCTCCCACTTAACCTGTGTATCCGACTGTAATGCCTCTTCAAAACACTCTGGTTCACCATTATCTGTCAGTAGTAGATAATGTAAGGAGGGTGAGTATCGGACCGTGGGTCTCCTCTCCCGAGTAGACCTCCTCACAACCGGTGTCTACTATTCTGCCTCATAATGCTCCTGTGCATGATCATCTGTGGCGTTGTCACACCTGTGTCCGGTAACTCTTCTAACTCTACGAATTCTTTCTCCTTGGCCTTAGTTTCTTACACACTATCTTTATGCATCACTTTTCATTAAAGACTACATCCTTTCTTCTGATGATTTTCCTGTTTCTGCATCCTAAAACCTATAGCCAAAATCATATTGCCCGTAACTTATAAACGTGCACCTCTTGGACTTCTCATCATCTTGTTTCTATGCTCTACATTAATGTGAACATATGAAGTGCAACCGAACACTCTGAGATGTGCAAGGTTCACTTCTTTCCTAGTCCACGTTTCTTCTGGTAGCCCACCATCCAATGGTGCTGAGGGACTTTTATTGATGAGATATGCGGCAGTATTCACAGCATCTGCCCAAAAGGTCTTGGGCAACCCTGCATGTAACCTCATGCCCCTGGCGTGCTCAAGGATGGTCTTGTTAATGCGCTCAGCCACACCATTTTGTTGTGGTGTCCCTGGAATCATTTTCTAATGTTTGATTCCATTTGCTGCATAATACTCCTCAAATCTCTTATCATAATACTCTCCCCCATTATTAGATCTGAGATGTTTTACTTTTTACCTGTCTCGTTTTCTACCATAACTTTTCACTTCTTAAATACATCAAATATATCAGATTTATGTTTTAAGAAATAGACCCACAGTTTTCTACTAGCATCATCAATAAAGGAAACAAAATAACATGAGCCACCAAGAGATAATACTTGTGCCGGTCCCCACACATCAGTGTGTACAAGCTCCAATAGATGCGTCTTTGGAGTGTGTCCCATCTTCTTGAAGCTTACCCTCTTATGCTTGCCATACACGTAGTCCTCGCAGAATTCTAAGTCAATAGACTTCAGCCCTGGTATCTTCCCTTTTGACAATAGCACTTTCATCCATATGTCACTTATATGTCCCAACCTCTGATGCCATAACTGCCCATTCACTCCAGTTGATGCGACTACAAGTGAACTATACGATCCTGAAGTCACGTACAAAGTACCTTCCTTCTTGCCTCGAGATATCACCAAGGCACCTTTTGTGATCTTCTAGGAATCACTGGTGAATGTCGTCACATAACCAGTATCGGCCAACTGCCCCATCGAGATCAAGTTACGTTTCAAACTCGGTACATGTCTGACATCCTTCAATTTTAAAGTTGTTCTATCTTTTTGATTTACATGAACGTCTCCCTTTCCAACAATACTATACATCTCATCATCACCCAGGTAGACCCTCCCAAAGTTACCTGATATATAATCACACAAAACTTCCTTACATGAAGTAGCATGAAACGAAGCACTCGAGTCTATAACCCAAGACTTATTCCTCGTATCAAGAGACAAGATCAATGCCTCTGTGTCACCCTCCTCAGATAGATTCACTGAATCCTTCCCGCCTTGAGAGCTACCTTCTTGTTTCTTAAGCGCCCTGCAATCACATTTCATGTGCCCCTTCTTGCTACAATGCCAACACCCGTCTTTATCTTTCGATCCTTTGGACTTCTTCCTCGACTTAGAACGCCCATATTTATTGCCTCCTTTATTCAACGATCTTCCTCTTCCTTCAACGTTTAGAGCATTCCCTAAATCTTCTAAAACTCCTGATGCCTTTTTTCTAAATTCTTCACTGAGAATTAGACCGGCCACATCATCAAATTTCAGCATTGTCGACCCTGAGGAATTGCTCACAGCAATCACCAAACCATCCCAACTGTCTGGCAAACTGGACAAGATCAATAATGCCCTGACCTCATCCTTAAAGACAATGCCAACGGATTCCAACTGGCTCGTGATTGTATTGAACTTGTTTAGATGTTCAGCCACGCTCCCTCCATCTGACATCTTCATGTTGAATAGCTGTTTCATAAGATGAACCTTGTTGGAAGTTGAGGGTTTTTCATACATGGTGGCTAGGGTTTCCATTAATTCTTTTATGGTTTTCATCTTGGATATATTGAAGGCGACGCTCTTAAACAAAGAGAGTTGGATCGTTCCTAAAGCCTTCCTATCCAATAAAAATTATTCATCATCTGTCATCCTTTTTGGTTTCTTCTTTTTTCCTCCTACAGGAATATAGAGGTCCTTCTGATACAGATAATCCTCCATCTGCATCTTCCAGAAGAAAAAGTTTAAACAATCAAACTTCTCAATTCTAGTCTTTCCTCCTTCTGTCATTGCTCCCAAATAGAACTAAACCAATAGTCTGATACCAGATATTGCACAGCACACCAACAATGCAGTGAACCGAGATCCAATATCAGGTCTCACCCACAAACGATAAACAAGAAAAAATATAAACTAGAAAAAAAAAAGAATCAAAGCATTCCAAACAAACCATAAGACAAGATATATGTGGAAAAACCCCAACAAGGGTAAAAAACCACAGATGCAAACTTCCACTATGAAGAAAAACGAAGATTACAAGGCAATATACTAACCTCTCCCTTGGAAGTACATAGAAAACCCTTTGCCCACACCTTAGTAATTATTTTCCATCCCCTAGAAAAGCCCTAGAGACACCTATTTATAGTTTAGGCAACTTCCCTTTCGCACCCTTACGAAAATCGACTCAAATTTCTGCAGTCCTCATCAAATCCGGAAACGAATCTGCGTAACCTCGACTAGTCAAGCAAACTGCACAATCGGTCGAGCGAACCCCTCGCCCGATCAAGCATGGTCCACGACTGGTCGAGCACCTCAGAACCCAAAAACTGATGCTCGCTGGACTTTGAGTTGAGTCAGTCCACAACTGGTCGAGTGGACCCCTTGACCGGTCGAGCATGGGCCACGACCGTCGAGCAGCCCCCAGATGTGACTCCACATCTCAACAAGACAATAATGTGAAAGCCATTAATGAAAAATAAAAATGATGAAAAAATAAGTGAAAAAGAAGATGGGCTCAGAATCAGTAACTTGTGTTGATTTGTCCACTTTAAGGTAATTATTATGGTTAACATCATGGAGAAAAGGCTGACTCTTATATATTATAAATTAGAACTCACCAAGCACACTAGGAACTTGATGTTTGAATGCATTCCATTAATTGATTGATGAAAGAGAATTTAGGTTAATAGTTTACTAATGATCTTAAGTTCTAGACTAACAATATTTCATCCTTGTATCTTTGAATTTTACTTACATGTTCATAGGGTTACACAGAATGTTGTTTTTCTTAAAGAGAATTATAATTTGGGTTTTGAATATTAGTTTTTCGTATGTTTTTCTCGGGACTAGCAAAATATTGGTTGGGGAGTTTGTTAAGTGATAAATATTGTATATTTTTCTCATATTATGCATTGGTTTTATAAGCATATATGTGTAATTGATTTAATTATGTATGTTTTACTATGTGAGGTGATTTGGAGAGGTAAGATAAAAGGACCGATTAAAAAGAAGATTTAATGCCCAAAGAATGACCAAGTAAAGATTTGAAGATTTGGAGGTGTTTAATGAAGATTTCAAGTACTAAAAATCTAAAAAAAACCAGGTATAAAAGAGAGAAAAGACTGAAAAATTACAAATTACATTAACAAAAATAACAAACTGTTTGGTCTCACCTGAGATTGGTTTAGTCTAACCGAATGTGTACAGAATAGTCTAGCAAAACCCATGTGATTTTTAGATGAAATTTGGCTCGACACTGAGGTGCGATCGAAGCCTGGAGAGGCAATAGAAGCAATGAGTTGACCTTGAGTCTATTATTAATAGGGATTTGACTTGCTTTCTTGTGTTGAATCTTAGGTATTCAATTTATGAAGTCCTTCACTTTCTTCTTTTAGGGATAAGGGAATGATATTTCTATGGAAAAACTATTCCCCAGTGTTCCGACTCTAATCGATAAGAACTAGGAAAGAATCCTTTTGAAGGATTCCTCTAATCAATCTCTCCTTTCAGAGGAAAGGCGCTTAGGACCCGAAATGTTCTATGCCATCGAAGGGAGGTTTGATGCGATTTAAGGGAGACAAAGACTTCAGATCTATTTTAGTGAAATTTGACTGTAACCGAATGTATCTTCTGCTGGACTCGATGCGACCGAAGCTGTCACTGGTGCAACTAAAGTGTAACATAAGAGAATAAATTTGAAGTCGGTGCAAATTTATCCTATATAAATGGGTGATTTTAGCTTTTTTATACACGAATTAGGGTAGAAGAGAGAGCAATAAGTTAAGGAGCTTATACGGAGTCCTTTTTCTTCTTCAATCCTTTAGTTCTTTTTTGGTTGTTATGTTTTCTTTTGAGTTTAGTCCAATCATGTATATAGTTGGCTAAATCTCTTAGCTAGAGCTAAGAGGTGAAGGTTATAATTATTTTTAATGTCTTAGCTTACTTTAATTCAAGTTAATTGGCTTGATTGTTAAAAAATTATTGATATTAGTTTAAATGAAGATTTATTTTTAGTTTACGTTAATTCATTATCGACTCTGGGTACATTGGATGCTTAGGAAAGCTAAGAATGATTACTTATTTATTTTCAAGGGATTTATCTATAAAATCTATTAATCTATTATAGACTAAGGGCATGATAGATGAAAGTGCCCTGGTTTGTCAAGTTACGTGAGTGTTGAGTTAGAGTGTCTACAGAGCCTGATAGGAAGATCAATTCAAGCGTCTGCCTCAACCGAATGCGTGCAAGCTCACCACAGGTAAACCTAAAGCCCCACATCCCATGAGCCAAAACACCAGGTGAAGAAAACCCTTAAAAACAAGTTAGAAATCATAGGATTTTAAGGTGAGAAAACTGTTTTTCAAAATAGGAAAATTTTTAAGTTTTTCTCGCCTTGTCGATTTTATCGGAACACCCTCAATATGGTCGACCTGCTCTATCGATGTCCTCGATACCTTAACGATATTATCGATGTGAGAACCAAAAGTGTCCAGCAACTAAATATGCATCTGGACGGATTTATCGATGTATCGATACATCTATCGATATCATCGATAGAAGCACTAAATATATCGAGCAACTTCACAGTATATCTGGACGAATTATCGATGTATCGATACACCTATCAATATCATCGATATTCAAATCTCGAGTCCATTGAGAGTGGCTCGATAAGATCGACAGGCAGATTTCCGGCGCCCCTGTTTTTTTAATGAAAATCTCAAATTCCTTCGATATATCAATACTCTTCTGATATGATCTAAAATCAAATATCGATAACATCAGAAGTCCATCGATGATATCGATTGAGGGCGTGCATTTTTTACAGCAGATATTTCAGGTCCTTTTTAACTATGATCGGGGGCCCTTCAATAGAATTGATATTCAAATATCGATGATATCGGCACCAGGTTGATTGCATCGAACAAGGTCATAATCTGTCCAGCAACCTTAAAGACAAATCAGTTAGATTTATCGATGCCTCGACTCTGATCTCGATATCATCGACATTCAAATTTCGATGATCTCGATGGTTCCCCGATCATTCATGAAAACCTAAAATATTTCAAAGTCAAGTCTCTCTCATTTTTCAAGTGTCGATGGATCGAACCTGTCATCGATGGAATCAGAGTTCGAAATCTAATGATATCAACAATAGTTTTAATTCATCAACCAATTGGTAAAGAGTTTCAAAAGCATATGGCATTGAGTCCGAGTCATCGAGCAGACCATCGATGCTGTCGAGAGTATACACTCGATGATATCGAACCTGCTCGATGATATTTGTCATAAATGTAACCATTTTATATCCATTGGAACTTTTTGCCTATTTATAGAGGACTTGTCTTTTGTTGCTGTGAGAGAAAGTAGAGAGAGCTTTTGAGTGTTTCAACTTATATCTTATATCTAAAGCCCTTTCTCTCAAGGGAGTTCATCCTCCAATCCACCCCACCATTGACATTCAATAGAGTGGATTGGGGAATGTACTTCAGCATTTAAGGATCCTCCATCTACTACCTTAATGGCAAATCAATAAGTTGAGATGCTTTGAATGCATAAGATTGGAATCACTCTACATTCCTGATAGGAAAATATTTTGAGAGTAGGATTCCATCTTCACCTTGACCCAACCTAAAGCCAAGCATTGGTACATCATTTTGTGTTGCGGATCAAGGGAGCGGAAGACTCTTCGTCAACAAGAAGGAGGAGATCTTCGGCATTGAACTAAACAGGACTCATCAGCTTATTTGTAAGTATCTAGAGTTCAAGAGGACACTTGTGATCATTCCTTTTTAGGATTGGGTCTTAAGTGGTTTTCACCCTTTGAAGTCCTCAGGAAGGCCTCTGGCGGGAGTGTACGTGGTGGGTGCATTGTGTGGACCCTTGTTATGTGGAGAGTATAAACATCTGGTTAGGAGTGAACCAGTAAAACTCTGGGTTTTAGGTGAACCGAGTAAAACCTTAGGGTTTAAGGTCAACCGTGTAGAAACCTCCAGTAGGGTCTTATGGAAGATCCTTGGCTAGTGTGCCTAAAAGTGGGTGCGTTGTGTTGACCCTTACTCGTGAGAGCATAAACAGTTAGCCTCAGTGTAGGTTGTAAAGGTTGAAGGTGAACCTAATTTAAAACCTTAGGTTAGAGGTGAACCATTGCGAAACCTCCTTAGTGAAATCCGGTACACTCAAGGGTTGAGTGCGGTTATCGGGAGTGGAGTAGACTTATCGTCGAACCACTATAAAATGACTGTGTTTGAGATTGTTATTTTGATTGAGTGATTTGCTTTAATACTTCCATATCTGATTATCTGATCACTCCTCACACACCTACACAGTCAGACCCATCATGAACTAGATTGCATATTGTTTGCTCCTTAAGCAGTTTGTGATTGGATCCTCTACCAGGCTTGGAAGCCAGTAGAGTTATAGTTGAGTAATCCTGAGAATTGCATGATCATAGGATTAGTGAAGTAGGATTTTTAAATAACTCTTAAAAACTTTAAAAAGTCCTATTCACCCCCTTCTAGGACATATTGAGATATTCCTTCTTTAACTAGTGCGGTCTTCACCGCCATTTCAATAGTTGCTTTGAATTCTCTATAATCAATACTTGGATACTTTATATGGGAACCAAATTAATTGAAGTTCAAATCTATGTTGGTATATGAATGATGATTTAACTGCTCTATTATCCAGCTAGATAGGATAAGACTTCGAGTCAATCTGAGTTATATTATTGCATCAAGTGAATTAAATATTAAGAATTACTATAATTGGATTCTTGGTGCTTGAGTGCTTTATCTTTATTAATTTCCTTCTCAATTACATCATTACTTCTTAAATCAAAATCCATAAATTAGTTTTAATTATAGTTCTATTTCTAAAGTATTCCAGAAAATGCATAGTCATAAGTCCCTATGGGTACGGCGTCAGTCTCACTGAGTCATTACTACATCACAGCCATGCACTTAGGGTTTGTTCTGATAAAAAATCATGAAAAAATCTTACAATTTATGATACAATTTGTGATTCGATACAATTCAACCCTTAATATGATTGGCAATACAATAACGATTTTGACATTATTATTTATAGGTAGTGTTTAGATGCTGAAAATGCCTGTAAAGATTTACAGGTTGTAAGTCATTTACGGCTTTTAACTGCAAATAAAATCCTTTTAAAAAGTTGTGGTTTCATTTACTTGCAAATCTTTTACAGCTTAACAGTTATAATTTTGAACTTTTAGTTGTAAATAAAATTCTTCTAGACAATTTACAAGCTATATAAACATATATGACTATTTACTTGTAAGTATATTGCAACTTAAAGCTAAGTAGGACATGTCGTAAATGATTTACACCTACAAAACACTTATGACTTGCAAAATTTATAGGCATCCAAGCCAGCCCTTAGCTTGGCGGGTGTGGGTTTGTCCTCCACCACTTGGCCTCTTATAATTTTTAGGCTTCTAGCTCTTTGGGATTAATAAAATTTTGGTCATCTTTCCTTTAAAAAAATAGAGGTGGGCTCCTCTATAATGTTTATAGAATAAACTTATTCCACAACTTTGTCCTCCTTGTGGATAGAGGGTGGAATCAACTTATTCTACAATTCCACAACAATTGTAATATAGTAGCTTCGACCAAATATTAAGGTTGTCCACTACACCAAAATCATTGATTAGGAAAGGTTAAAAACTGTTCTGGAATAATTTAGGAATAGTTTATCACCTTCTTAAAAATAGTGTCGCTAAAAATTAGGAACGATTTCAAATCGTTCCAAGGACTGTTTTAGGAATGGTTCTAAACCATTCCTAATTATGGGAAAAGTAATTTAGGAATGGTTTTTTTCATTCTTTTGGAACGGTTTTGAACCCTAACTAATTTTAAGTACACTTTAAAAAAATAGTAATTGAAAGTTCGCATGTGGCATAATGGGATTACCACGTTTGCGCGTGTGAAAGCTTGGCGGAGCTAAAGAATGAAGGTTAAGTCCTAAAGGGGGTAATTAGGACCAATTTAAAATTATACCTTTTAAAAACATAAGCTAATTAACAATTAAACTAAGTAAGGGAATTTAACTCTAAGGCTTCCAAGCCATTAGATGGTCCAATCATATAAACTACAAAAGATATGCCAATAAGCAACTAGTCTATAACATGATAGTGTACATGTGCATGTGGGATGTGCTACCTAGCATTCATTTAATCATGTGTTCATATAATTAATCATTCAACATATAAACATAATTAAATAACCGCACCAATAATAATCCTAAATACAATCATGTATAGTGGTTCAGCTACTTGCCTACTCCACTCCCGGTGGACGCACTTAACCCATGAGTGTCAGATTTCACTATCAAAGGTTTTAAATCAAGTTAACCTCTAACCTTTATAGCCCTACACAAAGACTCTGAGATTTATCCCCTACACAAGAGCCAAGGTCCTGCACAAGAACCTGTGATTTATACCATATATAAGATTCAAGGTCCTACACAAGAACCTAGTACGTACACTCCCGCCGGAGGCTCCTGCAAGAGACTTTAGTTGGTTTTTCTTAAGATAACCAACAACCTCGGTCTTACACAAGGCCCTATGTTTACTCCTACTGGAGGCTCCCACGAAGACTGACACACAAACACTCGTGCCAGTGGTGGTTTACACAAGGATTTGATTTATGCCCTACACAAGAGCCGAGTTCCCACACAAGAACCTAGGATTTAGGCTCTACACAAGAACTTAGGTCGAGTTGAGGTCACAAACTCTTACCATCAATCCTACACAGGAAATATAGTAAATGGACTCCTACACTTGACAACTTGTCGAATTGAATCCATTTTGCAGCTCCGTCTTGGGTTGTTTAATTGTCACTCTCCCGTACTTCAATCAACTCCCTATTGTTCCCCCAATCAAGATGACACCGCCTTGCCAAGGCTTCAGCTCCAAGATCAAACACCTTACATGATGTGACCATGGTGACCAAGGTGATGGGAGGTATGGTTTAATCTCCTACAACTAATGTGAAGTTGAAATGCCTAGGGGATTCACCTGAACGGACACTTTATGTCAGGCCTGTATCCTAGAGCGTACTGTTCCGTAGGCTCCCGCAATCCTCCCAGTCAAATTTCGGCGACCCACGATCGGTTATCAGCGTTTGCGCTCAACCCTGATTCATATCCCATAGATTTGAGTCGGCTTAATCCGAGACTTATACCATTACGATCGCATCATCGTCGCAGTTCCAACGCCGCATCTTGCATACCGATCCGGTACCCTGGCAGGGGGATATGGACCCGCGTTCAGTTCGAGGAAAAAAATGTCGCGTGTTGCAATCCCAAGAGAATGTCCCATCAATCATATCAAGAGTAAAGTACTCCATCCCGTTAAGTCAAGTACAAGCAACCATCCCCCTCTTACATCACCCTTACCTAAAGTTAACTTTCCCATCACCTCACCATATCTCTCCCATCACTTCTCTTACATCACTTCCTCTCTCATCTCTTTTTCTCCAAGCAATCCTTCCATGGAGCAACCCACGTCCATGGCTCCCATGAGAGAGCTAGTGTGGCCCACCTACCTATCTCCCATCTCCACTATCCAATGATCATCTCCACCATTAAAATTGTCTCTTTGGGACTCTATCACGCATTGGCGAAAAAAGGAAGAAGAGATATCGAGGAGGGTGATTTTCTTTTGTGTAGATCTTGACCTTTGGATCATGGTGGGTGCTTCTCTCTCTCTCCTTCCTTTATTTTGTGATCCACATGATGAGTGTATGTGATATTTAGACCGTTCATCCAACAGACCACATGGTCGTCCAAACATGGGGGCCAATTGTAACGCCCTGAAATTTGGGGGTCGAGTATGAACTCAACTCCCGAGTTCCAACGCATCACTTATGCAACATACATAATGATGGTTAAATGTTGTCTGAGTTAGCGCAATAAACATGAATGAGATTATACCAAAACAGTAATTCATACTCCAGTTCAATTGTATAAAGGTAAGCGGAAGACTGAAATTTTATATTCAAAATATGTAAAGTATCAAAATTTTGTGAACTCCAGAGTATGAGTACTAACTGAGTACCAATATACATGTATTGTTTCTAAGTCAAAAATCAAAATACAACTTTGTAGATAAGCCCTGGAATCCTCGCGATGCAGTCGGCCTAAGCATAGCCGTCAGAGTACTGCATAAAGGAGAACTCCTCCTGATCCTCTTCAAAGTCGGGCTCCGGCTCCTGAACCAAGGCGCCATCTACACTTGTGACAGAGTCTGGTGGGTGTTGCAAACACCGTCCCGTAACGTGGGAGTGAGTAGCTAACTCAGTGGAACAATAAAGCATAGGTTAACATGTTATCAAATCAATCAAGCAGTAATAATAAAACAGTACAATTCAAACATTTCTAACTACTCTTGTTAAATGCAAAAATGATATGACATGATACTGTATGCCCTTGCCAAACCACCCTCAAGCGACATCATCTTACGTTCGCGAATGCTTACTCCTCGGTGCGCCACATCTACAAAGCACATGCGGTGCGATGATGCTCATGATTACCAAGTTTTTATTAATCCATTTCAACCAACGAAAGTATTGGGAAACTAAGGTACCTCCTTGTATCATTCCCAAACATGATCCATTCTAGGTCGTCAATCCTAGTTATTCTCATATGATATTATGGTTTGAGAAGCGTAGTGAAGGCATCGCAAAGGGCTGCACCGTCGGCGCGAATACAGATCTCACCGTATGCGGCTCAATTCTCGGCCATCGGCTCAAGTACATATCTCACCGTACTTGGCTCAATCACTAGCCGTCGGCTCGAGTACGGTGTCTCACCGTACTCGGCTCAACTCATACTCTATTCTTTGTGAAAGACTCGTCGCCAATCACGAGACCCTTGGAGTATACGAAGATACTACGGAGGACTCGTCGCCCGTCGGCACGAGCACAGTCTCACCGTACTCGGCCCTCGCCGTAAGTATCGGCCTCGAATATAGTGTCCCATACCACCATAATCGGCTCACGAGTTTGGTTGCGCAATGGTCACTACGGGAGCACATGACCCCGGCCAGTAGGCCGCTCGACCACGGTGTCTCATACCACCATGCCCGGCTCATGCGTCTTAGCGGATCGAGGTACCATGGTTAACGGGATCATACATTTGGTAAGTTTGGTACCCTAGGTTCAAGCAATAGCGACCAAACATGGTAAACATACATATACACTCTGGTTTACTTGACGGGCCTAACTAGCTCGAGCGCACCACAAGTTGAGCGATATGGAGCGCAAAAGCACTCCGTGTGGCCAACCACTATCGCCAACCGAAATACGACTCGGGTTCGCCAGACACGTCCGTTGTGGCGATATGAATCTCACCACAACCGCAAGTCTCTGCAGGATGCTTGGACTATAGGCATAGTCCCAAACTCAAATAGTTGTAAGGCATGAAGTTAAGCATGAAGTAAAGCATGTTAGCAGGCATGTTATAAAGCATGAAGTAAAGCATGAAGTAAGGCATGTTGTAAAGCATGTTGTAAAGCATGTTGTAAAGCACTATACACATAGGGATACAATTACATCCACATCTCAAGTGAGTGGTTAAAGCTAACCACCGCATGGAGGGGGGTCCTACAGGTCTCTAAGGGAGTCGAGAATCCCATATCAGCACCTCTCTAAGGCACTAACACTCAAACATTTACACACACAAGCATCTACGCGAACACTTAGAATACACTATTCCAACATACACGACGTATGTTAGCAAATGCGTATTAGGGCTATTCTTTCGCCAAGCAGTTATTTTATCCGCACATACCATATTCATGCGACAAATGATCATGACAATTACATTTCCAAAATTTATACATATGCGGTATTTCTAGAATACGCAATTTCAACATACATAGTGTTTACAAGCGAACATAGATTGCAGCGATTCCTTTCGCCAAACTGGTATTTTATTCATGTATTGTATAAGCATATATTAAATAAATATGTCAAACATTATTCTAAAAGAAATACGTATACGGTATTTCTAAAATACACAATTTCAACATACGTCGCATTTACAAGTGAACATGTATTTTGGCGATTCCTTTTGCCAAACTAGTATTTTATTCATATATTATATAATCATACATTAAATAAATATGTCAAACATTTATCCAAAAAAATACGTATACGGTATTTCTACGTATACCTAGAGTATGTGAAATTCCATATTTTGCAACGTTAATCGAAACAGGAAACGGAAAGCACTTTGTACATGTGCAATTACAAGCAGATCATGAATCTACCATTATCTGACATTGAAAGCGTTGAAAACCGTAACTTATACACTTAATGTCCTCACCTTTGCCTTTTGAAACGCAACGAATCAGCAAGGGTAGCAAACCTTCCGTATACGGGAGTTTTCTAGCCTGAAGAGCGGAATCGGTTAGTCGTTACACAACCCACATCGATCCTACCACAAATCAGACCTAGGGTTAGGGTTTCTTACCTTCAAATGGGATGGATACCTCCGGGAAAACACCTGGAATGAAGCGGTGTAGGCCGTGTGACAACCCAAAGCAGTAGGAGGAAGATCTCCCACAAATCCCAAGCTATTCTCCCTCTTTTCTCTCTCTCTCTAGGGTTTTAATCCCAAATTCGTATGGCTGTGAGAGGGGCTGTTCTAAGCTCCTTTTATAGCCAAAAACATTTTGAAATTAGACTCAGGTTCAAGGGGTACTGCTAATATAGGATATTCGTCACTTTTCCAGCTCAAAAGGGAGGTTCTGGTGGCCCTCCTTGAGCCAAATGTCAGACTTAAGCTCACCATCTATGGATCTACGTGGGATTACGTTTTTGACTTGATCGGATTCCTAGATCACATGTGGCGGACCACTTTCAGTTCAACGGTCAGTGGGCCACGATCAGAAATTCTAAGTACATGTAAATGTTCCTGAAATATTTCTTAATCCGAGGGTGTAATTTGGTCTGATTCTGACGGTCAGGTTGCTTAATACTGACGTGTAACCGAACGATGCCAGATCACTATTCCTAATATTTTTATTAGGATAGGAATAGTGTTTTTCACACTCCCTCGCTCCGAATCGAAACGAATGGGCGTGGAACATCGGATGGACCTGATTTTTGACATGATTGTCAAGTCCAGTGAGGCGGTCCTAGTTCCTTAGCTTCGTGTTAATCGGACTTCCGATGTGCGATCTAGACCTAATACGAAGTTTCGTTTCATTCCCGAGAGCAAATGAAATGAGTTTGGTTCTAAACTTTAGGGTAACCTAGCGTCACTTGTTTTGTAAGTTTTGGGTCTTGCAGATCGTATTTAAAGCGATCCCAACGGATTTCATGGCTAATTGAGTTTAGTACTTAGTTAACTTTGTTAAATTTCTAAAGGATTTAATCCTAATTGATTTCTGGTCGAGGTGGTACTCGACCCAATGTACGGAAATTTACAGGTCGTTACACCAATCCACCTTGCTACCATTTTCATTTGAAGGGTCCAGTTGATGGGGAAAACACAAATATCAGATTTCTCCCAATCAGGTGGGCCACGTCCACGTGGGACCCACCTTTGAAGAATGGTACATTCACATAGTCCATCCAGTGTCCAGGGACGCTGGACGTGGGTTCACACAACAACCAAAAAAAAAATAAAGGATTTTCTTTAAGCTTTTTTGGTGGGCCGCTCACACAGGCCTCACCCTGATGTATTGATCTAATCCACGTTGTCTATTTCGTTCCCCAGCTCATTTTAGACGTTGAGTTGAAAAATGAAGCTGATCCGAATTTCTGGTGGCCCATAACATAGCAAACTATGATAGTTTTTACCGTTAAAAAATGACCGGTTGTTTCTATACATCAAAATATGCCAAATATTAGGCTTGTTCGGCTCGTCTTGGGCCATAGAGACCAATGGCAGGGTCGGATTCCACAAATGCATGCGGGCCCTACACTCGAAAAACCCTGAGAAAATACTTTTTCAAAAAAAAATTTTAATAAGCAGTAGCAGAACGCTGCTGCGTTTTGGCAGACGAACAGCAGGGACCCACGGCCCCTGCCATGGGCCCCACCATGATGTATATTTGATATCCACACCGTTCATCGGGTGGGCCACTCCCTAAAGTGGACCCAGTCCAAAAATTAGCATGATCTAGGACTCAAGTGGCCCACATCATAGGACACAGTGGCATTGAACGACTGTAATTGAGACCCCTTTCTAGGTCACAGAAGTTTTGAATCAATATGAAATTTATTTTTCCCCCTTCAAACCAGGTACGTGTGACCTTATGAACGGTTTGGATGGACAGTAAACATTCGGGTGGGCCCCCACGTGGGACCCACAGTGATGCATGTGTTTTACTCCCACCGTCCAGGCAGACGGTGGAGCCCACCAGACATATGTGTTTTGTTAGCGTCATCCAGCAGTAGCTGGACGGCTAGTGGATCCCACCATGATTATGTGTTTGATCCGCACCGTCCACTGTTTAGACGGTGGGACCCACCGTGATGTACATGTTCTATCCACTCCATCCAGCCATTGATCGTGGCCTCACAAACAGAAATGAAGTGTTGATTGAACGTCCACCGTTGGAACCCTTTTGGGTTGACAGAAGTTTTGGATCAATATTAAATTTGTTTTTCCTTCCATCCAGGTCAGCGTGACCTTATGAGCAGGTTGGATGGCAAGTAGCATTATGGTGGGCCCCACGTGGGACCCACTGAGGTATGTGTTTTACTTACACTGTCCACGGCAGTGGACAGTGGAAACCACCATGGCGTACGGGTTTTATCTCTACCGTCTAGCCAAGGGTTGCTGGATGGTCAGTGGACCCCACATTTGATGCAGGGGGTTAAATCCAAACCACCCGTCCATTTCATTTGGTGGGTCACATGTGTGGTGTGGACCCACCATGAAGTATGTGTTTCATCTATGCTATCCATTCCTGTTATGGGCCCACTGCGATGTATTTGTTATATCCACACCGTCCAGATAGTGCTAGACATGTTCGGATGGTGCGGTGGACCCCACCTTGATGTATTTTGTGGCCCATTTGTCGGGCCCACCTTGATATATTTATGATCGTCCATGCGGTGTATTTGGGGGCCCATGAGTAGGGCCCACCTATGATGTGTCTGTGGCCCTTGTCGAGGCCCAATATGATGTTTTTAAGGACCACCTTTGATATGTTTATGGCCCATCTGTGAGGCCCATCTTTGATATGTTTATGGCCCATCCATGAGGCTCATATTGATGTAATTATGGCCCATCTGTGAGGCCACCTTGATGTGCATGAGGCCGTTGTTGAGGCCCACCTTGATATGAATGTAAGGCTATGTGATTAGGCCCATCCTGAACCATTTGTGGCCATCTGTTGAGGCCCACCTTGATGTGTATGAGGGCCGTTATTGAGGCCCACTATCATGTGTATGAGGCCCGTTGTTGAGGCCACCTTGACATATATGAGGACCATGTGATTAGGCCCATTTTGATGTATTCTAGGGCCTATGGGTTGAGGCCCATTGTGATGTGTTAGGGCCCATGGGTTGAGACTCATTGTGATGTATAAAGGCCCGTGGGTTGAGACCCACTGTGATGTGTATAGGGCCCATGGGCTGAGGCCCATTGTGATGTATTTAGAGCCCATGGGTTGAGGCCCATTGTAATGTGATCCCACCGTGGTTTATGTGCTGACCTTTATGGCGGACTTTGCCTCGGGAGCAATGATGGTTTAACGTCCACATTGTAAGTACAATGTTGGTTAAATATCCGCATTGTGACTCTCCCTAGGGTCCAATGATAGGTTTATAATTATAGTATGTAGACCGCCTAGGCCCATCTTCGTTATGAACAGAGCCCATCACCATAACACATGTTTAGTAGAAATCGATAATTCATGATCATACGCATCATATGTATGCCTGATGTGAGAAGTGACTGATCATAGCATACGTTATTGGGCAGACTATTCCTGAGACCCACCTTGATGTACACGCTCTATATTCGACTATCCATTTGGACGAGTGGCTAAGGCCACCATGATGTATTGTTATATCCAACCGTCCTTCCGCTCGAGGACATGGACGCACTTGAATGTATGTGGTTCTCCAGCCGTCCATCTGTCCAGGGTAGTGTGGGAACCCACCATGATGTATGTATTCACCACGCCACCCATCGGCATGGGGGGCACACCATGATGAATATGTTTCAACCACATGTCCATTTGTTTTGTTAAACCATGGACTGCCCCATTTGACCCATTTAATATATATGGGGCCCATCTATTTAGTATTTGAGGCCCACGAGTTGTGGCCTATTATGACGTATTCGAGGCCCATGGGTTATGGCCCATTGTGACACATTCGAGGCCCAGGTGGTGCGGCCCATTATGATGTATTCGAGGCCCATGGGACATGGCACATTGTGATATAATTAAGGCCCATAGGATGTGGCCCCTCATGATGTATATTAGACCCGTGACAAAGGCCCATTGTGATATATTCGTGGCCTAAGGGCAAGGCCATTGTGATATGTATTAGGTCCATGATGTGTGGCCCACTTGATGTATTTCGAGGCCCAGGTACGTGGCCCATTTGATGTATATGAGACCCATTAATGCGATCCACTTGATGTATATTGAGGCCCACGGGTCATAGCCCATTATGATGTATTTGAGGACCATGAGTCGTGGCCCATGGTGATTTATATTAAGCCCGTGTATTCGACCCACTATGATGTATATTAGACCGTATGATGAGGCTCATTATGATATATTTGAGGCCCATGGGATATGGCCAATTGAGATTGTATATGACCATTTAATGTGGCCCATTGGATTTATATGAGGCCCATTACTACGGCCCAGTTGATGCGACCCACTTAATGTATATGAGGCCCATATGATGAGGCCCATTGAGATGTATTTCTAGACCATGTGATGCGGCCCATTTGATGTATGTGGCCCTTGTGTGAGGCTATAGGCCCACGATATGTTTGGCTCTATGTGGGCCATTCCTTGGGGGCAATGTTGGTTAAATGTCCACGTTGTCGAGGTCGATTGTTGATGTCGGTTATTGATACTGAGTATGAGTATATGACAACATAGCATCATAATACATGCCCATACGCATCATCTGCATGTTTGTTATGAGATGTGGTTAATCATTGCATATGTTATTGAGCATGTGGTTATGAGTAGAGGTGGGCATCGAGCCGAGTCGAGTCGAGGTGGGCCAAGCTTGGCTTGACTTGTCCATGATGTACTCGAGTTCGAGCTCGAGCTCGAGCTCGAGCTCGAGCTTGGTCTCAAGCTCAACATTGAAGCTTGGCTTGTTTGTCAAAGCTGTCGAGTCGAGCTAGTGGTCAAGTCGAGTCGAGCTCGAGCTTGTTGGGTGAGAGAGTAATGGATTTTGTTCTTGATCCTCCTCCATTGATGAAAAATTCAAAAATCTCTAGAGAATCAAAGCAAAACCCGATGAAAAAACCAAATAAAGCTTCGAATCGGATGAGGAAACCTGTAATAATTGATCTGATCTTGATCTTCTTCAACCAGCACAAATCCAAGTACTAGAAAAGAAACAGAGCAAAACACAGATCAGAAATCCAAGTAAAGAGCTCTAGCCAATCAGATCATTAGATTTCCTTGAAGCTCTAACAAATCTGAGAAGAACCCATTTCTAATTTCTTGGGTTTCTCGCCTAAGAAGTAGATCTCAAGAGATTGAAATCATACTATTGTGGAGCTTAAATGAAAACTGGTGGTGGTGGTCTGAGCGGGCGTGCGGCTGGCAGTGGGTAAAGAAAGAGAAGAAAGGGAAAGGGAAGGGGGTGCGTGCGGTCAGGTAGAGACTCTAGGGTTTGTTTTTTATTTTTTTTTATTTTTAGGTTTAAACTTAAAACTTATATTAATAATATACATATATATAATATTTAATATATTTATTAATCGAGTCGAGTCGAGCTTGAGTTCGAGCTTCGAGTCGAGTCGAGTTCGTGTTCGAGTCGAGTTGAAATGCCCCTTGGTCGAACTTGGCTTGAACTCAACTCGAGCTTCAAATAATTAGCTTGGCTTGGCTTGAATCGGCCATTCAAGCCGAGTCAATCCGAGCTGACTCGAGCTGAGTCGAGCGAGCTTTTCGAGCTAGGTTGACTCGTGAACAGCCCTAGTATGAGACTCCATGATAGGCAGAGGTTATCTCACATGAGCGCACGGCATGCGCAGGATTGATGCATGACTGGATTATGTGACTTATTCATCTTGCATTTGTAAGTGCTATGATTTGATTCCTCTTTGATTGTCAAATTTTGTGTGTCAAAACGCCTCCGTATGTTGTGTGTTTGTATCTTGATAAATTTGTTCGAGACACATCGTTAATACTTGAGGTCTAGCTCAAAGAATTCTTCAAGCTTCATGATAATTCAAGCTACAATATGAAGAGAGAACTCCGGTTCAAGACTCAAGTTCAAGTGCAAGTTCAAGACTCAAATACGGGACTCAAGTACAACTCAAAATTACATTGAAGCTTCTAAAGTAGTCAAGCTACATCGAGAAGAAATCAAGCTTCGTAAAGATCAAGGTCTAAGCAATTAAAGTGTTCAATGTCCATACTTGATGTTCCAGGTTTGATAAACCATTAGATTGACCTTAGGGTAGGTCACTTTGGATACTTAATCCAAATGAATATTATTATAAGATTTTGGTCTACTCTAAGACCAGTCCTAGACCCTGTTCAACTAGTCCTAGTACTACCTCGACCAGTCTAAGAAATTCCAAGACCAGTCCTAAGATGGTTGCAATTTATCAGATTTTTTTGTTGTGCCTACGACCAGTCCTGGAGTCTGCTCGACCGGTCGTGAGATGGTCTCGACTCAACCTTCGACCAGTCGTAATGCTACAACTCAAACTCCAGCGACTAAACTAAGGGTCGCATGACCAGTCGTAGAGGGGTCTCGGCCGGTCGTCGTGGATCGCCTTCGACGGGTGGACTTCTTACGACCAGTCGTAAAACGGTCTGATGCGATCGCGCTCAAAAATTTAAAATTTAGTTTATTTCAAGACCAGTCGTGGTGACCCTAGGACCAGTCGAAGACGAATTTTTTCTGTCATAAATAGCACTCGAATTTCAGAGTTTTTCATTAAATATTTTTAGTGAATTCAAGGCTCCACTCTGAGATAAGTTAGTGTTTATTTTCAAGCTATTTTGTGCATAATTTCTTTCTCTTTTTAATAGCTTATTTAATTTGATTTTGTTTCTGTATTCCAATCTGATTTGAAAAGAGGAATTGACTTATTCCTTCTTCTTGGAATCAAAATCAAATATAGCTATGCCCAACTGGTTTAAATCTAAAATCAATTAGAACTTAGAACCATATTAAAGTGAGTTGTGGACATTAAACTTCTATATTCAAACATCTACTCCAATTGATTCTTCCAGGCAGCTACAAGAGGAGAAATCCAGGTATTTTACAATTCTGTAAATTCCTTTCCTTTTTGGTTTTTATTTGGGGTTCGCCAGAAAAATCTCAAATTGTGTAGTTATCTGAGGAGAGCCAGAAAACTCAGAAGTGTGGTTTTTTGGATTATGCAAGCCCAAGTTAAAAAGACACAATTGTAAAGGTTTTGGGTGAACCTGTGAAAACCTATTTGATAGTGAACGCTAATATCCCCTATGTGAGGATATTAGGAGTGGAGTAGCATTCTGTGTGGCTGTTCAAGAACAGTTGGTGTATACACAGGCAAACCACTATAACTCTTTGTCTTATGGATTGAGTGCTTGCTTAATTTTCATATCTTTTATCATTCAGTTGTGTGAAATGTACATGTGGATGTGAATGTTGTAACAATTTACATAGTATTGTAATAAATTAGATTTACATTTCTGCATTTAATTTCAATTCTCCGTTGTTCATTTATCTTTATTAAAATTGAGTTCTTTATTCAAAAGAAGTTCTAGAAATAAGGTTGTCCTACCATAAGCCCTTGTTTATTATGGTATAAGGTTGTCCTTAGAACTAAATTTGTATCAACCTCTCAATACTTATATATTAAGGTGATTTGATTTCAGCATTGATTATTGATTTATAATTGTAAGGCTATTGTTTAAGTTTATTCTGCTGATTTTATTTTAATTTGGCATAGTCCTATTCACCCCCCCTCTAAGACATATAGCTTGGCCTTTTCAGCATTGTGTTGTGATACTGTACGCCCTAGCGACATCAGGGTCATAGCCTCCACAGGCATATTGTGGATAGTCAGACGGGACACTGAAAATGTTTGGTTCTAGCATACGAGTGTCATAAATGTCCCTGGGTGAAAATCTCTGAACCTCCGTGGCCAGGAGACGCCCCAATGTCGAGACTGAGTGAATATATATGAGCTCATGAGGGCCGTATACTAGTAGGCCGCGTCTCTCACTATGTTGTGGTCGGTTGGGAGGGGGTGTGACCTTACCCGCCTGAGTGAGGGGGCAATGTCTAGGTTGAGTTTGACCAGCTTGAGGAATGGATCCGCTATCGACGAGCCGAGCCCGATATTGGCAGGCGGATAGTGAGGTCTCTTCCACTTACCCAGTTGTGCGCTCGGATAGGGGTGGCAAGCTGGCGTAGAGTATAATAGACCCCAGTGATGATCCCAGAGATGAACCGTACTGATATGTGGACTTATTGAGCAGGAGTTACATACCCATTCATTCATTCATTCACTATCCACTCGGGCTAGTGGTGTGCAACTATTTGTTACGTGTACCTTCGCATGACTAGGATTTCGGTTTGGCGCGCTACTAACCTGAGATCAGGAGTTTACCACATTGAGTCTGACTATCCAAATTTAGGTATGGGACTAGTTTGGATACAAGTCCCTTGTGATGAACCCCATAGTCTACGATACTACGTACTATCATCCCGACTTCACGCTCCAGCATGGTCATTCTATTCGCACCGCATATTGCATTACATCCATGACATATGATATTTTGGGTTACTGTGTTAATGCATTTATATGGTCTAGATACGATTAACGCTATTCGTGGACTCATCAAAAATTGCATACTGCATTGTATCCTCGACATTTGATATTTGGCCCTTTATGACTCCCATTTGCATAGTTGTTCTATATAGCGTATTCTGATAGTGATTGACTCATGGACTTGTCCGTATTTCTACTTACTCTGTTATTGTATAATTTATGATCTTGCCAGTATTTCTATTTACTCTGATAATTCCTGCTCTTATCAGTATTTCTTCTTACTTTGGCAATTCATGATCTTGTTAATAATTCTGTTTATTCCGATATTATACAATTTATGGATTACCAACATTTTCGGTACTGTATGTTGATGGCATTGTATTGAATACTTGGCACTTATCTTGTACACACACTTACACCACCCCTAAGCTTTCTATAAGTTTATGCATGATAGATGCGTGCAGGTGATGTTAGGTTGCAGCAGTGTTGAGCTTGGAGCGTGCAGCGGTCTTCTGGAGATTGATTCTCGATTTATGTATTTTTCCTTCAGCATTGTACTCAAATGATTATATTAGTAGATATATGTAACACCGCGGATTTTTGCCAACCTGGGATTAGACATCCTTAGGCAATGGGTCGATCCTAACACCTCATTAACTTGTCAGAACTAAATCCCATAGTCTAAAATCACTTCTGAACCCATTTCCTTCACAAATCCAACCCTTCACCACCTTGTTCTTCCAATTTTTCTAAGAACTTTCACCTTAGACACTATCTTAAACTAGCTAAGTAGTATAACTTGGATCACTTTATACACAAACTACAAAGGACTAAGTACCACCTCAGACAGAAATCTTATAGGACTAAATCCTTTAGAAATGAGAGAAAGTAACTAAGTGCTAAACTAGATTAGCTACGAAATCTATTTGAATCACTTTAAATATGATCTGCAAGACCCAAAACTTGTAGAATCATTGACGCTAGGTTACCCTAAAATCTAGGATCAAATTCATTACCCGACTACTCTCGGGAGCATCTCGAAACTCCGTATCGGGTCTGGACCGTACATCGGAAGTCCGATTAACACGAAGTTAAGGAACTAGGACCGCCTCGCTGGGCTTGACAACCATCTCGGAAATCAAATCCAGCCGATGTCCCACGGCTGTTCGCTTGAGTCCGGAGCGAGAGAGTGTGAAAACACTTGTTTTCTTTAAAAAATAAATATCTTGAATAGTAATCTAAGACTCGTCGGTTGCGGATCAGTTTTAAGCAACCAGACAGTTAAAATCAGACCAAATTACACCCTCGGATCAGGAGAAATTTCATACACATTTACATGTACTCGGAATCTCCGATCGAGATCCGCTGACCGTTGAACTGAAACTGGTCCGCCACGCGTGATCTGAAAATCCGACTGAAACAAAAACTTAATAGAATGTAGATCCAACGTTAGTGAGCTTAAGTCCGACCTTTGGCTCAAGGAGACCTGCCAGAAGTCCTTCGTTGAGCTGAAAAAGTCCCGCTTTGGTTATAAACTAAGTATACTTTGAACAGGAGTCTATTTCGGTAAATTTTTAGGTTATATAAGGACCTTAAACCCTCTCTCATGGCAGCCATATGAATTTGAAATTGAGAGAGAGAAAAGAGAGAGAAAGTGTGGGAGATGTGGGAGGAACTCCCCCGCTGCTTCTCTACCGCTATTCGGGCCCCACCGCCGATTCTTATCGCTTCCTAAGATTCAAGGCGTCGTTTCTAGGTAAGAAACGCTAACCCTAACCTGTTTTAGGTTGTATAGGTTGTAGGTTATGAAATAGTTAACTGTTTCGTTCTCTAGGTTACAAACTCCCGTATACGGAAGCTTAGCGAACCTATCAACTCCGTTACGATTCTACGACACAAGGTGAGGACTTTAGGTGTATAGGTTACGGTTTTCAACGCTTTCAATGTCGGATAATGATAGATTCATGATCGCATGCAATTGCACATGTACAAAGTGCTTTCCGTTTTCATTTCGATTAGAATTGTAGAATTTGGAATTTCACATACTCTAGGTATTCGTATAAAATACCGTATACGTATTTTTTATGGAAATGTGTTTGACATGTTTAATTGTCGTATGGATATATGATGTATGGATAAAATACTCATTTGGCGAAAGGGTTCGCCTAAATATATGTTTACTAATATACACCATGTATGTAGAAATACGGTATTGTAACAAGTACCGTATACATGTATATTTTGGAAATGTGTTTGCCATGATTATGTGTCGTATGATTATATGATATATGAATAAATTACTTTTTTTGGCGAAGAGAATCGCCGTAATACATGTTTGTTTGTATACACTATGTATGATGAAAATGCGTATCCTAGAAAATACTGTATACGTATAAATTTTGGAGATGTATTTATCATGATTATTTGTTGTAGTAATATATTATACATGGATAAAATACTCACTTGGCTAAAGGATAGCCCTAATACATGTTTTGCTAACATACACCATGTATGTTGTAATAGTGTATTCTAAGTGTTTGTAAAAATGACTGAATGAGTATAGAATTCTCATTCGTGCTCGCCATGACTAATTGTCATGGATAATTGATTATTGTATTGGCAATACCCCTTTGACGAAAGGATTTGCCCTAAATCACGCCACGCCAATACACACTATATATGCTAAAATGTGTGGCCCAAGTGTTTGTGGAAATGAGTGAATGAATATGAAACTTGGATTCTGCTTGCATATGACTATCCGTCATGGGTGTATGCGTGTTATGATTGGGGTAACTCCCTAGTGAAAGGATTTGGCCTTATACCTCTGTATCAATATATGTCATGTATGTTGATTCCTGTATTTTAAAGTGTTTGTTGAAATGTCTGAATGAGTAGTAGTTAGTAAATTGTAATGTTTAAGGGTGTTGAGATATGATTCTCAACTCCTTTAACTATGTGTATGATTTCCTTGAATAGCTGTGTGATTAGGAATTGAATATGTACAAACTCATGCTTGTGTTGTGCTTTATAACATGCTCAACTGCTTTTATGATTTTAATTATGTAATGCATATGTTAAATTCATGTTTACGTTATACGATCCGTCATGGGTGATGGGGGAGTGGAGCAACAAATGTGTGTGTACCAATTCTTTAGACTAGATATTATTCAAACTTTGATTGTATGATTTGAACCTTGATCCATTACTGCTTTACTATTTGAAATTGATTGTGTTTGGGGCTATGTTTATAGTCCAAACAATCGGTACCAGAATTGAATTCGTGGCTGTGATTCATTTGCCACATGAGATGTGTCGACGAACTCGAGTCGTACTTCGGTTGGCGATAGTGGTTGGCCACGCGAAGTGCTTATACACTTCATGTCGTTTAACTTGTTGTGCGCCGAGCTAGCCGAGCTCGTCAGATGTAACCCGACTGTCTTATGTATGTTCACCATGTTTGGACACTACTGCTTGAACCTAGGGTACCAAACTTACCAGTGAAAACCCTTTTAACCATGGTACCTCGATCCGCTAAGACTCATGAGCCGGGCATGGTGGTATGGGACACCGTGATCGAGCTGTCGGCCTACGCTAGGGCTACGTGCCTCCCCGTAGTGACCAATGAGCAACCAAACTCGTGAGCCGATTATGGTGGTATGGGACACTATATTCGTGCTGTCGGCCTACATTGATAAGGTGATGGGGGAGTGGTGCAACCTTTGTGCGTAATGTACCCGGGTACCCTTTGTAGTGACCGCGAGCATATTCTGAAGTCGCAATGCGCCTTAGGGTTCACCGCGATATATAGAGTATGAACTAGGCCTGTTTCTGTATAGTGATGAATCGTTTAAGGGGTGATGGGGGAGTGGTGCAACCTTTGTGTGTAATGACCACAGCGACCTCTCTGCGGTGACCTAGAAACCACACCATCGTCTCGATATTAACTAGGACCGACGACCCTAGAATGGATCATGTTTGAGAATGATACAAGGGAGGTACCTTAGTTTCCCAATCCCGTGTTTGAAATGGATTAATTAAAAACTCGGAATCATGCTCATCATGCATCGCATGTGCCTGGAAGATGTGGAGCACTGTGGGATGTAAGCATACCGCGAACGTGAGATGGTGTCGCATGAGGGAGTATGTCGGTGAGGGCATCCATCATACCTGCATTCATACTTGCATTAATCAGAGTAACTAGGAGTGTTTGATTTACTGCTTTATCATTACTGCTTGACTGAGTTGATAACATGTTAACCTATGCTTTACTGTTCCACTGAGTTGATCACTCACTCCCACGTTACGGGACGGTGTTGTACACACCAACCAGATTTGTTGAGTTTCAGGTGATGGCAATGCTTATGAAGCAAAGCCGGACTACTTCTATGTTGTCGAGGAGGAATTCTCCTACATGTAACTCTCTGACGGGTCTCTGAAGACCTGGTACTATATTGACGGGGCTATGGTATTTGGGATAGGAGACATTACACTTCCTCACATTAGGTATATTTTAGAACTATACTTGTAATTATTTAACCTGGTAATGTTATCACACTCTGGAGACTCATCATAGTTTATATATTTTATCTATCTATCACAGTCTTCCGCTTGCAAATTTAACTGTCTCTGGAGTATGATATGTTGTTTTGGCTTAATCTCACTCATGTTCACTACTCCAATACAGCCAACATTCAATCATCATTCATTTTGTTACATAAGTGATGTTCTGGAACTCGAGAGTTGAGTTACTACTCGACCCCCGATTTTCAGGGCGTTACAATATATGATGATGATGTTGCCTTTGTGATTTGGGTATACTTGTGGTTATGCTTATTATGAGTTAAATGTACACAAAAAAAAATCCTCCTTATAGGATCCTAGGATCAGAATCTAGCGTATAGACGCTAGGAGCCGAGAATGAGGTACTACGGAGGCTGTCGGCATCGGATTCGGTGATTGGGATTCCTGTGAATCCGATTTCCAGGTTTGGGGCGTGACACTTTAGAAGTTGATAGACACTTGGATTTATCAATAAGCATGGTGTATATACTCTAGAGAAGACTTGAGATCACGATCTTCTTGAAGAAGAGCTTAGAATACTCATTGGAGTGAAGAATCATTAAGAAAAGAGCATGGATCTCATTAGGATAGAGTATAGGATGTTTGGTAGAGCTTGAGATGCACTAGGGTCTCCAAAATGTCAAAATTGATACTTTTACTAAGATCTGGATGCTAGATTTATATATATAAAAAACTTCAACAGATCTTTAATGGCTAGTCTTCGGTTGTACCGAATAAATCTTCAATCGAACCGAAGTATTTTCGGTTGCACCAATTTGTAGTTCAGTCGAATCGAATTAAGACTGGAAAGCTATTGGAAAGTTTTTTTAGTTACTTCAGTCGGACCAATATCGACCTTCGGTCGCACCGAGTCCAGACGAAGGCTTGTTTAGCTAGAGCCGAATTAGCCTGGATTTCAGGTATGAGCTTGATGGCTTATTGTGGCCAATTTCGGTGGGACCGAAGATTGCTAAATTTGTGCAATTATTTCACCAACTTGGGAACTCTAAAGTTAATATAAGAGTGACAGGTTTAGGCTCCTATACCTTAAGGTATGATCATTAAAGATTTTACTAATTAGGTTTTTAAGATCATCTAGAGGTAGGTTATTTTGGGTCTAGGGTTAGGGTCACCAAGGCACTTCGTTTACCTGTTCATTGCTCCTCGATGTTCCATCTTCACTTGTGTCTTCGGTCTCTAGCTTCTAAGGGCTTAACCAACTACTTGACACAAGGAGTTACGTGATTGACAAATAAGATGTAAAAATTAGTGCACTAACACTAATGTGTGTGGTTTTTGGTTTTCCTGTGATATTTTCTTATTTGCATTGATTTTATTGATAAAAGATGCTGCTTCATAACATCTATGCTTTTTTCTTTTTCTTGTTCTATTGTTTTTCATTTTACGGCAACGTCTAGATCCCAATGCAACTAACAGTAGTATAGGACCAATTTGAAGCTTTAAATTCCACCCAACATGTATTTAGAAGGACCAAATCACATCTAATGTGCCAACAGGTGCAAGATCCTCTAAGGATTCTTAAATCTATAATTGAGACAAAACAAAATTCTTTTGTAATGATGAATCAAGTTGTTGTTTCAGGATGATATTACCATAGAGGAAACTTCACATCAAATGTGCAAGCAGGTGCAAGTTGCTCCAAGTATTCAACTAGGTTGCTTTTTCAACTTGTACTTGTGATATTGATCTGTTGCAATGTGTCAGTCAAAAACTTTTCCTGTGACAAGGAAATCAGGGCACTCCAATCGTCTCCAATTTTCCACGGAAAAAAGCAAAATTAATAACCTTAATACCACAAATATCCAAACTATGACATTTTAAAAACCCAATCACAAGTAGGAAGATTATATTTAAAAATAAAATTTTAAAAATGCAATCCAAGAGATAATGTTCCTGTCAAGCATACTATCGAATAGCCTATGGGCATGCACCAAATTCTCACACCTTACACACACGTACACACACCCATTCATAAAAAGGACATTGAAACTGAACATTTTGTGGGCGATGTACCGTTCACATGGTTTCAACATTGTCAACAACCGATGCCCAAGCTCGGATTCTTCGTGCTTGCCACAATACTATGTCAACTTTATAATGTACGAGACGATCTTACTAGTGCGTGTGGTTTTCTCCCGTTTTGTGTTGCTGATTTCTTTAAGGATCGATTCTAGGGTTTGATCTAGTTGATTGAAGGAGGAAGAGAATGCCCCAAATCCAATGCGCATGTAAGGGAATGGTGGTAAAAAGCTAGATTTCTAGGGTTTCTTCTGCAAGTAGGATGCATAGAGGAGGCATTGAAGGGAGGATTTGATGGTTCGTGAGGGGAGGGTTAGAGAGAGAGAGAGAGAGAGAGAGAGAGAGAGAGAGAGAGAGAGAGAGAGAGAGAGAGTCATGGATTTTGGAGAATTCAGACTGCGTACTAAGTTAATTAGTACACTCATATTGTACTAAGCTTTAGGGCTTTCTTTTAATAGTTGAGAGGGTTTAAAACTGTTTCAAATTTGGAACGGCTTTCGGCTGTTCATAAACCAAGGATGTAGCCGTTCCAAATTTATGATTTTGGTGTAGTGATTAACGAGTATCATACCCATAAGCATTGGATGGACATGGATTATCCAGCAGAGACGATATGCAATGTGGCAGGATTTGATTAGTTGACAGACTTGTGTTAGGACCCATGTAATTATACAATTGAGAATGTATTCAAACATGACCCATATTTAACAGTAGCTTGTGAGCCAATCAAATTCCCTCGTATCACTACCCATCCCGGCTTGGTAGCATTACCCAACAGTGTGTAAATGGATTGGGCCCAATTTTTAAATAAGGTCAGATCAGCTTATGCTCAGGTCGACACTAAAATTGGGTCAGTTTGGACACCACATGCCTCAAAGTGGAACATGTGTATGCCATCTAACTCATCCATCAGGTAATACCAACCATGTCGATTCTCTCATTAACCTGAAATCCCAACTCAAAACCTAGGTTCAACGACCCCATGGACAATTGATACCCGACAAATTCCCCAAACCAATTGTCCTAGTCCGGGTTCTAAAAAGAATATCAGACTTGAAGAACCCGGGACCCATCAAGACCCGACAGATAAACTGTGGTATGCTGGGACTCAGCCCGAAATGGACCCGTTTTCAGTCATAGCCAATGTAGGCAAAAAACAGGGATATGTGTCCAAAAAAGCTGAGAGTAAGTAGTACCCACCTCAATAAAGAAGGATTACATTTGGATCTTTGTGTATATGGACAGATAGATATTGTGCAATTTGGACAGCGTACGGTTCAGAATGAGAAAGAAATTTGCAGTAGTATAAGGACAATATATTATTTGCAATTGAAATATAATATAAGATTCAAGTCATGAGATTTCGAATCCCACGACTGCAACTTGCATGAGTGCACTTGGGATTTCCAGCTATAGATATCCATTTCTTTAATGGGTTGTTTGGATTCGCGGAGGACTCTCCTGAGACCAAGACTTTCATTTCATGTCTTTGTGTTTGCCTATGTCCATGGATATTGCTGTTTTGTGTTTGGATGACATCTTGTTTACAACCTCTTCTTGAGATGTGAAATGCCGACCAAGAGTATATTTAAGCGATGATATGTGGCACAAGTCTGTCTGCACACACGTGCATGGGATTCAGGACCTTTTGATGGGTCGGCTATAAATATGAGCGTCATCTCAAATTAAATTCGGCCCATGTAAGGCTGAATTGCAACTAGAGATGTAGAATGGAGGGTAAATTTTTTTCAGAAACTGTTGCACTGGAGAGTTGCATTTTCTTGGACAGCATGATATTGGATTTTATTTTTTTTATTATTTTTTTGTTTGGATAACCGTGACTTTGGTGAATGATAAGGATTTATAAATCGGTCAGGTCAAGGAGGCTCCAGACCTAGATCCAATCCATTAAATTCAAGTCTCCAGACCGGCCCATTTATTTAATGGATTAAAAGACTAAGACCCAACCCATTTATCACATGGGTTGGGTTTGGGTTGAAAATAATGTTTGAATCATTTAATTGGTGGTTGCTATCAATTTTGATATTAAAAAATGAAATACCTAAACAAGCCAAAATCAATGCCTAAAATCTAATGTCTAAGATTTATTTATTATGAAATACAAAGTAAATAAGCCATTATTATTATTTCCAAATATTTGTTTAATTGAGAATTATGACTTATAAATGGAGGGTCAAATACACTTGTTACATAAGTAGGTAAAGTAAATTGTAATTATTATATTTCAACATTATAAAACTACCATTTCTATAATGATTTCTACCTGAAACAAACAATGTAGCAAAACTATCATTATAATCAAATGTATGTGACGCCACCACAAGTATAAGAGTAAATAATCATTTGCCATTTTCAGCCAGTTACTGTTGTAATTGGAAACCAAACAAGCCATTAGGGTAGTTCAATTGGTGTAATTTGTTGTGTATTCTCCATTGACGGTGGCCTGATTTGAGTGACTCGGATTGTAACAAGTAATGGATAGATAACTACATTTTGATTTATTTTTAATTTTAAAGTAGTAAACTATTATTGTAGTCTAGCTCAGAAAGAAAAATACAAATGCTTAATTTACTATTTTTCTTATGTTTGCATTGAGTCCAAGATGGTCCATTGCAATAGAGGACCCAAAGTGTCTCCATTTAAAAATTAGGTTTGACTCAAGTTAGGTCAGATTGATTTTGAGACAATTTAGACCCTACCCATAAAGTAGGTTGAACTTTTCCATTGAAACCCACACCATGGTTCAAAATTTTGGACCTAATCTCACTAATTGTGAGGTTAGGTACATAGAACCATGGAGTGGGGTGGACCCAATGCATTTATATTCTCTGTGAATGCTACATCTAAAAGAAGGCATGTTCGGCGGATAAGCATATTCTCAGCGGTTTGTGAGCTGTTTTTGCATCCAAATGAGTCTTGAGAGAGATGAGGCGGCACGTATGGTATTGTCAGAGCAGCAATGTCCTTGGACGATGATATCCTTCTCCTAATTGACTTGTACATGCATCCGCCCATCTTGTACGAGAAAGATGAGCTGGTGTACAGGCAATACTTCCAACAATAGCAGAAGCAGATTAGGTGCGACACTGATCATGGGACCCACCTTGATGCATGTATTGTATGTCTATATCATCCATCCTCTTTGCCAGCTTGTCTTAGTACCTGGGTTTGAAACAGAAGCATATCCAAGTCTTAGGTGGACCATATCATAGGAAACATTAATGATTGAATATTCACCATTAAAAACTCCTTAAGACCGACCTTACTATTTATTTATCATCCAACTTGTTGATAAGGTCTTACAAACCAGGGATGAACAAAAAACATAAAAACAAAACAAGCATCATCATTTTGATGTAAAACTTTTGTGGCAATTTAACATCTAATTACTACTACTTCCTTATTCATGCATTAGTGGTAGACTCATGAGCGCGCATTTGGAGGGCCCGTTTGGCCGGGCGGATTGGATGGTATTGGAAGGGATTGGAAGTTAAATCCTGGGATTGGCCGAGCATGCCAAACATACTGGGTGATCTGATCCTGCGGTATTGCAATTCCATGGATCTTAAGACAACTCACTGGCAAAACCATCATTACCTTTAAATCCCAGCAAATCCACCCTAATCCATTCAAATTTGCCTGAGACGTGGGATTGAAGGAAATGGGAAGGTTTAATCCCGGGATTAGCAGGGCGTGCCAAATAGACCCGATATAGCAATCCCATGGATCTTAAGACAATATACCGACAACACCATCGGTACCTTGAAATCCATGCCATCCACCCTAATACCATTCAATCCCTTCCAATCCACCTGGCCAAACAGGCCATGAGAGTTTCAATATGAGATTATGGTTTGCAGAACTATTGTGGTACACTCCGAGTGAAAGGTACCTTGTTTCGACACTGAGGTCTTGGCATCGATGCCTAGTGGGGGTGGCTATCTGTGAAGTGTGAACTGACAGTGGGGTGTACAACTAAGCTAACCGAGAAAAAAAATAATAAATAATAAAAAAATAATAATAAATAAAAAAACGAAGCCTTCGTAAAAGCATGGTTCAACGGTGGTGATTCCTGCCATCTGGTAGGGAATGCAAGCTTTAGTTAGAAACATCATTGTTGGCTTGGACATCAATCCCTTCTTCACAAACCGTTACATTTGATTTACATGTATGACCCCAAGTAGCCTGGACACGGCTATGATGGTGACGTTGATGATGAACAACGGTTGCCATTTTTTTTTTGTTTTTAACCGTCTATTTGTCGGCCACCTATTGAAGGGTTAGGATTTTCCAATTTATGGGATATTTCGTGCATTGGACATAGATGGCGAGGTCCATCATTTGAACGGTTTGGATCACTGACGCAGTGAACCGTGGGCAGGTACAGTAAAAGCTCAACTCGTCGTTAAAAAACGGCGTTGCGGCAGGTTCCGTCAGAACGGTATAACGGCCTTCCAAAATGTAACATGCGGTGCGTTTGGGCACAACTTACGCGCGTGTGACAGATCATCGTTGTAGTTGATTGTAGACGGTTGATCTCTTTTTTCTGATCATTTAAATTTTTTCTTAGACATAATGCGTATAAAGGAATGATTAATGGATCCGATCTCTTATAAGAATGCCACGTATGCTCATGTACCGTAGATAGTTTCCTCTATTCCTCCTCGCGCGAATCTCCGTACTATTATTTTACGTGTGTGCGTGTGAGAGAGAGAGGAACGCGGCAAGAAGGCAAAAGAGGTTTCCTCCACCAAACGCACGCTATCCCGCGCATTTACACACGCGTCACACGTGTACTACATGTGTTTCATCTTATCCGTGAAAAAGGTAGTCCCATCGGTTCAGATTACCTGGTGTAGAAATGAATTCAATCAACACATAAAAGAGTACCAAACACATACGTCTAATTTGGATCATTGGACCATCCACAACTTTTCAAAACCGTCCATTTTTTTTTCGTACGCGATCACCCATCCTGATGAGAGAAGGAATCCAATTTCCTCTCAGATCATTATCAAGACCACGTCCACATTATTAAACGGCAGATACGTCTAACACGGGCACCATATAGTCACGTGCGAAAAGTAATGCACCGACTTAAGGAGACTCGCAAATGTCAGAAAAAAGAAAAGTGAAGGCGGGAAAGAGTACAAGGGGCGAAGAACCTTGTAATGGAAGCGGACAGCTTCTTACACTCCCTTGTTTTTTGAGAAAACTACCCCCACCGGGTTTGTTTTGGGGGCTGAGTGCAATGTATCTGCACAGCTGTTTCCTTCAAAACCACCCCCTCCTTTTTTTCTCTCTCTACTTTTGTGGAAAGTAGCTGAGATGTATTGCTTTCTCTCACCCAACAACAGCAAACGAACTTAAAACATCAACATCACAGGTATTGCTTTCCATCTCTTTAACATTCATAAAAGAAAGGAAGGAAGAAAAACCTCTCTCTCTCTCTATCTTTGATTCAAGAGGCGAGAAATTCTTGTTATGGTGTTATCAGGAAATCTTTTGCTTCTTGTTTCCTGATTTGGAAACATGTTTCTCTAAACAGCATCTGCTTCACTACCAATATCTCATGTAGAGCCTTTTCACTATCCTCTTCTCCTTTTTTTTTTCTTTTTTCTTTTTTGTATGTGGAAAAGATATGATTTTTTATTTTGGTTTCAAGGGATGATTCAAGATTGTTGGAATGCAAATGGGTTTTTTGGATAGTCTGTTTCTTTTTTCTTTTTCTTTCTTTTTTTTTCTTTTTTTTCTTTTCTTTGGTGGGGTTTTGAAGACAAGAACATGGATATGGACATGATTTGAATTTGATTTTTGGGGTTAGTTCGCGTTTCTATGAAGAAATCATTTGGGGTTTTCTTATATGTTGTTTTCTGATTTGGGTTTGGAAATTTTCATTTATCTGTGACGGGATTTGATGGGAAATGGAATGGGGAGTGGTTGGTCAGGCCTTCTTTGTCCTCTCTTTTTGTGATTTTCTGTTTGGGCAATTATGCAATTGCCATATTATCTGGTGGGGAATGCCCAAATCACTATCAGCTGAAAAACTGGAATTTCGATATTCATTTTTTGTTAAAAGTAGAGGTTTTTTGGCTGGATTTTGGTTTGCTTGTTATAAGTATTTGGTTGTAATTTGTTAAATCTTCAGGGCTGGAATTGGTTTGGGAGGAGCATAGCTATCAGTTTTCTTCTCTTTAATTATCCTTTCTGTTTTGTGTCGCTGTTGGAACTTCAAATGAATTGACTGAAATGATGTTACATTTCGCGTAGGGTGAAGTTTGATTGAGTTTCGGCATATTTCGGTTCATGGCGCTCCCGATTCTATTTGCTTGAGAGGTGATTTTGATCAATTAACAGCTTTGGATGGCCGATGTTGCTCGAAGCTTTTCCTGCGATTTCATGTTTGGATCTAGTGCCCATTGCTGGAAACTGAAGCTTAAGTCTTGTTTCAGCTTGTTTCGGCTCTCTTTTTAGGCTCGTCGTGTCCATCATCAGCTCCTACGGTCGGCGAGACGATTCGGTGCTTTAATATGTTGTGAGAAGTACCGACCAGAAGGATTTTAAAATTGTGGGTCTTCCCAAATCACAGCTGCTCAATCAGCACTCCAGTTGCAGCCTGGTGCCCATTTTCGGGAAATTGAAACCTCCATTCGCCGATCTGGGCATTGACTTTTCAACTAGAGGATCCATATCGTTTCTTTAATTTTATCAGCACTTGGATTTGTTACAAGAAGGACTCAGAAGGGAGTTTTAGCTTGTGGGTATTTTCAATTCATAGCTACCCGATCTGCAGTTGGGCTTGCAATTTGGAATTCAGAATTCAAAGCGCGTTATTTCGCTTCGACATAGCCTAGAGAGGGAAGTTTAAATGAATTTTGAATCATTGGACACGAACTTGAGATCATCGCAAGCTCTATTTGATCTAAAGGCTCGTTGGGTCGGTGTGATGGAAGGTGGATTGAGGAGGAATCCTTTAGCGGATGGACGGAGGAGAGATTATAAGCCTCTGACCCGAGCAAACAGCTGGAAATCCTTTCCTTCCAACTATTTTAGTGTAGAATCCTTCCTGGTACTTTTCTGTCTCACAGCTTCGTTGCTGCTTCTTCCCCTTATATTGCCGCCTTTGCCTCCCCCACCTTTCATGTTATTACTAGTTCCTATAGGTATTCTTGTTGTGCTCTTGATTTTGGCTTTCATGCCATCTGATGTCCGAGATATTGCATCGTCGTATGCATAATACAGCTGCAACCTCTGTTTCCTTTTTCCACAATACGAATGATTTTCTTTTTTTCTTTTTACCTTATGAAAGTTTGCAATACATTGATTACAATCTATATTTCATCTTTTTATGATATTCATCTGAGAAATCTGTTAGGAATTGGTTTACATCACAGCATACCCTTTTTCTATGACTTTGTTCTTTTTCTTTCTAATCTTTTTGTAAGGAGAGAATGCTAATGCTCCCATGAATATCCCAGCCCCTCTACATGCCTCTACTACTGCCAACATTGCACGCATGTGTAGATCTTAAGGCGTCGGTCAGGGTGGCCTCACCGTGATTCCAAAAATCAGCCTGGTTCAATCATCTGGTGGGGAATGGTGTTTGAAACAAATTGATGTCTAGAAAAACTCGACTGGGTTTTTTTTAGCTGTCCATGTGTCTTGTATTTTGTGGCTCGCCTGATGAGCGGACTGGATTGGTTTTTGGGTCAGGGCATCACAGTGGGACCCACCTGATGGATGGCTCAGATTTGTGAATCTGAGAGAAATGTATACACTCTACTCATGTTTGGTTGCGAGGGGCTTGGGATATTCATGTGTTTGGAGTTAAGCAAACCAAATTGTTTTGATATGGTAATATATGTTCAAGGGTAATTGCTTCCAGAGGGATGTTCATGTTCTTAACAGGAAAAGAAATGCAGAGAATATCATTTTATGGATGTGGTGATATTTTCTGGGCTAATTGCATCTGAAGGGGTGATTCTGTTTTATGAATAGAAATAAGTGTTTGAAAGACCCAAAACCGGCCCTCAAATTGATGAGACTGCACCCTCACCAGATCCCACTAGGCCTGCAACTAGGGCTCACGTCAATTGGAACCCGACTGACCCAACCCGAGTTCTGGTCGGGTTGAGCAAATTTGAGTCAGGTTAGGTAGGGTTGCAAACGATTGCATGTATTTGCGTGAGGTTGGGTCAAGTATAGAGGAATTCAGGTTGGGCACCTCAGGTTGGAATTTGGGGCAGGTTGCAGGTTGGGTTCTCTTGAGGGCAGGTGGTCAACCTGACCGAAGGCCCCCAAGTTGCACCTCTAGATCCCACCCTTAGCCCCTTTCTCGTATGATTAATTTAGATATAACGGAAGCAGCCAACATGCATTTCTTGCTTTTCTACCCAACATCACACTTCCATACGAGTTATTTTGCATATCTTTCGATTTTGATATATATCGACTTCTCCATTGATATCCTTTGCTATAAGTTGGACAATGCCAACAATGGATATCTTGACAAGAACGGCTAACGATAGATTTATTATTATTATTATTATTATTTAATTATTATTTTTTTTGAAAAAGAACACAAACAATACCTGATATCAGTCAGACCGTGTTGACCGAAATGGCTGGTGTTGGATTTGAGATCCAAGGAGGAACTGGTTTTAGTCAGCTCAAAAGTTTCCATGTCAGACACGTATTGCGAAGGTCTACATGGCTAGAAAAGTCTTGTGGTGGTATTACTCTGCATATAGGTCTATTGTGTATCTGTTTATCTAAATGCATTTTCCTATTCTCTGTGCTCTATGAACCAATGTTTGTATAAAAATACATTTTTCGTTGTTAGTATATGGTAAGTAAATAGCTGTTAGTATGCCGGGTTTCACAATATCTGTGTTTGGCACCTCTAACTTATATCCGATGTGTGTCCTACGTCTAGGTCTAGGTCTAGGTCTAGGTCTAAGTTCTATACCACATTTTCTGCATGATTTGAAATAACATGGAAAAATTGAGACATTGAGTTAAAAAGAAAAAGAAGCAAATTAAAGAAAAATCAACAACAACAACATTGAGGTTTTGTAGACACCCCCACCGAAAACAAGGACACGCCACTCTTTGAGCTTCAACTTGACTTCAATAAATTATCTCCTATTGACATGGAAATCCTTGAAAATCCAAACGGATCAAATTGGGAGCATACTCGGCACGTGCCGGAAACAACTAACGTTTATATATATATATATATATATATATATATATATATATATATATATATATATATATATAGGGAAAAGGTACTATGCGCTCAAGCTCACGATAAGCTCCCATGAGGTCAAGCTGTGTGGGCCCCACCGTGATGCATGTCGACCATCAACACCGTGCATTTGATGGGTCCCCTTTAAATTATGGGATATCCCAAAAATCAGCCATATACGGAACTCAGGTGGGCCATACCATCTAAAATCATGTGAAAACATGCTAAAAACATATAAAAACACTTGGTGGGGCCCACCTGAGTTTTGAATGCTGCTAAAACTTGGTCTGAACCCTCATCCAAGTGAGACACACATAATGGATGGGCTGGATTTGCAAACCACATCTCGGTGGGCCCAAAAAATGATTATTAATGTTTTAATGGTGCACGGCCCCTCTCAACTTTTGTATGTGGTGTGGCACACACAAGTCACGGATTGACTTGATTTTTGAGACCTAGGCCCACGATGGAATGGTGCATCTGACTGATGGAGTAGATGTTCGAAACGCATCACGGTGGGGCCCACACAGCTCGACCTCATGGGATGTTCCCATCAGCTCGAGCGCATAGTACCTTTTCCCATACACACACACGCGCGCGCGTAATTATTACTTTTTTTTTCTGATAAATGTTAAAACGCTTATATTTTCTTTGTTATTTGTTCGTTTTTACTAATTTTCATCTTGTTGGAAAGATAATCAAATAAGTTTTATAACAAGACTATAATCACTTCGATTGGACCTCGTTTGATATGCTGAAAATACGTCCATCCAATATATGAAATCAGTTATTTTTAATTTGACCAATAGCCTATTTTTTATGATCTTATGATCATTAAAAACATCTCCTGATAAGCTTTTCATTGTAACTGAAATCACTTCAATTGGATCCCGTTTGATTAGTTTAAAGTGTAGCCAAAGTTTTTTCGATTTGAGTCACTCAGCAATGTATGGTTTTGATAAATGGGCCGGATTTCTTCATCATAACTTGGATTGGAGGAAACTTAAATTTGTTAGGAATGTCATTTGACCACATTTCCAATGAACCATAAATCATTATGATCGATCAGAATTTGCCTCTAACAATACCATGGCCATTTTATATACAAGGACAATTGTATTTTTCTCGATTTTGAAGATATGACCTCTCACGCTTCGACACAACGTTATTCGGAAAGACTAATTGGTACAAAGAACGATCCATGGGTAGAAAAGATTCGTTTTATCCTTTTTTCACATATTGGTTATGACATAGAGAGTTTCCGGGGTTTTGGAGTTCGGATGCTCGGTTGTAACCGAATTGCTATTGGATTTGGTGTTAGCCAATCAGGTCCGTTGGTTGTATCCGTTATGTGTCGAGTATGCTCCTAGTTTGATCCGTTTGGATTTTCAATCATTTCCGAGTCAGTAGGAGACAATTTATTGAAGTCAAGTTAAAGCTCGAAAAGTGGCGTATCCTTATTTTAGGTGGGGTGTCTACAGTTGTAGACAATAGTTTGTATAAAACTGCTTGTAATAGCTCTCGTTGACCTAATTGATGGGTTTTTTTTGACCCATCGTCGACCGGTCGTGAGCCTCGCTCGACCGGTCGAAGGCTGGTTGTCGACCAGTCGAAGGAGTCGAGTCGTGGCACGACTCAAAGTCCAGCGATTGTGGACTGTTTTTCTCCGGGGTACTCGACCAGTCGAAGGAGGTGCTCGACCGGTCGTAGGTGGATCTCGACCAGTCGTAGACTTGGTTCGACCAGTTGAAGTTACGCAAATTTGTTCCGCGATTTTGCGCGGATTTCGTGTTGCAAGTCCTTTCGCAACTGGGATGCGGAAAGGAGTTTCCTAAAACTTTAAATATGAGTTCCTAGGGCTTTCTAGGTATGACAAGAGGGTTTCCTAAAGCTTTACAAGGGATTTGCTAAAGGGTTTAGGGCTATCAAAGGTGAGAGAGAGAGGAAAAGAGAGAGAGAGGAAGCTTATAGAAAGGAAGTTCTGCTCGTGGAGGTTATCTACTGTGCAATCTATATCTCAGCGCTTATATATCCTCGTAATCGGTTAGATCTCTCTGTTTTCTTTGTTTCTCTCATTGTTTATCCACTCCTCCGTGAGTGAAGAAGTTTGTAATGTTCTACTTCATAGTGGATTGTTGATCTATACGAGGTCCCGTGGTTTTTACCTCTTTGAGGGTTTTCCATGTAAAAATCTCGTGTGGTATGTGATTGATGCATTGATTGTTTTCATTGCTTTATTATCCATAATTCTGGTTTGTTCTGGAGGGCTAAATCCTAAGGTTTTGTGCAAGGCCCCCAACAAAGTGGTATCAAAGCCAAGTTCATTGAACAGGTAGGATCGGTTTTGAATTATGGAAGGTGGCTCATCAAAGATGATCAGCCTCAATGGTTCTGACTGGACTATATGGAAGGCTAAGTGGAAGACTTGCTTTACTGTAAGGACCTATATTCTCCAATTTTAGGCATATCAGCAAAATCCAAGGATATGACTGATGATGATTGGAAGAAGATGGACCGAAAGGCGGTGGGGTTTATTAGACAATGGTTGGATGATTCTGTGTTCCACTATGTGTCTACAAAAACCTCAGCCGCTAGCCTATGGCTGAAATTACAAGGGTTGTATGAGAGGAAGACAGCCGGTAATAAGATTTTTCTGATAAGGCGACTTGTGAATCTCAAGTTCAAGGATGGTAGTTCTGTGGCCGAGCATATGAATGAGGTCAGTAATATAGTGAACCAACTCTCCTCCATGAAGACGGTCCTGGATGATGAATTGCAGGCTTTACTTTTGCTTAGCTCATTGCCTGACAGTTGGGAGATATTAGTGGTGTCTCTAAGTAACTCCGTGCCAGACGGAAAGATATCCATGGAACAGGTAACTAGTTGTCTCTTCAATGAAGAGACAAGGAGAAAGTCTCAGGGGTCTACTTAGCAAAAGGCCCTTGTAACACAGGAACGAGAGAGAGGAAAGAACAGGAAGGGCGGGAAGGCCCGAGATAAATCAAGAGGCAAGTCAAGTAACAGAAAAGATGTTGATTGCTGGAATTGTGACAAGAATGACTGCTACAAGCATGAATGTCGTGGTAAGAAGAACGACAAGAAAGGAAAAGGGAAGAAAGATGAATCAGATTCCACTGCGGTCGCTTCAGATGGCGACGTTGTAGTTATTCTTTTTGTAGATCATGATGTATGTCTCACGGCTACGAGTCAGGACACTGACTGGGTGATAGACTCGGGAGCTTCTTTTCATGCGACTCCACGCAGAGACTCTTCACAAGTTACAAGTCAGGTGACTATAGGACCGTGAAGATGGAAAATTCTGGCGTATCAAAAATCGTGGGAGTCAATGATATTTCTGTGAAGACCGATTTGGGCTGCACATTGGTTCTCAGGGATGTGAGGCATATCCCAGACCTTCGCCTCAACTTGATGTCAACGGGAAGGTTGGATGATGATGGTTATGAAAGCCGGTTTGCTGGTGGGCGATGGAAGCTCATCAAGGGTTCATTGATCGTGGCCAGAGGAAAGAAGTGTTGCACCTTTTATAAGGCAAGTGTCAGTATGTGCAAGGGTGGGTTGAACGCAGCGAAAGATTCAGCTATTGACATGTACCACAGGCGTCTAGGCCACATGAGTGAAAAAGGGCTTCAGCTACTAGCAAGGAAGCAGCTCCTTCCAGACGTGACAGGTACACCTCTCAAAACCTGTCTAGATTGTTTATCAGGGAAACAGCGTAGAGTTTCATTTATTAAAACTGTTTCTCATGTTAATAAAGTGCATGCATTAGATTTGGTTTATTCTAATGTTTGTGGTCCTATGAGGACAAAAAACCTTGGGTGGGGCATTGTATTTGGTTACTTTTATAGATGATGCATCTAGGAGGGTTTGGGTTTATGCTTTGAAATCCAAGGACGAGGTCTTTGGTGTGTTTAAATTGTTTCATGCTATGGTCGAGAGAAAGACGGGTATACCATTGAAGTGCATCCGCACTGACAATGGTGGTGAATACATTGGCGACTTTCATGAGTACTGCAAGTCCCTGGGTATACGGCATGAACAGACGGTTCCCAAGACCCCCCAGTATAATGGTGTAGCTGAGCGAATGAATCGCACCATTGTAGAGAATCAGATACATGTTATCCCATGCGAAATTGCCCAAGACATACTGGAGAGAAGCAATGCACACGGTGGTGTATTTGATAAACAGGTCTCCATTAGCCCCGTTGAATGGAGAAGTACCTGAGAAGGTGTGGACTGGATAGGATCCATCGTACAGTCATCTCAAGGTGTTTAGATGCAAGGCATCCGTTCACGTACCAAAGGACGAGAGGTCCAAGCTCGATATGAAGATCAGACAGTGTGTGTTCTTGGGGTACAATGATGAAAAATTCGGTTACAAATTGTGGGATCCGACCGAGAGGAAGCTCGTCAGGAGCAGAGATGTGGTTTTCTTTGAAGATCAGTGTATAGAAGACATTGATAAGCCAGAAAAGAACCAGCCTAGTTCAGGTGAGCTAGAGGACATAAATCCGGTTACTCCTCCCGTGGAGCCTGATGACGGAGGAGTACAGCAAGGTATAGAGGACGAGGGAGTTCTTTCAGAAGATAGACCAGGGGAGCAGCCCCCACTTGATCCACCTGTTGAGCCACAGGTGAGGAGGTCATCTAGGGACAGGCAGTCGTCCAAAAGGTACTCGCCGCATGAGTACATTATGCTGGCTGATGGGAGAGAGCTAGAAGACTATTCTGAGGCCCTAGCCGACTAGCATAAGGGGGAGTGGTTGAAAGTTATACAAGAGAAGATGGAATCCTTGCATAAGAACCACACCTATGATATGGTGAAATTGCCTAAGGGTAAGAAAGCTCTAAGCAACAAGTGAGTGTTCAGAAAGAAGATTGAGCAAAAGAATTCACAGACGAGGTTCAAGGCCAGACTTGTGGTGAAAGGGTTTGGTCAGAGGAAAGGCATAGACTTCGAGGAGATATTCTCACCAGTGGTGAAGATGACATCCATACGGGTGTTGCTTGGGTTGGCAACTAGCATGGATCTGGAGATAGAGCAGTTAGATATTAAAACTGCCTTTCTCCATGGTGACTTGGAAGAAGAGATCTACATGCACCAACCAGAGGGGTTCGAAGTTAAGGGCAAAGAGCATATGGTGTGTAGACTGAGTAAGAGCTTGTATGGGCTGAAACAAGCTCCACGACAATAATACAAAAAGTTCGATTCGTTCATGCTACAACATGGGTATGACAGAACGGAGTCGGACCACTGTGTGTTCACGCGCAAGTTCTCAGATGGTGATTTCTTAGTTCTGCTCTTATACGTTGATGACATGCTCATCATGGGAAAAGACATCAAGAAGATCGACAAGCTGAAACAGGAGTTGGGCAAGTCTTTTGTGATGAAAAACTTGGGCCCGGCTAAACAGATCATAGGAATGGAGATAACCCGTGTGCATAAAGCAGGAAGGCGTGGTCATTTGTCACAAGAATGTATATTGAGAAAGTCCTAGAGGTTCAATATGAATGCAGCGAAGCCGGTCAGTACTTAACTGGATGGTCACTTCAGATTGAGCGACAGGCAGTGTCCCAAGACGAAGACAGAGGTGGAAGAGATGCAGAAGATACCCTACATGTTAGCTGTAGGAAGTTTGATGTATGTTATGGTGTGTACACGCCCAAACATAGCATATGCGGTTAGTGTTGTCAGCCGGTATCTTGCCAATCCTGGCAAAGAATATTGGACAGCGGTGAAATGGATACTGCGGTATCTAAGAGGCTCATCCAAGTTGAACCTATGTTATGGTGACGGTAAACCTGTATTAGAGGGCTACACAGACGTAGATATGGCAAGTAGCATAGACTCTAGGAAGTCTACATCGGGGTTCATGCACGTTTGTAGGGGGAGCGGTTTCCTCGCAGAGCAAGCTACAGAAGGTCGTAGCGTTGTCGACGACAGAGGTCGAGTACATTGCAGTCACAGAGGCATATAAAGAGATGCTTTGAATGAAGAGGTTCCTACAGGAACTTAGCCTAAAGCAGGAGGAGCACGTGGTCTATTGCGATAGTTAAAGTGTTATACACTTAAGTAAGAATCCAAGTCAGCATTCCAAGTCAAAGCACATAGAGATATGGTATCACTGGATCAGGGATATTTTGGAACAAAAGGTGTTACAGCTTGAGAAGGTCCACACGGACGATAATGGGTCAGACATGATGACCAAGGCTTTGCTCAAGGGCAAGTTTGAGGTTTGTAGAAACCTGGCTGGCTTGAAGAAGGTGGATCCCTCCTGGGTCAAAAGAGGGGAGATTTGATGGGTTTTTTTTAACCCGTCGTCGACCGGTCATGAGCCTCTCACGACCGGTCGAAGGAGTCAAGTCGTGGCACGACTCAAAGTCCAGCGACTGTGGACTGTTTTTCTCCGGGGTGCTCGACCAGTCGAAAAAGGTGCTCGACCGGTCATAGGTGCTCGACCGGTCGTAGACTCAGTTCGACTAATCGAGGTTACGCAGATTCGTTCCACGATTTTGCGCGGATTTCGTGTCGCAAGTCCTTTCGCAACTGGGATGCGGAAAGGAGTTTCCTAAAACTTTAAATAGGAGTTCCTAGGGCTTTCTAGGTATGACAAGAGGATTTCCTAAAGCTTTACAAGGGATTTGCTAAAGGGTTTAGGGCTATCAAAGGTGAGAGAGAGAGAGAGAGAGAGAGAGAGAGAGAGAGAGGAAAAGAGAGAGGAAGCTTATAGAAGGGAGGTTCTACTCGTGGAGGTTATCTACTGTGCAATCTATATCTCAGCGCTTATATGTCCTCGTAATCGGTTAGATCTCTCCGTTTTCTTTTGTTTCTCCCATTGTTTATCCACTCTCGCGTGAGTAAAGAAGTTTGTAACGTTTTACTTCATAGTGGATTGTTGATCTGGACAAGGTTTTTACCTCTTTGAGGGTTTTCCACGTAAAAATCTCATGTGGTGTGTGATTGATGCATTGATTGTTTTCATTGCTTTATTATCCATAATTCTGGTTTGTTCTGGAGGGCTAGATCCTAAGGTTTTGTGCAAGGCCCCCAACACCAATTACAAGTAGTCTGCCTTGTTTGGTGATTCAGGATGTTTCTTGAATTTGGTCTTTTTCCCAATCACATTGACAGCTGTTTAATCCGAATGATGGGTTGTGGAGAACATGGTCGTGTTGAAGAGCGCGTTAAGGAAGCTCATACAAGACCATCAGCAAGCCATATTTAAAAAGTCTGTTATGAATGAAATGATGGGAAATTTTGATTGCTTATATTTTATCAAAGGAAGTTGAAATGAGAGGGTAGAAAAGTAAGGTTGATTGACATCCTTGTTGACCAAAAGCATTGCTGCTTAAAGGCATTCACAACTCAAGAGACCACCAACATTAAGGTGTGTGGTCTGCCTCTAAGCGATGCACGGGGTTTGTCTAACATCAGATGGGAATCAGTTTGATCGTGGAGCTGTATATAAAACAGCCAATGCTCAGGATATTTTAGTTATTTTGGAATATTTTTAATTTGGGGAATCTTTATTAGGATCTTATGTGTCATTAAGTCATCCTTAGTAGTTCTCTATTTTGGGAAGATTTTTCAAGATTTAGAGACATTTTAGTTGTTGTTATTTCCATTTTTGGATATTGGAGTTAGGTTGAATCATTAGGATATTGTTTACATAGATCTTTTATATCTATATCTTTTATTTTTAAGCTTATATAAAGAACTCTAATGTCATGTGTAGGAGAGTCAATAAAGATAAGATTAGAATTTACATTATTTTTTTAAAAAGTGTTTTAGTACTTGTTTTGGTTGTGCAACAAATATCATGAAATTTGGTCAACCAAACACACCCTTATGGCCCATTTTGATGCACCCTCATAAGGGCTGTTGGACACCTAAAAACCTTTTTGAGCCAAACCCCAGTTCATGCCGTGCGTTTGGATGCGCACTTTCACAAACCCCTGACTGTTCTCCTACCCGGCCCTTTTGTGGAAGCATTCTATCTCAGAGAGAGAGAGAGAGAGAGAGAGAGAGAGGTATTTATGTGAGGGCGAGCGTGGATTCAGAGCCCCCTGGATTTGAAATCCTCCTCGTGTTTGGCACCCTGGATTGAGAATCAACTTTAATTCAAAAGTGATGGTTTGCTACAAGCGTCAAACAATATTTGTATATACTTGTATAATGGTATCTATAGCTAGAGAAATGCAAGTATTCTACAATTGGAAACGGGTCTCAGATAAACTATGATCAGAAATGTATTTTTGGTGTAAAAATCTGAAAACTCGATCGAGTTGACTCAGTGACTCAGATAAGTCTACATTACAAGAGAAAATAGAAGAGCGGGTCAAATGATCCCATCAGACCATTGGTTTCGATCAAATGAGCAGTGGGGCCCACTAACAGAACCTCTTTCTAAAGAGGGGTTCCTGGTTACAAGGACACTCTTTACAGTCCAACTCTGCAATTATAAACCCATAGCTTGGAAGGTGTGGATCAATCAATAGGTGAATTCGTATGTGGCCCTGGCCCATCGGTTGCAGGGCCACACCACATGTTTATCCTAACCATTTTCACAGAACCAGTGTTTGTTGGATACCTAACCCACCCTGTTTATACGTAGGGGCTTTAGCCGTTGGCTCCGTGTCCTTTTCTATCATCCAAACCGTTTACTTGATGGGCCTCACAAAAGTTATCGCAGATAAAATTTATTTATATAAAGCCTATCAGATTGAAAGATTTCACCTTTTCGACTAGTCAAAGCATAAGGGCACCATCCATATATCTACCATATATCTAAGAGTGGTCCAAGCTCCATCCAAAGCTAAAGCCCATCATATAAACCGTTTGGATCATCGAATCATATAAACCGTTTGGATCATTGAACGATAACCCGGGATCCAAGTAGGGTTACGAAGAACCAGATCATTATAAAAGAAAGAAAGGGAATTTTACCAAGAAAAAAAAAAAAACTACCTTGTTAATATAGATTTTACATTTTAGTTTTATGTAAAATTCACCATGTTAGCCCAAGGGCTCAAAAATACTCATGTGATAAGGCAACAATTACCTTCCATTTGATTGGAAACAATGTACAAGGCAATAATTTGATTCAGGTGGACTGTGTGATTGGAAACTGACGCAGGGGAGGACGTGAGGTCGAGCACCGTCTTCCTCAAGAGGATAACTATTCCGAATCCACGGAACTTCTCTGGACTCCTCACAGAGACTTCTCGAATCCACGAGAAAAGAGAGCAGAAAATAGAAATAAATTATAAATAAATTTGAAATAGATTAATGAGAATTGATAATTGCCTAACATGTTTCCTTACACCATTAATATAGAAAAAAAATAAACTAACATTCGTAATTACCAAAAATAGCAAAATTCTAACTCTAATAAAAATCTTAATTCTAATAAAACTCTTCTAAAGCCTAATTTCTAAAAATAAAAATTGCAAATAAACTTTCTCTAGAAGAGTCCTAGTATAACTAAAACTTATTTCTATAAGGAATGAAAATCTGAAACTCTAAAAAATATTTAAAATTTGGAATTACTAAAAATAGTAAAATCTTCCTAAAAATTCGTTTTTGAGCTGAAAGTGCACTTTTTCTGACGAAACGGACAGATGCGACCCACATTGTGGGTCGGTTCACCTCAGATGGCCCGTTTCAGTAAAGATTGATAGGTTGTACACCCCGTAACGATACCCGGATCAAAAGTTATGGTTAATTTACGGTCCACCTCCTTTTGGCTCAACCATGCTGGGAATATTTCTGTGACACGTTCTACATCAGACCCCTCCACTTAAAAAAAACTCATCCTCGAGTTACGCAAGAGACTTGGCACATGAGTCTGAGATAACTTCTGACGCCGATGTTCATTAGCCCTTTTTTTGTACTTGGCATTAAGCTCTTGAGCTGACATAATACATGTACTCATGCTTTTCTTAACTTGACTAATATTGATTAGTTCCTTCACATCTGACACAATACATATACTCATGCTTTTCTTGACTTGACTAATATTGATCAGTTCCTTCACATCTGTCGTTAAGATCTCATATTTTTTCTGATAATGTGGGCAATTAGGTGGACTTGCCTTTGAGACGGGATCAATATGATTTTGTATATCTCGTATGGGAGGCAACTTATTAGGGGGTTCATCGAGCACAATCTCCTTGAACTCCTGCAACATTGGCTTCAAATCTTCTAGGATATTTACAGGCTCTATATATTCTTTCTTTTCAACTAATGGATATATATGTCTTGCTTCCTCAGATTGTTTAACAAAGGCCTGTTCAGTGATAAGATATTGTCCATCCACTTTAAAAGTCTTAGGTTGGTTCTCCATTCCTATAGAGGTCACATGTTCATCACTGATGAAACTTGTGGTCTGTTGCAACTCCGTTTTGATGAAGTCGTTTCTCACGGACCAATAATAGGATTTTTCTACATAACCTTTCACTGATCGTTGGAGTAATACCTTATCGTAATTTCGAGGGAGGAATCGTATGCACAATAACTTCTTCATCCGCGACCACGTGCGGATTGGCGCCTTCATCTGTCTCGCCCGCTCGAGTTGAAGTTGTTCCCACCAATCTGAAGCTCTGCCTGTCAACTTGTAGGCCACGAGTTTAACTTTCTTTTCTTCTACGATGTTCATGTAGTCGAAGAAACGTTCGACTTCAAGCAACCAATCGAGGAAGTCCTTGAAGTGGAGTTGGCCATTAAAACTAGGAAGATCGACTTTCATCTTGAATTCTTGAACCATCCTGTGGTTCATTGATAGCATCGCCCTACGATCAGTATAATTATGAATTCCAGCAATTGGCGGTGGAGGATTACCACCAGGAACACGGAGTTGCCCCAGGGTTTCCGCCAAGAGATTCGCTATGCGGTCCATGGAAGCCTGCAACCCTTGCATGGCTTGCAGATTCTCTTGCTGCGCTGTTTGGAAAGTTGTCGCCGTTAAAGGAAAATTTCCTGAAGCACCGCCTATGGGATTGTTGCCCGACCCGTCGTTAGAAGCCATCGACCCGAGGAGAAACCTCGCTCTGATACCAAACTGACGCAGGGGAGGACGTGAGGTCAAGCACCGTCTTCCTCAAGAGGATAACTATTCCGAATCCACGGAACTTCTCTGGACTCCTCACAGAGACTTCTCGAATCCACGAGAAAAGAGAGCAGAAAATATAAATAAATTATAAATAAATTCGAAATAGATTAATGAATAATTGATAATTGCCTAACATGTCTCCTTACACCATTAATATAGAAAAAAAAAATAAACTAAAATTCGTAATTACCAAAAATAGCAAAATTCTAACTCTAATAAAAATCCTAATTCTAATAAAACTCTTCTAAAGCCTAATTTCTAAAAATAAAAATTGCAAATAAACTTTCTCTAGAAGAGTCCTAGTATAACTAAAACTTATTTCTATAAGGAATGAAAATCTGAAACTCTAAAAAATATTAAAAATTCGGAATTACTAAAAATAGTAAAATCTTCCTAAAAATTCGTTTTTGAGCTGAAAGCGCACCTTTTCTGACGAAACGGACAGATGCGACCCATTTGTGGGTCGGTTCACCTCAGATGGCCCGTTTCAGTAAAGATTGATAGGTTGTACACCCCGTAATGATACCCGGATCAAAAGTTATGGTCAATTTACGGTCCACCTCCTTTTGGCTCAACCATGCTGGAAATATTTCTGTGACACGTTCTACATCAGAAACAATGTAATAATGTGATTCAGGTGGACCGTGTGATTGGAAACAATAGACAAGGCAACAATTACCTTCCAAAATGTTTCCCTTGGTATGGCCCACCTGAATCATGGATGGGCCTGATTTTTAGGACCCATGTCTAAATTTTGGTGCAGCATCTAATGGGTGGAGTGGATTTCATATAATCATCATGGTGGGCTTTGTTAAAATCAAGGGTCGATGTCTATTTCCCAACTGTTTTCTTTGGTGTGGCCCACCTAAATCACAAGTTAACCTGATTTTCTAGCTTTGAATGGTTAGAGTGAATTTAGCATACAAATCATGGAGAGCCCCCACCAAAAATCAAGTCCCCACACATCCTCTCCATAACAAAGAGATTATTTAGAAAAGTAAATTTTACTATAAAAAAAACTAATTAAAATAAAATTTATATTCTTATACATTTTCCTCTGGCACCTGCGTGGCTGAACCATCTACGATGGGGGGAGCGAATGAACAGGGAGGAAGCTTAGATAAGAGAATACGCTCTCGCATCGGTTTTTTTGTAGAAAGCTCGACCAGCGAGAAAAAGTGTTTGGCTGATCTTTCCGTTCTAATACTCCATCCGAGAGTTATCAGTATTTATCAAATCTGTTCCTATCTAACGGAACACTATTGGATCAAATGACAAAGGCATTGTTGAGAAAGAGATGGCTTTTCCCCGGATGAAATGAAACATTTGATTCATGTAACGAAGCTACGTCATTAACCAATATAGTGATCGTTTTAACGGTTGGTTGTGAGGGTGGGGAAGTGGTTGTGAGGGTGGGGAAGCAAATGAGGCGGCTGCTTGGGCAAATCGCACTATGATGTTTAGGTAAAATCCACCCCAACCATCAAGGGAATCACCTCATGTTATGCTACAAGCCCAAAAATCACCCACAAAATCACCCACATCTGTGATTCAAGTGGACCACATGATCGAAAATAGTGTACAAGGTAAGATCGCCCTATAAATTGTTTCCCTTGTTATGCCCCCCTTGAATCACGGATGGGCCTAAGATTTAGGCCCTAGGCCTAAATTTTGATGTGCCATTTAATATATGGAGTGGATTTTATATAATCTTTATGGTGGGCCCTATAAAATCAAGGGTACACCTCTCTCTTCCAACTGTTTTCGTTAGTGTGACCCACTTGAATCACAAGCCAACCTGATTTTTTGGCTCTAGGTCTAAAATAGGATTACGCATTTAATGGCCTAAGTGGATTTCATATACACATTATAGTGGGCCCTCTCCAACTCTAGAGAGAGATTATTTAGGAAAAAAAAAAAAATGTAAGAATGTTCCTCTTGATTTTGATGGCCCACCATGATGTTTACGTATCCTCCCAGCATTAGATATTTAGTCCCATATTAAGGCTAGAGAAAACAAAATTAGGCTGACTCGTGATTATGGTGGACCACACTAGAGCAAATAGCAAATAGTTGAGAAAAAGGCGTCCACACTTATCTTCACAGGCCTCTTTGTAATGATTATATGAAATCCACTCCAACCATTAGATTCCCTACAAATATTTAGGCATGTGACGCAAATACCATACCCATCCGTAATTCACATGGGCAACGGGCCACACTAATGAAAATAGTTTGGAGGGAAAGCATTGCCCTATACACTACTTCCAATCATGTGATCCACCTAAACTACAGATGGAGCTGATTTTTGGGCCTTGGCCTAACATGAGATGTCGTACCTAGTGGTCAGGGTGGATTTTACATAAACATCATGGTGGGGCCCACCCAAGATGCCACTCATTTGCTCAGGATCGGAAGGCAATGGAATGATAATTATATCGACTAATAAGGCAGCTTTTTAACATTTTTTTGAGAAGGATATTGAAATGTAAATGATAATTATATCATTAAATAGCTTTTAAAAAACATTTTTGAAAAAGTTACCAAAATGTAAATTCTATATTAATTAGGTAGTTCTTTTGTACGCACCACTTGATTTTGACAAGGCCACCATGATGTTTATGTAAGAACCACTTTAACCATTATACTAATCTAAAATTAGGCTTAGAGATGAAAAGTAAGCTTACTTGTGATTCTGGTGGGCCACACCAAAGGAAATAGTTTGTAAAGATGTCCACCCTTAATTTTTACATAGCCCACCCTGATATTTATATGAAATCCACTCCCACCATTAAATTCCACACGAATAATTAAGCCTGTGACTCAAAATCATATCCATCCATGATTCAAGTGAGCCACACTAATGGAAACAATTTGGAGGGCAAGCGTTGCCCTGTACACCCAATCATGTAGTCCACTTGAATCACAAATGGAGCTGATTTTTGGGCCCGTACATGAGGTGACACAGTTGGGGTGGATTTTACATAAACATTATGGTGGAGCCCACCCAAGCCACCAACCAATTTGCTTGCACACCATGGCAGAAGGCATTGAATGATAATTATATATATTAATAAGGTAGCTTTTTGAAAAAAAAAAAAAGTAATGGAATGTAGTTTTCTGTAAAATTCCTTGAATGAAACAAGGGCTGATCAAGAAAAATCTGGGTCCATTTTGACTCCATTGCTGTGGGGCGTGGTGAAATGTAGGAACACGGTTGGGTTCAATTGATTATCCGATTTACATTGAGATGGAAAATTATGGGATGGTTTATCAATGGGCCTATTTAAATTGAGATGACAAACGATATATCGGGGAGATGAGATGCATGATGCTATCTTTGGGCAAGTAATAGTAGTAGAGAATCCAATTGCGTGGATCCGGACACGTCTACATTGCACTATGACCTTCCATCTTGACACAGGGGAGGACGTGAGGTCGAGCACCATATTCCTCAAGAGGATAAGTATTCCGAATCCACGGAACTTCTCTGGACTCCTCACAGAGACTTCTCGAATCCACGAGGAAAGAAAGCATAAAATAGAAATAAATTCTAATAAATTCAAAATTGATTAATGAATGAATAAAAACGAGTTCACAACCCTTTAAATAGGGGTACCAAGCAATGGGAAAGAAATTAGAATCAAACTACAACTAAAACTCCTAGAAATCGCGACTTACTATAAATAGTAAACTTACTATTTATAGACGGTCGTGATGTCTACTAGTGCGCAAGGTTTTCAGCCAAAAATAGTAAGTGTCCTATTTGGCTTCACCAAACCGTTCTCCTAATTATTCTAAGCTCTTTTCATGTTGGGCGCAACTCCTAAAGCCCGACGGATGAAGAGTTATAATCAAACTAAAACTTACTATTTATAGTAAAAACGAAATTAAAACAGGGAAACGACTGTCGATCCAAGGGTTTTTTGCAATTCTGGGTGTTGCAACCCCGTATAACTGGGTTGGTTGGCTAAAGTAGCTCGTTCTACCCCAAAATCATATATTTTACGTCATCTAACTCATTCCGGATTGTGAGATACGCCTGATTTAAGGTCCGATGATCTGGATCACTTCTGTCGCCAACCGGGCCTTTTCTGATCCATCTTGGCCATGAAACTGTCCGTGACCCGCTCTACATCACATCTGGACACACTGTACCTTGTCTCCCTCGGATTTTAATAAACTATCATAATCTTGGATTCAATGGGTTTGTTTTAGATGATAAGCAGATTTTATTAATCCCAAAGGGCTAGTGGCATAAAATTTATAAGACACCAAGGGCGGGAGAAGAAAAACCACACCCCAGCATGGAAGAAAAAAGAAACAAATAATAATAAATAAATAAATAAAAAGATGAAAGCACCCCAGGATCAAGGAAAAAGAAAGAGCCTACACCCTAGGCCAATGACTAGAGCAAGAACCCACACCCCATACTAAGAAAAAGTAAATAACTCCAAACTAGGGCAATATATATATATATATATATATATATATATATATATATATATATATATATATATATATATATATACCAAAAAGCCAAAAGGCTCACGAGGAAGGGAGGAGACCAGGAACTAGAAGGATAGATCAATAAGTAATGAGGCAGCGAGCTCAGTAGAAGATAAAATTAGAGGACTCCGGTCAGAATGCACATATAACACACCAACCCTCTGATACTAGGGGATCGGATGTCCTCGGGTGTTACTTGGAGATTTTTCAAATAAGTGTATAACTGCACACGTCTGCATGTGCACGTGCTCATGTTTGAAATCCGTAGAGATTGAGTGTGAGTGGGATATCGGAGCCAGATCTCGTCTTAGATCACCCTCGGCTGGTAGTTTCTTGTCGTAACTTAGATCTTGGAGCCCTACCCGTTGAGTAGCAACGCCTGGCTTCAAGCAGAAGTTGTGTGCAAAGCATAACTTCGCTAGAGCCTTGGATTTGTGTCGAATCCCACCGCCCTAGCCGATCGTTAAACCTCAAGGTGAGTAAACCCTTTCCGAATCCCCAATTTAAACCCTAATTTGGGAGAAATTAGTATATGTTCTCATAATTGATGTTGTATCTTGAGTTTTCCCTAATTTTTCAGCCCTAGGAACCGTTTCGTATCAGTAGCGCCCAAGTGGTGGAGCCAAGAAATCCTAACCTTAAGGTGATGATATGCCCTTCAAGCTTTCCTTTGACATTTGTAATCTAGTGATAGTCTCAACCATTAAATGAACATGTCAAATTACCTTGAATTATATGATAATCCATGTAATCTATCTCACATGTGTTGAATTAGGGATAATTTGCTAGGATCCATAACATGTTTAGAATCATGTATATACTCATGTGATATGCTTAGCACTCGTGTAGATTGATTCACACACGCACTCTTTAACATGCTCCAAATCACTTGAATATTCGCTCACTTAGTATGAACTTCATGAACATGTATCATAATATGCTTTAATGAAATCCCCTAGTGGGAATGATGAGAAATGTAGATTGTATGAATTGAACACATATATGGTTGTACCTTGAACTATTGGCCGTTTATGAATGGATTAAATGGAATTTGGTTGTAACCTTACCGTCCTTGTGAGCTAGCATACCCTTGTTGGCTGTGTTGTTGGCTTCATTTGAGTGGAATCTCGTTTGTACCTTATTGGCTTACATTGCTGGTTTTTGCTGGGAGGAACCCATTGTTATATTTATATATATGGGATGGTAAGGCCTACTTGTTGAATTGAGGTTGGCCACTAGTTGCATAGGCTTATTAAATAGATGTTTGCAAATCTGATTAGTAAAGGTTGGGTTAATCACGCACTCATGGCACACGAGTATTATTGAGTGGTTAATCTAAATGTTGTGGACGCGATGTACCTTATTTCAAACAACCCATTAAATGGGGGTTGGGTCGACTGTTTGAAAGATCGAGCATCTTGTTACTATGAGAACAAGTTGACTGTTTGAAAGACCCGGTATCTTGTTGGAAGTTGGGTCGAGTATTTGAAAGACTCAGTTTCTTGTTAATGTGTGAATAGGTTGACTGTTTGAAAGATCCATTCACTTGTATTTGGTCAGCCTGGATGTGTATCGCTAGTGCGATGAACATTTTCATGCATCCATGCATTAAAATAAGACACATTATAAACCATAATTATTTATATGTTTTCTCGAAACTATACTCGATTAATATTTCAATTGTGTAATCTTGATGAGACTTATTACCAAGTCAGCCACTCATCATCTATTTGTGCAATTGCACCCAACCGTACAGGTTGAGCATGGTTGTTTGTGGCGAGATTTAGCCAATGATGTCCTGATAAGAGTTTTGGGGAGATAGCTGAGCTTTACCGTAGCATTTGAGCTTCAGAGTCCGCCAATAAATTTATTTTGTATTGCCCTTTTGTGTTTTTGTATTCATACATTTGATTATTGTGGATGTTCCAGTCCTCGGCTATGGGACCTATTTTAGATGATATACCTTTATATCTTCTCGGGATGTTGGCTTTATTGTTGCACGCTACTTTGATTTATTTTTGTATATGGGATGAATGTTAATTTGACTAAGTACACACATAGGAGATTTTTCCTACATGTGGCATTCCCAAGAGAAACTCGGGTTTGCACAGCTAAAGCATCGTTCTCAAGTGGAGGAAACCAGGGCGTTGTCAGTATCAGTGCCAATGCATTCAACCATTTTAGTATTAACACCTTAGGACTCAAGATCTAAGACTTTGTACTTGGATACTGGGTTTCAGAGCATTACAACTTGGTATCGGAGTGGACTATTGAGATAACTAGGGCCTTAGGAATGAGGCTTATCCAAAACCCAAAACCAAATGTTGGGATGTAGAAAATGAAGGGATTCACCCTGAATAGAGAAACCCTAGGATTGGGAAAATTTTAAAATTGCAAGAATTCAACCCCAAGGTTCCCATTAGAGGTTTTGGGATGACCCTTTGAACGTAAGAAGGAAACTTAGGCTCTATGAAAAATCATTGCCAATCAGGCTAGGGTTAGACCAAATCTGAACGCTCCCTTGAGCATTCGTTAGGGCAATTAGTGAGTCCGAACTCTATCCTTAGGTTGAGAGTAGGAAGGTATCCACCACGATACCCATGAAGCCTAACCCTTCGTCCTAAACAATTTCTGTTTAGATGTGTCATGTCATCCTCCTGGATGAGGAACCTCTTGTTGAACCACCGTAGGACCTTTCATAGGTCAGATACACCAATCCCTCTTAGTTTAAAAGGTAGAAACACATAGAGGAGGAGCCATTACCCCTTGAGGAATATTCATCCTTTGGGTTGAATTATGGGACTTGGGGCATCATGTCGTGAAAATGAGAGAGAGAGAGAGAGAGAGAGAGAGAGAGAGAGAGAGAGAGAGAGAGAGAGAGAGAACCATATGATATTTCTTGAGGATTTGGAAAGGTTGGGACCATGGATGTACGGAATGTATATGGTTTGAATTGAGTTTTAAATTCTGGCGATTGCCAATGCACTTACTGCTCTAATCAAGCAGCAAATCAGAATTTACCAAGATTAAGAACTGATACCAATGGACTGACTACCTGACCAAACAGGAAGTCGGTGTATCAGATTCAGACCCACTACAACAGCCCTTCTATGTTGGCTTGAACTCCTCAAACAGAATTTTGTACATCCGCCCTCAGAAAAATTCTAAGGTACCAAACGAGATTTGAAAGCTATGCCTGGGATCATAAGTAACCGGGTTTCCACCCAGTTGTATGCTAGAAACGCAGTCCTACTGCCTAGCTATCCATGAGACACAACCTTACCACCCTGAACAACCCGCAATTGGGTGACCTATACCACTCCTTGATGGAAAATCTTAACTATGTGCCTTAAGCCTACGCATTCGAAACAAAAAGGAGATGGGCCATATTAGACTGTCGGTTTGGGTCGATTCCTATTAGTTTGACCAACAGTTGCTCGTCGGTCCGACTGACCCTTGTCGTCGATCCAAGTGACGATGCAATTTCAAAATAAAAATCAAGCTGATTTTCATTTTAGTTTTAATACCCAATGACTCAAGATTTGAGCCTTCGTACTCAAATGCCAGATTTCAGGGCGTTGCATCACACCAGATTGTTAGTGCACTTATGTGTGCACCTTGTTTGTCAATCACATGAGTCCATATATCATGTAGTTGGTTGAACCCTTAGAAGCTAAAGACCGAAGATACAAGAGGATCATTGAAATAACCATTGAACATCTAGTTGATCATGGCTTATTGGGTATAACTTGTTTGATCATCCCTTAACCTTAGGATACTAATTGGAATATGATAAGAAAGGCTATAAGATGTACTAATCTACTATGAAACCATATGCCCAAAACTGCAGTTTTCAAGTGGTCTCTGATCCCATCGACAGGCTGTCGAAGGGACTCAATGGAATCGAATGACCACTCAATCCGATTGAAGAATAAGTCCAGTAACCCAACAAATATAATTCTGAATTTTCTCGATGGGATTAATGAACTGTTCGATCCCATCGAAGGGCATTTTGATCTTATCGACAGACCCATTAACTAGTCATTTTATAACCGTTACAAATCAAATTCTTATAAAATGGCATTCAGTTCTTGGGCAAAGAGAGGGGCTTTTGGTGCAATAAAATGTTAGACTATTCCACATTAATATCTCATATCCTAAATCTCTAATCCCATGAGTTTCAAGTCATCTTCATGAGCTTTAACACTCTAATGAGGATTTCAACCTCCTATGAGAAGATGAACTAGAACTCCACTATTTTCTACATATTAGACCCAATCTTCTTGGCATATTATCTGTCTAAATCCTCTAAAAGACCCTTATAAGTGAATCCCTTAGGATTTCAATTATCCCATTAAGTGTAGGAGATTCTACCAACCCCTCATCACCTTTGTCACATCAATGGAGCAATCGCATGCAAGATGATTGATCTTGGAGCTGAAACATTAGTAAAGCATCAGCATCAACGATCGGTTGAGCAAAAGGAGAACTGATTGAAGCACAGGAGAGCATCGATTAAGTAATCTGAGATGGTGCATCAAAGGGGCTCAATTCAATAAGTGTCAATAAGCAAGTCCATACTCTCTTTCCTTGTATAGGATTGAGGGTAAGAGTTTGTAACGCAAACTCAATAAGTTCTTGTGTAGGACCTAGGCTCTTATGTAAGGCCAAATTCACCGGACATGGGTGTGTAGATGTTAGTCTCTGTGGGAGCCTCCAACAGGAGTAAACGTAGGTCATTGGACTAGGAACAAGGTTGTTGGTTAGCCTATAGAAAGCCAAACAAAGACTCTTGCGGGTGCCTCTGGCAGGAGTGTACATTAGGTCCTTTTGTAGGGCTATAAAGATTAGATGTAAACCTGATTTAAAACCTTCAATAATGAATACTAGTATACTCAAGGAAAGTGTGTCCACCGGGAGTGAAGTAGGGAAATCGAACCACTATACATGCTTGTCTTAGCAATTGTGAATTGCGTACATTTTATTCTTGCTTGTGTTCGATTAATTTAAATCATTTAAATGCTTGAATTGGATTATAGGCTTAGCACTCAACTTGTAATGCACACACAAGCTCAGTATGATATTTAGACTAGTTGCGTAATTGACATATCCTTTATAGTCTATGTGATTGGACTCGCTGTTGACTTGGAAGTCTTAGTATTAAATTGCTTAACTTAGTTTAAAGTGGCTTATTAGTTTAAGCAATTGAGTTTTAATTGACAAATTTTATTTGGTCTTAATCACCCCCTCCCCTTTAGGATATAGCCTTCGTTCCTTAGCTCTACCAAGCTTCCATGTGTCGTGGTATCCTATTCTATGCAATTTTAATTGGTATCAGAGCAAGTAGCTCTTGAAGGGCTTAACCACCTTGAGTTGATCCAATGAGCTTATAATGTCTACCTAAGAGGAGTGTGCTGTCATACGATCACTGTATTTTAACGAGTCCAACTACGCCTATTAGAAGGCTAGGATGAGGGTCTTTCTAAGATCCATTGACTTTCTAGTTTACGTAAGAAAGTGGTGGCCCCGTTTTCCCAATGCCTACTCTCATCCAAATGCCTAGTTGATAATTAGGGCATTTTAGTAGCTTTCCAACAGGTGAAGATCAACATACCTGTGTTGGATGTAATAAAACAAATTTCATCCTATGCTAAATTTCTTAAGGATCTTTGTACGGTAAAGAGAAAGCTTAACATATAGAAGAAAGACTTTTTGACATAATAAGCGAGTGCGATAATCAAATAAAACACTCCCCCAAAATATAAAGATCTGGGTAGTCCTACCATCTCGTGCATCGTAGGAAATTTTTGGATAGAACAAGCACTTTTGGATTTAGAGGCTAATGTTAATCTCATACCTTACTCAGTATATGAGCAACTAGGACTTGGTGAATTAAAAACTACCAAGACAACCTTACAAATTGTTGATTGCTCAGTAAGAATACCGAGAGGGGTAGTAGATGATGTGTTGGTACAAGTCGATAAATTCTACTTCCTAGTAGATTTCATCATCTTGGACACACAACCAACAATTAATGTTAGCACTCAAATTCCTATCATCCTTGCTTGGCCTGTCCTAGTAACTTCGAATGTTGTCATCAATTGCAGGAATGAGGTCACGAAGTTATCCTTTGGAAATATGACGTTAGAGTTTAACGTGTTTAATATGTGCAAAGAAGAGGATGAACATGAGGTCCATGTGATTGACATGTTGATACAATCATGGAAGATGAGTTTTGTCTAACCTCCATCCTAGATCCCTTCTAAGCGTGCTTGGCTCACTTGATAGATTCTGATGATCGTATGATTTCAGATGTAGTGAACGCTTTGCTGGATTCCACTCCAGTGCTTGAGACTAACCAGAGGAGGCCTTATTTTGGAATGCTCCCCTCCACCAATTCTAAGTCGTTACCATCTTGTGTAGAAGCACCAAAGCTTGACCTAAACCCTTTACCAGTTGAGCTGAAATATGCATATTTAGGTTAAGATGGCACGTTTCCGATGGTGATTTCTTCCCACCTTATTAAGGACCAAGAGAGTAAGTTGATCAATACTCTCAGAAAACATAAGAGTGTCATATGATGGACAATTGCAGCTATCAAGGAAATTGACCCCTTGATTTAAAGTCATAGTATACACTTCAAGGAGAATGCTAAAACCTCTACACAACCAAAACATCGATTAAATTCAAATATGAAAAACATGGTTAAAGCCGATGTGTTAAAATTACTGGATGTGAGTATCATCTACCCTATTTCAGATAGCCAATGGGTGAGCCCAACTTAGGTAGCTCCTAAGAAATTCATAATTACCATCATTGCTAATACCAACAATAAACTCGTGCTAACCAGAGTCACTACTGGTTGAAGAATGTGTATTGATTACAAGAAGTTGAACACAGTCAGTAAGAATAACCACTTTCCCTTACCCTTTGTTGATGAAATCCTACAAAGGTTAGCTGCTCATTCCTATTATTGCTTCCTAGATGGTTACTCTAGGTACAACCAAATAGAAATCGCTCAAGAAGATTAGGAGAAAACCACTTTCACTTGTCCTTTCGGCACTTTTGCTTACAAAAGGATGACGTTCGACCTTTATAATGCTCCTACAACTTTTCAGAGACTCATGCTCAATATTTTTCCAATATAGTTGGGTAATTTCTAAAAGTTTTCATTGATGATTTTTCTGTTTTTTGTTGTATGTTTGACAAGTGTTTGGATCATCTACGTTTGGTCTTGACGAGGTGTGAAGAAAATAACCTCATTTTGAATTGGGAGAAGTATCATTTTATGGTTCAAAAAGGAATTGTCCTTAGACATATGATATCATCCAATGGAATTGAAGTAGACAAGGCCAAAATTGATTTGATTGTAAACTTCTGCCCCTAAAGTATACGTGACATTCAATCCTTCCTACGTCACACTGGATTTTATAGGAGATTTATTAAAGATTTTAATCAAATCTCTCAATCATTAAGCAATCTCCTTCAAAAGAACATCTCATTCAAGTGGACCAATGCGCACCAAGAACCTTTCATGAAGCTCAAGGGCATGTTGACAACCGCACCAATCATGCAACCATCCGATTGGAGTGTCCCTTTTGAGATCATGTATGATGCTAGCAACTATGTCGTCGGGGTGGTACTAGGCCAAAGAAAGGACAAAAGGCCCTACATCATCTATTATGCAAGTAGAACACTAAACAATGCTCAGGTTAACTATTCCACTACGAAAAAGGAACTCCTTATCGTAGTATTTGCACGGGACAAGTTTAGGTCCTACTTGATCGGATTTAAAATCATAATTGTCACTGATCACGCGACCCTTAAGTATCTTCTTTCAAAGAAAGATGTTAAGCCTTGCTTGCTGAGATGGATCCTTCTACTCCAAGAATTCAATTTGGAAATACATGACAAAAAGGGAGTAGAAAACGTGGTGGCTGACCACTTGTCCCAACTCATACTTTTAGATTCCATTGAGACCACCCATTAAGGACACATTTCTTGATGAACAATTGTTCTCAGTCTCCCAACTACCTTACTTTGCTGATATTGCTAATTATCTTGTGACAGGAAAAATTCACATTCATTGGACCCAACAAGATAAGAGAAGATTCTTCGCCAAGTAAATTTTTCTAGGATAATCCATGCTTATTCAAATATTGCCTAGAATAAATCATAAGGAGATGTGTTCCTAATAATGAGCAATCTAGTCATCTTCTTCTGTCACTCTTAAGCATGTATGGTCATTTTTTAGCAAAGAAAACCACAACCAAAATTCTTCAATGTGGTTTCTATTGACCAACCATGTTTAAAGACACCCATGAGTTTTACAAAGCATGTGAACGTTGTCAAAAGTTGGGAGGAATATCCTGTCGAAATATAATCCCTTTAAACCCAATCTTAATTGTTGGGGTTTCGATTTCATGGGACCATTCCTCTCATCTTTTGGATATCTTTACATCATATTAGTGGTTGAATATATTTCAAAATGGGTGGAGTCGATTCCATGTAGAACCAACAATCACATTATGATTCTACGCTTTTTTTTAAAGAAAATATTGTCTAGATTCAGACTGCCTGGAGTCATCATCAGTGATGGAGGCTCTCATTTTTGTAATAGGCAATTTGTGAACTTAACGAGAAAATATGATATTACTCATAAAGTGGCTATACCCTATCATGCACAAACGAGTGGACAAGCTAAAGTTTCAAATAGGGAAATCAAACAAATTTGAAAAATACAATAAATTCGAAACGTAATGATTAGTCTTTTAGACTAATTGATGCGTTGTGGGATTACCGAACTACATTTAAGACTCATATTAGAATGTCTCCCTACATACTAGTCTATGGGAAAGCTTATCACTTACTTGTGGAGTTAGAACATAGAGTTTACTGGGCTATAAAGAAATTCAATTTCAACTTAGACAAAGCTAGCCCGCTGCGTAAACTCTAGCTTGTTGAGTTAGAAGAAATTCGGAATGATTATCTGATAATGTAAGAATTTACAAGGAATGGATGAAAGTTCCACGACAAACATATTTTCAATAAATTATTTGAGCCATACAAAAAAGTTCTCTTATACAATTCAAGACCTCATCTATTTCTGGGTAAGTTAAAATCTATATGGACCGGCCCTTTCATTGTTAAAATTGTTTCTCTGTATGGGGCCGTTGAAATTGAAACCCCCTCGAATGGCAATATGTTTAAGGTTAATGGACAAAGATTAAAGCCATTTGTGGAGTGATTTGCACCAGATGAAGAATACATGCTTCTGGAAGATCCCGTTTATCAGGATTGATCTCCTAGTCTGATGGAGATCCCTTTTTCCCTATTTTAGTATAGTAGTTTCTTTCGTAGGATGGGTTTTTTTTTTTTTTTTGTTATTATGTTTTTGTTGTCTTGTCAACCAAGAGAATACTAGCATTTACGCTCATTCATCCTTCTAGGCACTTCCTCCCCTTATCTCTTTAATTCTCATAGTTGTGTATATTTCTAGGCATCCATCTTTTTCAACATTGAGGACAATGTTTGATTTAGGTTGGGCGGTGGGGTTTCCTAAGGATAGGTTCTTCAAGTTGCTAATTCCTTTGTTGTTTTGGGCTACATTTAAAAAAATAAATGTTTGAACTGTATACTTATGTGATTTGAAAGTAATCTGAATATAAGAACAGTAAGGCACTTAGTTACGTTGAAGCCTGGAATTTCATTTACCTGTAGACTTTGAAATGAGTTCTTTTCAGTAATTTTCTATAGAAATGTCTAAACAAGAATTTTAAAAGTGAAATGCGAAATCTAGTTTACACTACTAAGGTTTTGTTTAGTTTAATATAAAGTTGTTAACTTGATAATTACTTGGAGTGCTAGGAACCAAAGATTGTTGACCCTAGTATCTTATTCATCGATTTTCCTGAAAAAAGAAAAAAAAAATACAATGAAAAGTGCTATCTATTGTTTGAAAAAGAAAAAAAAAAACGAAACAAGAAAAGCAATCCCATGAAAAAAAAAATTTAATATATGAATATTCAAAAAGAAGGAAAAAAAAAAAAATAAAAAAAAGAGAGAGAGAGAGAGAGAGAGAGAGAGAGAGAGAGAGAGTGAAAAAAAAAAGAGTGAATAGTGTGAAAGCCGTCATTGTGAAAAAAAAAAAAAAATTGAAAAACTAGAATTAATGCTGGACAAATAGTAAGGATCTCAGTACCTTTGGTTGATTTGGTGATTGTTAAGGTTAACTCTATTGTAGAAGAATGAACTCTTGTTGGTGTTAAGTATAGATTTCACTGTGCACCCAGGTATTTAATGTTTAGAAGTTTTCTACTGAAGTAATAGTGAATTGAACCCAAGTTGATTGTCTATTAAGTATATTGGAATCTATGTTTGTTTAGATTGATCTTAGTTGTTGATGCGAACATCAATAGTGTACCATTTAGAGTGTACCAGAGGAGGTGTCGTCGACAGAGTACCGGAGTGGAGGAGTTGATGTGGATGGACGTTGGGTCCATCAGACCCATTTTCTTACGCGCTACAAATGCGGGAGTGGCATGACCGCACCCAACCATAAATCCATGGGTCAGATTTCACACCCTACCACACGGATGTTTTATTTTTAGGTGTTTTTATTCTTTCCTTATTTCATGAGCTTTATTGCATTTTCTTTCCTTTTTCATCTTTTTTGTTTTTTTTTATTTTTCTTGTTTTCAGGAGCTTTAGTACACTTTTACTTTTTTCATAGCTTATATATACGTTGTGAGAAACCTTATTTTCATTATTATTAAATGAATAGAAATTCATCTTTTTTCTTCCTCTTTATTCAAGAGATTTGGGTTTCAGGATTGACCCTTGAGTGTTGAGGATTCCACCCCAATTTCAGGTTTCCTTCTTTCTAAATCTTCAAGGTGCAGGAAAATGTAAGAATCATCATCCTTCTTTTATTTTGACGATTAAAAGACTTGTACTTTCTTCATTTCGAACCCTTCATTCTTCACCCATTTCGTTCCTCTCCGGATATCCCCTTTCTAGTTTGAACGAAAAAGATGGATGGTTAGTCAGTAGAATCAGATTCAAACTTGACTGTGGACTGACTTACACTAGATTTGGGATATTCTCATATCCCTAGGTCCTCCCTTTTTACTGTTTACGTGATTTTATGCTAAGGGGCATGATCTTGATGAAATGACCTCATCTTTGTTTTGAAGTTTAATTAATCCTTTTTTACTGGAAACAGTTAGTTAATTGGTGTATTTATTTGAATATTCTTTAACCTGATTATACATACATCGACCCCGATTTGCTCGAAAGATACATGAGTTCACTTTCACCAATGGCGAATTCTTCTTACCCGAGGAGAATTGATGCAGACATCAGTGGTGCACCATTTAGAGTGTATCAGAGGAGGAGGCGTCGTCGACATAGTACCAGAGTAGAGGAGTTGATGCAAATGGATGTTGGGTCCATCGGACCCATTTTCTGATGCGCTACGAGTGCAAGAGCGGCATGACCGCATCCTAGCCATATATCCATAGGTCGGATTTCACACCCTACCATACGAGTGTTTTAGTTTTTTTAGGCGTTTTTGTTCTTTTCCTTATTTTAGGGGCTTTATTGCACTTTATTTCCTTTTTCGTCTTTTTTTTTGTTATTTTTCTTATTTTCATGGGCTTTGGTGCACTTCTACTTTTTCCATAGCTTATATATATGTTGTAAGAAACTCTATTTTCATTATTATTGAATGAATAGAAATTCATCTCTTTTCTTCCTTTTTATTCAAGAGATTAGGGTTTCATGATTGGCCCTTGGGTGCTGAGGATTCCACCCCAATTTCAGGTTTCCTTCTTTCTATATCTTCAAGGTGCAGGAAAAGATAAAGAATCATTCTCCTTTTCTTTTGACGACAAAAGGACCTGTACTTTCTTCACCTCGAACCCTTCATTCTTCACCCATTTCGTTCCTCTTTAGATATCTCATTTCTAGTTTGAACGGAAAAGAGAGATGATTAGTCAGTAGAATCAAATCTAAACTTGACTATGGACTGACTTATGATAGATCTAGGATATTCTCATATTCCTAAGTCCTCCCTTTTTACTGTTTACGCGATTTTATGCTAAGAAGCATGATCCTGACGGAATGATCTCATCTTTATTTTGAAGTTTACCTAATCCCTTTGACTGGAAACGGTTAGTTAATTGGTGTATTTATTTGAACATTCTTTAACCTAATTATACATGCATATAGGATTAGGTCATCACATGTCCTTACATCAGTTGTCTTAGCTTGTGCCTTAGAATTCTTTATTTTGAGAATGTGAAAATATTTTGCATGTTTTGCTCATGAAAGTGCCCTTGTTTGTCAATATACGTGAGTGTTGAGTCTGTCAGTCAAGTGAGTCCTAAGATGAAGACATCTAGACCACGACTCTTCAAAGATGAAGGCACATGATCATGTTTAACGGGTAAACTGTATAGCCTCATCAACCTACAACAAACCCTGATAGGTATATGCCCCCATAAAAACCCAACATACCCTTAAAATTATATATTTCAAAAACATCTTCTGGTAAGGATGGAGTTAAATTGCACCTTGAGTATTATTGGAAGAAAGAAACAAAACAGGAAAATCGCATGTCCTTGTCGAGTGCATCGAACTGCAATCGAGGACATCTTTGATGCCATCAAACATCATTCAATTACATCGAATACATGTCCATACTGTCCAGCAATAAAATGAAAGAAATGCTGGAATCGTCGATTGCATCAAAAGTTGTTCGATGACATTGAAACCTATGTTTTAATGACATCAAACGCATTTCGATTACATCGACCTTGGACTTTTTCTGAAATCCGAAAAATACTCCAAGTGCTCTTCGATGACATCGAACCCCTTTTTTATGGCATCGAGAGTAAGTTATCGATGGCATCGAAACTAACTCAGTTTGTCCAGCAAGCTTTCCAGGAAAACCTATTTTCTTCGAGTTCATCAAAGACCATTCGATGCCATCGAAATTCAAAATTCGATGGCTCGAAGGTCGATTCGATGGCATCGAACAAGGGACAAAACTGTCCAGCAACCTTTATGTATTTTTCAAAAGAAATCTCGATGGCATCGAGACATCCCTCGATGGCATCGAAGTGCACATCGATGACCTCGAAAGATGCTTGATGAGAACGATCAGAATCTATCCTACGCCCATTTGAAAAAAAATTGTAGGAAGTTGATGTAATCAAAGAAGGTTCGATGGCATCGAAATTCAAATTTCGATGACATCAAATACCCTTCGATGGCATCGACGATATCAGAATTTTGCCCATTTTTTTACTGTTGGGATTTCAACTTTATAAATACACTAGTGTTGCTTCTTGTAATTTGAGCTAGAATTTTAAAGAGTTGCTTCAAAGAGATTATACCCTCTTCCTGATTCCCTCTTTCCCATTAGAGTTCATCATTCAATCTAGGCATAAGCATTATCTCATCATTTTCACTACTTAGATTGAATTATGAACTCTAGCATTCATTGAGTTTCCAACTGACCTCATATAGGTAAATCCTAGTGTTGGAACTCTTGAATGCATAGCTCATGGGAACTTTCTCTATGTATTTAAATCATATCATTTGAATATAGAAGAACAAAACCCTAAACATCACAACGCCGGAGCATTGATCGATGCATCAGAAGTTGTTGCGCTTTAAGGGAGCTGAAGACTCTTCGCCGTCATCGAAGATCTTCATATTGTGCGAGAAAGGGGCTCACTCACTTATTTGTAAGTATACAGAGTTCGTCGAGTCTGAAGTCATTTCTTTGTATAGAATCGGGATTTAGAATTTGAGTGACAAACTCGCCAAGACTTCTTTGCAGGCCTCCGATGGGAGAATACGTGGTCCTTGTGTAGGACGAGTTGCCTTGTGTAGGCTCTCAATTGTGTCTTTGTGTATGACTCGTCGCCTTGTATAGGCACTTAAGAGAACCTTGTGTAGGTCACCTAGTTAACCTTATGCAGGGTATCCCGTATCGGTATCGGTTGGCGTAACGGTGCCCTCCGATACTAATACGGATACAGGGGCGTAACGGTGTAAATTTTTATTTTATTTTTTTACCGAAAGAATATGAAAAAATATGGATTAAATCCAGAATATTCTAAACATTCTAAATATGCATTCATTTATAAATTGGAACATGTTTATGGTGGTGTAACGGTCCACTCTTTGGTGAGAAGTTGTATCAGACTGTCTGATGAATTTATGAACCAGACAACTTGGATTTGACTGCGAAACTCATATATTTAATTTTCTAACTATCTACTATCAATGATAAATATATTAAAATGAATTTAATATGAAAATATCTTACATGTGTAGGTGTTTACAATTATTTTTCATAATTCATAAAAAAAAATATAAAATGACAATAACAATCTGTAAAATGAACATTAACATGTTCTACTATGATTAACACATCATATTCTACCATTAAAACAACAAAACATATAATAAAAAATAATTTTTCGAATTTAAAAAAAAATGCAAAAATAGTGTGTAAATAGAAAAAAAGTTATAAAAAAATATAAAATGATAACAACAATCTGTAAAATGGACATTAATATCCTCTATTATGATTAACACATCATATTCTACCATTAAAACAACAAAACATTGAATAAAAATTATAAATACCTATTTTTGAGGAATTTCTGAAAAATGGCCCACAGAGCTTCGAATCAAGAAAATCCTTAATATAAGTTGTTTTTATTTGTAATATCAAGCTAAGAGTGGTCGAAAATAGCAATAGAATTATTTAGGAAGAGTTTAGAAGAAAGAAGTTTCAAAAAAAGTGAAAAAATATACCTTAAAAAGCAAAAAAAAAAAAAAAAAAAAAGGCAATTTTTTTATCGTTACGGGGCATTAATGGCCGTTACGCCTTGTAACGGCTGTTATGGCTACATAATCAGGGGCGTGACCGTTACGGCCTCGTATCATGTAACGGCCATGACCGTTACCGATACATATCGGCCGATACGCCCGTATCGTAATGGATACGGGACACCCTGACCTTATGTAAGTTGTGAGGGTTCATGATTAACCTGATTTAAAATCATTGGATAGTGAAATCCGGTATACTCTAGGAAAGAGTGCGTCCACTAGGAGTGGAGTAGGTAAGTAGTCGAACCAATATATATGACTGTGCTTGGAATTGCTTTATGTACATTGTTCTAAGTTATGTTTATGTCTATCAAATTATCATTGTGATGCATGATTTAGTTAATGTATAGAAATCGCATCCCACACACTATCACATACATTATCCTCAATAGGCTGGTTCTTTATATGTAAATCTTGTATAAGCCTATGTGATTTGGACCCTCTATTGGCTCAGAAGTCATAGAGTTATTTTACCTTACTCCTTCATTTAAAGTTAGGCATTGTTTGTTCTTATTAGAAAATAATTTTTAAAAGAGTCCTATTCACCCCCCTCTAGGACATTTGGACATATTTCATACTTCAGTAATAGCGGTTCTACTGTAATTTCAGCTCGAAACTAGTAAAATGTTGGTTGGGGAGTGTGTTGAGTGCTAAATATCCCATTTTTTCATCTTTTTTCCCTTGCGTTCGAACGTTAAATGGCCTAATTAGAGGTGTTTTCAATGTGTAAAAAAAATTCAAAGTCTAAAATGAATTTGAGCTAAAACGAAGATTTAAAGCTCGAAATAAGATGAGAATGAAGCATGGAAAAGAATTAAAGACCCAAAAGGAGGTGAAGAAAGTTAGCAGATCAGGAAGAAGCAAGAATTTCTAGGAGAAAGAAGATTAAGGATCAATTGTAAGTCAAATTGAAGGAATCAATAATTTTCAACCGATCGATACAGCCTTCGATTCGATCAAGGGACCTTTGATTAAACTCGATAGATCGAACTTCGTATCGAGAAAATTAGGATTTCACACAAAAATTGCTTGATAAAAATTAACAACTTCAATTCGATCGAAGATCTCGTCAATTCGATCAAGAAATTCATAAATTTACATATTTAGTTGCTGGATAATTTCTGCAGTTTTTTATTCGATCGAATGTGGCTTCGATTCGATTGACAGGACTTTGATGGGAATCAATCGATCAAAGGGTTAGATCGACGGATTGCGTAAGTGCGAAAATTCGTGAATTTCTTAAGTCGGTGCGAAAATTACTATTTAAGGAGGCATTCAGGACATGTTTAGAATATGAATTAGGATTTGAGAAAGAGAAAGCAAAGGCGGAACTTCTTCAACATCGTTCTTGTTCAATCTTTAGGTTCTATTTTATTTTTCTATTTTTGTTCGAAGATGTTAGCTATATTTGACTAATCTCTTAGCTAAGGCTAAGGGATGAACCTATTGATGAATTCTTATTGTTAATTCATTTTTAATTCAATGTTATTAGTTTTGAATGTTGAATTGTGATTGTGTTGATTGAATTCCTAGTTTGGAGAAGGAATTGATCTGTAAAATCACTTGATCTATTGTTAACCCCGGGTTGGATTCCCTATGATCAATCACCTAGATCTTCATGAGAGATCAATCCATTTCGATTCATATATCTTAATTGGGAGTTGTTTATTGAATTGACAGATTTATATTTTGACTAGAATGAATCCTTATTCAATTCTAGCTGAGTTATCGAGTTGAATTAGATGAATTGCAATAAGGGATTATTAATTGGGGATTCCTGGATCCATAATTGCATTAATTATTATTTTTAATCCCTTTATAAATCACTGGATAACTTAATCTTCAATTTCAATTAGCTCTAGTAGTGTTTTTAACCAATACAGTCCGTGTGGATCAATCTCACCAAGTTTATATTACTTCGAATCCCAACACTTGGGGTATTCAAGCAGTCAGCAGTAAGGAGAATCATGTGTGGTCTGGATATTGTCTTTGTGGTTGGAATGTTGGACATGCACCTTTGTAATCCAAAGTTGAATCAATGGATAGTTGTTAAGAAAGTATTGTGCTACCTATAAAAGACAAAGAAAAGACTTCACACTCACTATAGAATATCCGACCGTTTGGAGCTAGTTGAATATACAGATGTAGATTTTGTGGGTAGTCTCGACAACAAGAAGTCAACCCCGGGCTACGTATTCATCATGGTTGGCGGAGACGTATCATGGAAAAACATGAAACAATCGATTATGGTATCATCTACCATAAAAGCCGAGTATGTAGTTTATCATGAAGCCACGAGTCAAGTGATCTGGCATCAAAGTTTTTTCTCTAGTTTACGGGTTATGGAAATGATTCCAAAGCCATTGAAAATCTTCTGTAATAGTTCAACTGCAATAAACTTCTCTAACGACAAGCATTCATAAAGGTCAAAGCATATTGACATTAAGTACCTTGTTGTGAATGAGAGAGTTCAGAATCGTTGAGTGTCTTCAGAACTCATCGGCACGAGGCAAATGATAACAAATCCTCTCAATAAAGACCTTTCTATCACACTCTTTATATAAGAGTTATAATCCCACGAATGTATTAGAGTAGTGAGAGTTTTCAATTTTGATCCAATTATATACAAACATTTAAAGATCTCTTTTATACGCATTGATAATACTAATATTTAGTTTATATTTTGCTTCTCCTTCAATGTGCACATTTAGTTTTGAGTAAGCAGAACTTTCATTTATATCTTAGAGACGCATACATTAGGAACATTTGAAAATGAATCATTGGATAATTGTTAAGAAAGTGTTGCGCTACCTACAAATGACAAAGAACTTCACACTCATCATAGAAGATCCGACCGTTTAGAGTTGGTTGGATATATTAATGTAGATTTTGTGGGTTGTCTTGATAGAAAGAAGTCAACATCAGGCTACATATTTATGATAGTTGGTAGAGCGGTATCATGGAAGAGCATGAAACAATTGATTACGGTATCATCGACCATGAAAGCCGAGTATGTAGCTTGTCATGAAGCCACAAGTCAGGTGATCCGGCTTCAAAGTTTCTTTCTCTAGTTTATGGATTATGGACATGATCCCGAAGCCATTAAAAATCTTATGTATTAGTTCAGCTGCAGTTAACTTCTCCAATAATAACAAGCATTTATCGAGGTCTACGCATATTGACATTAAGTATCTTGTTATGAATGAGAGGGTTCAGAATCGTCAAGTGTCTTTAGAACTCATTGGCACGAGGCAAATGATAATAAATCCTCTCGATAAAGACCTTCCTATCACACTCTTTAAGGAACACGCGACGTCTGAGTTGTAGATCCCAATGATGTATTCGAGTAGTGAAAGTTCTCAATTTTGATTCGATTATATACAAACATTTAAAGATCTCTTTTATGCACATTGATGATTCTACCATTCAGTTTATATTTTGCTTCTCCTTCAATGTGCACATTCAATTTTGAATAAGCAAAACTTTGGTTTGTATCTTAGAGACATGTATGGTAGGAACATTTAAAGATAAATACATATTATCACATTAAACATGTAATCTTCGTACCATAGCCCATATATTTTATTCGTATCATTAAGGTTATTGGTATTCATAACTATCATTCGCCGCACTTAGAAAAGATTAAATAATGTGCTGTCCACCACGATCCAATATCAGTGGGATAGACTAGACCTAACAAGCGTTACTTGTTGTCCAACAATAAAAGATTTTGAAAATCTATAAGGCGCCCCATCAGGAACTTTTGAAACAAATATATTTTATAAAAAAAATTTCACAAAATAAAATAAAATGTTTTATTTTCTTTTAGAGATTAGAATAACCCAAGTGGGAGAATATAATACTCCTATTAAGTGAGCCACACATGATCATCAGTTTTGATCTAACTGTTGAATTATTCAGGTTGCCCTACCACAATTGTAAATAAAAAAGAACGAAAAAATAATAATAATAATAATAACAGTGCATGTACTGACAGTTGGTGTGTACTAACAAGCTAACAAAAAATAAAAAAATAAAAAGGTAAGCTCGTTAGTCCTTTTTTTTTAATATATAAATACATGTCTTAATTCCCTCATCCACACAGATAGAAAAACTTTAATCCCATTAAGAAGTTTTCAAAAGTGTAAGGTACAGAAGATTGAACATTCCCTCAGGACAACATCGTGGCATTGGAAATATCTTTCCAACAAAGTACGCATTGTTAATGCATAGATGATACATTTATTCCACAATATTCAGATTACATCACAATTTCCATCAAATCAAACATTATTTTATAAATAATCTCATAAATGTCGTTAGGTAGAGAAATGGTATCCCAACGAGGCCGATTTCACTAACTTAAGAGATTTATATGATTATGAGATTCGATGCGATTTTGCTGGGAGTGCGTGCCACAGAATTGAATCAATGGAAATTTTGCTGCCAATCTCATCATCTTCGTAGGACAAAAAATGCCACCAAGTAATCAATGCATCAATCAATCTTAAGCAGATGGACGGTCCCGATTCATGCAGATTTGTGCTTGATAGGCACATGATCTAATACTTGGTATCCAAAAGATTAGTGTTGAGTCCACAAAAAGATAGAAGAGAAAGATGATATCTACACCCCTCTGATTTTGTTAGAATTGATCACATACAGGCGACAGCACCGTAAATTGTTATTCCAACCTATCTTTCCCATTGACATGCCCACTTGTGCAGGGATCAGGTCCACATCATGAAAATCACTCTTATCTAAATCATGCCCACCCACTCATTAGATCGTCCACACCTGTTGTATGTTGACCAAGGCCACCTATTGTCCACTAATTCCAATGGTATGGCCCACCCGACGAGTCGAGTCGGCTGGCCTGATTTTTTTCTTCTTTTTTTTATTTTTTTATTTTTTTTTTTTTAACCAGCTGATCTTCATGATGGGGCCTACCATTTGCGCGGTAAGGAATAAGGATATCATATACAAATGGTACGTTGGTGATAGGAATAAAAAAGAGGAATTATAGGACTATCGGCATCATGCATTGCACTGTATGAACAGGCTTTTGAGTCCTTGTAAGTGGGGCCCATGGTTTGGTAATCCAGACCATGCTCCAAAAATCTCCTCAATGGGACAAATCCTAACCGTTGTAATTGTGGACAAGAAATAGAATATCGAGAAGAGATGACAAATCCACTGAATAGAAAGAAGAGTCCCCAGATTGGTAGCCAGGATCTCCAGTGGTAACGTGCAACAGATTAATGCTCTGGATTACCAAACCATGGGCCCCACATGTAAGAACTAAATGGCACACCCCATCTATGGATCATCATGACATTTTCATATAATATGAAGAAATTAAATCACTTGGATAATCAGTCACCTTTAATCTCTACTAAATATCATATGATTACATAGAAACGAAAAATCAGAGAGTTAAGGTGCACTGACCAAAAAAGGCGGAAGGTGGTGCTCCAATACTGCTAAAAGCTCTCCACCCTGGCTCGCCTCACTGACTGGCCTGTTCCCAAGCCTCGTCACCGCTTCCACTAGCTGCCCTCTAAGCCGTTGAGACAACAGGGGCCCATGTGTCTCCACACACTCCCTGTAGAGTGGCAAGTATGCAGCCGCTACCCGCAGGGGCGCCGGTAGGTCCCTCAGGCAAATGGGTGACCCACCCCGCCTCAAAATCCTCATCACATTGACATAATGTTCCTGCCCACACCTCAACCCATCAGCGAATGCCTCCACGGACCAATGCTCCCGCAAGAAGGTTCTGAGCTCAGGTGCCACCGCCTCATCGTCCGATCCTGCAATGCTGTCAGCGACAGCATACGTGACAGCTGGGTCCCCCAGGAAGTCAGCGTGGAGAAGGAAGGCAACCCCATCGAGGGACCCGGCGCTCCGTTCCCCAGCGGCTTTGAGGATCTCAATGCTGAGGGCAGCAAGGACGTGCTGGGGAACATGCGGGAGGAGGTAGGCAGCAACCCCAACCTGGCTGCTGGAGGTGGCAGCAGTGAGGGCAAGGCAGAGCTCCATGTCCCGGCAGCCCCTCTCAATGAACCACCGGACAACCTGCATGCATCCCCTCTCGGCTGCTCTCATCAACGGGCCCAAGAAGGCGACTGCATTTCCCTCTTCCACCAAACATTCCATGGTGCCGATCTTGGCGTAGTGGGACGCAAAGCCCAGAGCCAGATCAACATCTACATCCAAGCTGTTCCGCTGAGCAATCTAGATAGGCCATCCAAGAGTGTAAATTCTCAAAATAAAAACCGAGCAAGAAGAGAAGCAAGGATTTATAGTTCAAAAACTCGGCCCTTGGCTTGGAACTTGTATGATTTCAACTTCATCTAGGCAACTGCCAATATCCACTCACCAACACCAACAATATCAATTTCCAAGTCGGGCCTAACTTTTTGAACATTCACACTATTAATAGTACACATACAAAGACAAGTAAATGGCCTGGATTTGGATGACAAATCTGAGCCTGGGCTTTGGCTGGGTGCATTTATTGTTGGACCTGAAATCAGGTCACCAAGGTGGGCCCAAGCTCAACATGCCATCTCCTTCGGTGGATACATAATACCACATCTGCATCTGTTTGATATGGTGTTAAGAACACAGCGGATGATGATTTTGATGCATGGATTATGTTTTTCATTGCCTACAACAACGCGGATTCGAATGAGGTCAGATATACTACATTCAAATCATCCACCTTCAGCACAAACAGATTAATATTTTCTCACAAGACTTGTGACATGTGGGACATCTTACAGCATGCAAGATCGTTTTCATAGTACATCCCCTTCTATCTAACAAATGATATTGTGGTGTCTTCTTTTTTATCAATAATTTATAACAATAACAAGTGAACAAACACACAATGAAAAGAATACCATTGAATAATTTGAGCAAATAGCAATTAGCAAGGGTATCATGATACCACCAATTATAAGCAGCTCAAATTTCATTTTTCTAGTCAATCTCTTGAATGCCAATCTCTTCTTTTCCAGATAGAGCATCTCTGCCTCTCTCTCTTTCTGTTCTGCTTTTTTTTAATAGACAACTCAACTTTATTGAATTCAAAAAAGATAATTAAAGAAAAAATACATCAAATCAGCAGGAAGGGACCCCATGTACAAATAATTGATAATGACCGCTGGAAAATTCGCCAAACAAATCAGATTTCTTGTGGGGAATGGCAGGATATAAAATTCCAATCACCATTAGAAATGATTCTATCAGGTTCTGAAAAATCGATGAATCCCCCCAAACAACATAGATCACAGGACCTCTTCTTGTAAATGCCTCATTAACCCATCCATAACCAATTGAAGAAGATGTTGGCTGAATGCCAAAACCCGATGTAAGCCTACAGTAATCAGACTCATGACCAATTACAGAAGATGTGGGCTCAATGCCGAACCCTATTATAAGCCTATAGTAATCGGACTCGCTTGTCTCTCCACTAATGGTTCTTACTTCTGTTACAGCTCCCTCGTACATATCCTTAATCATGCCAATATATCCTCTTGAAACTCATTTTCCAACATCCACCATATTATCTCTCTAGGGACCCTATCAAATGCCTTCTCCAAATCAATAAAGACCATGCGGATATCATTCCTCCTCTCCATGTATTTCTCCATCAGTTTTCTAAGTAATACGATAGCCTCAATGGTTTTCTGATACATTCATCTCATGCCTTAATCTTTTGCTCAATAGCTCTCTCCCAAGGTTTCATAGAATGAGTAACAAGTTTAATCCCACAATAGTTAAAAATCTATCTCGACACCTCTTATCTGGGATTTCATTCTTTTCCACCCGGGCCTGTTTGGTTTTCCATTTTCCTATGAGATGTGAAGTAAATGAGCCATCATTATCATTTCCAAGTGTTTGTTTAAACAGGAATTATGGCTCGTAAATCAAGAGTCAAATACACTTGTAAAATAGGTAAAGTAAATTGTAATCATTACATTTTCACATTATAAAAATACTTTTTTTACAGTGATTTCTGGGTGAAACAAACAATGTAGCAAAATCATTATTGCAGTCAAATGTAAGTGATGTCACCACACAATTACAAGAGCAAATAAACAATTACCCATTTACAGCCATTTACCATTGTAATTGGAAAACAAACAGGCCAGAGTCAAGTACAGTAATTTCATTCTCCCTCCCCCCCACCTCCCTCGGCTCTTCATCAGGAAATTGGATCGAAGTGGTGAGAAGGATATGAAGGTTTGCTTGCTCACTTACCAAGAATATGGCCTTACGGGAAAAAAAAAAAAAAAAAAAAGTCTTAATGTGAAAAGGTGGCCTTCATCAAGCTATTCGTATTCATGTGATCATTTCAAATCTTTCACTCCCTTTATGACAATTCTTTTACACCTCAACGATCTAACTAGTCCTTCAGAAAATTCAAGGAATTTCCTCTAGAGTGAGAAGAAAACCGACTGCAAAGGGAGAGCCCTCGTTACAGTCTTAGGGTCAGATTTTAAATCTTGGAAATGGGCCTTCTAGCCATGCATCTTCAGAGCTTTGTAGGTGATTGCTTTGTGAGATAGATGCTGACTGTGCACTCATGGCACAGATTGTGAAATAATAGAAAATGTGTTATTGGTTGTCATTCACTTCCATATTGGTGAGAATGCACTCAACTGCTTTTCGTATCATATATAGTGCAGTTCAAATTCACGAGTAATTTAAATGTGTGGCTTCCCTAACTCTCTTCTTTTTCTTCTTCTTCTTTTCCTTCTCTTTCTTTTTCCTTTTTCCTTTTTTCCTTTTTTTCTTTTTCTTTTTTTTCTTTCTTCTTTCTTTCTTTCTTTTTTTTTTTTTTCTTTTTCCTTTTCTTTTTTTTTTCTTTTTTTTTTGGATGGATAACACAAATTGGTAAAAGAGAAAAATGAACAAACAAAAAAGGAGATATAATCCCTGACTAATAGCAATAGTTAAACTAAAAGGAGAGAATCCCCAACATAAAGCGTCAAATGTAACACCATAGAAATGGCTACCGCTCAATGGGTTTTCACACAACCATTGGATCCGTGGTCCTGGAATTGTTCAATGGGCCTTTTAAAGATTTGGATGAATGCTATTTGGACCGTTGCTTCTATGGGGTCCTAGGGGAATCTGGATGGAGAGGAACTTTGATGATAAAGAGGTTCTTGGTGCAGCTTTAATGAGGAGAAAAATGTCTATGATCATTAACTGGGCCATAGCAAGTCCAGATTTCAGTGGCTTTTCTTTTTTCCAACTTCTTGGGTAACTGGAGAGGAATCTAGGGGATCCTGGCTAGTTTGCCACAAGCACTTCTTTAGGGTTTTATTACTTCGCTGTTTCTTTGTTTTGTAGTGGAGTTGACGAGTGTTTTGCTTTGCAGTTCTCTTGCTTTTTGGTGCTAATGAAATCAGCCATCATCATTCAAACAAACAAGAAAAAATCAAAGATAGAAATGGCAAGAACAATCGCCATATTATTGTTAGCACTAGTAGAGGAAAACAAGACGTTTAGGGGGCATTTTGATTGTAAGTTACTTAAGCTACTTGTGCCTTGAGTAGCTTAGCTTGATTTCTACTAATTAAACTGAAATGATTAAGTAACTTTAAATAAAAAAGCTACCTATAATTAATCATAAACCTAACTTACTTATCTCAAATAAGTTACTTCTGCTGTAAGTAGAAAAAGTAACTTATTTGGTGGTATCCAAACGGGCCCTTGACTTCAAATCCATATCTCTAACCTCGTCTCCCAAAAAGGCAACTTGCCAGGGATCAAGCTTTGCCATTATAATCCATTCTTGAATGCATGATGAACCCCACCTAAGAGGGCCTGAACTGGAACTCGGATAAAAGCTGAAGCCTTATTTGACAGCTTTGCCTTTCCACCTTGAAAATGTCTGATGCCATAATCAACCTGAAAAGAAACTCCTACTACTCTCCTCACAGTGACATTCTCATAAATCAATAAGTAGTGTTTACGATGCTGGTTGCTCTCAACATCGATTTATGAGGACTTCTGGTTGGTTTATTGTCACTCCATCATAACGGAACTCATCCAGAAAGGGGTTGCGAGTAGAGTGCCGCTCAATATACTCTTGGGGAAGCACTTAGACCATGACAAGTGGTAACAGAGCAGACGAGATTTGAAGGCACGAGAACTTGTATTGCACTTGAACTCAAGAATGCTAACAACTTCTAAGGTTGGTTACAAATGAGGATCCCTCATCTTTATGTAGACCTAAGAAAACTTATAGCTAACAGCCAGAAACACTCGTAAACCTTCTACACTACTCTAGCAACAAGAAGCCACCAGAGAACTCTAGAATGTTCCAAAGACCGGTACGGAACTTTAAATCTTCTCTAGAATTATCTACACTGTAAACAGTCTCTTAATGTACAAGGAGAGCAAAAAATGGCTATGTCCATGGGTTGGGCCACAAAAAAAAAAAAAAAGATGTCCAATCCTTGATAATCAGGAACAACCACCATTCTTTCATGGTATGGGGTCACACTGTAATTACTATCTGGATTAGTGAAAACACCATGTTTGGTACTCTGTTGGTTGGTCTGGTCAGGTTACATTGAGGTGCGTTTGTGATATAGTACAATGTAGAACCTGTGCCCAAATTTGAATAAAATCAAATCATAAACCTGGGTGCCAGATTGTGAACAAAAAACCCACTTCCACAATACCATGCAATTTGCAGAAGTCCACAAAAAGGAAATAAAGCGCTATTGAATGGGGTACAACAGTTTGTAAGGCATCACATCACTAGAAAAATAGAAGTAGAGCCATCACCACTGGTTTTGGGAGAATCACACCCCTTAATATTCCCATCATGGGTGGAAACAGGAAAGAACAAGAATCTTTAGTTATAAAAGTAATCGTATCTAATTCTACAAGCATTGCCTGTAATAGTCATCATCATCATCATCTACGCCTTATCACGCATCACAGGTCAACTAAGAAGTTGATTCATGGAAGGTAGGATCGTGCAACATTGAATCCTTCAGCAATGAAAATCCAAGAATACCAAACTACAGTGTATTGTTCTCACTCTCTCAGAGATGGATCGTTTCATCATTTAATGTTCTTCAGCAATGAAAATCCAAGCATAGTAAACTACGAAGTATTGTTCTCAATCCCTCAGTGATAGATCATTTCATCACTCAATGTTCTACACAGCTCCTACCAGTATGACAGGGTGCGAATCCCATGTTTCAAGAATTGCTACCCCTTGGTGTTTGCTTCTTTCCTACACTCTGTCAAAGATGACCAGTGACTATTATTGGATCATTGAATCTATGAATCAGCTTTCATGGCATTTAACTCTTTGTTGTAGAGATTTTCCTAAAATCCTTGGCCAAGCAGTTTCACTGAATGACAATCCCATCCATAGAGAATCTAACTAGATGGGTGACCAGCTGTCCATTGTACCGGACATCAGAATCTTCATTCATGGACTACTAATTATCTCTTCCAATTGAAGCACAATTCTCAATGCCAATCTCCTTTTTTTCTTTTTCTTTTTTACTTTTTCCTTTTTTTCTTTTCTTTTTTTTTCTTTTTTTTTTGAAAGGCAACGAAAATTTCATTAAAAGAAAAGGAAGAATACAGACCACTGAGATAGCAAAACTGAGAGCTCCCTGAAGCGGAAAGAGAGAGAGAGAGAGAGAGAGAGAGAGAGAGAGAGAGAGAGAGACAGAAAACCAAAAAAAAAAAAAAAAAAAAAAAAGGGCGAAAAGGCCCAGCCAAGACACAGACAGAAGGAGCAAAACAATCCACGAAAACAGCTACACCCTGCCAATCTGAGTGACGACAAGAAGAGGGATGTGGCTGATGTTTGTGGAGTAACAAGCCCATTCAGAAAGGAAATGCTGAATTCTGTTTATCACTTGGATGACAGAATGGGACTCATCTCTGAAGCAGTGCCAGTTTCTTTCTTCCCAGATGGCCCACCAAGCAGCCAGGAGAGAGATTCGCCACACCGCAGCTCTGTTCTTATCCAGGGGGATTCCATGCCAAGCCACGAAGACGGAATCGGTGGATTTAGGAAAGGACCAGGAAATGTTGAACTTTGAGAGAATAGTTGACCAAACTGAATTGAAATAAGGACAATGAACGAACAGACGGTCCGTCGTTTCTTCGTTTGATAGGCAGCAAATGCAAATATTCGATCAAATCATCCCTCTTTTCCTCAGATTATCAATAGTGAGCACTTTTCTCTTTCCAACCAACCATCCAAAGACAACGATTTTTGGAGGGACCTTGTATTTCCAAATCCTCGCGTAAGCGTCACTTTTGAAGATTCAGTCTTCTGATCCAGAAAACAGTATAAAGATTTAACCGAGAACATGCCCTTACTGTTAAGGGGCCACACAAGCTTATCATGCTAATCCGGATGAGGATGGCAGTTTCCTATCCGCTGAAGAAGCTTCGCATAAGACTCTACTTCCCAATCATGGAGATTTCTTCTGCAGGGGAGAACCCAGACCACAGCGTTTCCTTGAAAAGAATAACAATCTGCCACTGTTATAGACGGATTTGGGGCTAGCCTGTACATATCTGGAAATTCCTCTTTTAGCGCCTGGGAGCCCACCCAAATGTCATCCCAAAACTGAATTTTGTCCCCTTTCCCCATGGAGAAATGGCATTGAGTTTGAACCTCTCTGTGATAAGATATGATTCCTCTCCAAACAGCAAAAACGCTACTCTTAGACACCCCCTTTGTCCACCAACCTTGAGCCGATTTCCCGTATTTACACTTGATCAACCTATTCCATATGGAAAAGGAATTTACATATCTGGAAATTCCTCTTTTTTTTCTTGTTTTCTTTTGAGGGATATGCATCCCTCCTTGTCTTCTACTTTCTAGTTTTCAATCCATGTCTATCATTTTCCAAGAAAAGAAGTTGCTACAATCATCTAGGGAAAAAAAAAAAATGAAAGAAAGAAAGAAAAACCACCAGAACCGGGGGCAAGAATAAGTGCAGCTGTAAATTCAATGGTAATGGTAGGCCTACATCTTGCCACAACATCCAAGAACACTTAGAAAACCCATCTAAAGCAAAGGCCTACGTCTTGCCACAACATGCAAGAACACTTAGAAAACCCATCTAAAGCAAAGGCACTCCATCATCCCACTTTAAGAATAAATCAATCCATTGATTTTTGTACACTATGATTGACAATCGATCATTTCCCACTTGATGCTGATTATTTTCGCCAAAAGATCACCATATATTGCTCCAATTTTTTAGTGGGGAAAAAAAAAAAAAACGATGTTACTGATCATTTCATACTCTCAAACTTGATCCCATTGACCGAACATATTCCTTTTAATGGTGGTAATGGTAAGCCTACGTCTTGCCACAACATGCAAGAACACTTAGAAAACCCATCTAAAGCAACAGCACTCCATCATCCCACTTTAAGAATAAATCAATCCATTGATTTTTGTACACTATGATTGATGATCAAGCATTTCCCACTTGATGCTGATTATTTTCGCCAAAAGATCACCATATATTGCTCCAATTTTTTAATGGAAAAAAAAAAAAAAAACGATGATACTGATCATTTCATACTCTCAAACTTGATCCCATTGACCGAACATATTCCTTTTAAGCAAAAAGCCGAATTTACCTTCAACTGAACTTTGACCTCTTTTAGATCAAAAAGCCCAATCATCCATCTTGAGGAAAAGATGAACCATTGACATTCTAACTTTAAAATTACAGAGAATCGATCAAACTAATTTGGAGTAGACCATTTGACTGACAAAAAATAATAAATTTAGACCTTAGGTAGCATTAGAGTACACAGCTCTGTGTACATGCAGAGCACCACAATTGTGTTAGTGTACACATTCTTGTGTACACCTATTCACCATACCTATGTACATCTTCAACTGAATTTTGACCTCTTTGAGATCAAAGAGCCCAATCATCCATCTTGATGGAAAATATAAACCATTGACATTTTAACTTTAAAATTACAGAGAATCGATCAAACTAATTTGGAGTAGACCATTTGACTGACAAAAAATAATCAATTTGGACCTTAGGTAGCATTAGAGTACACAGATCTCTGTGTACATGCAGAGCGCACAATTGTGTTAGTGTACACATTCTTGTGTACATCTATTCACCATACCTATGTATACCTTGGCTTCAACTGAATTTTGACCTCTTTGAGATTAAAGAGCCCAATCATCCATCTTGATGGAAAAGATAAACCGTTGACATTCTAACTTTAAAATTATAGAGAATCGATCAAACTAATTTGGAGTAGACCATTTGACTGACAAAAAATAATCAATTTAGACCTTAGGTAGCATTAGAGTACACAGATCTCTGTGTACATGCAGAGCACACAATTGTGTTAGTGTACACATTCTTGTGTACATCTATTCACCATACCTATGTATACCTTGGCTTCAACTGAATTTTGACCTCTTTGAGATCAAAGAGCCCAATCATCCATCTTGATGGAAAAGATAAACCGTTGACATTCTAACTTTAAAATTACAGAGAATTGATCAAACTAATTTGGAGTAGACCATTTGACTGACAAAAAATAATCAATTTAGACCTTAGGTAGCATTAGAATACACAGATCCCTGTGTACATGCAGGGCACCACAATTGTGTCACATGGTATTAGAGAACCTCTCGTCCATTCTTTCCTTTCTCTTATTTCACATGGTAGAGTACACAGCTCTGTGTACATGCAGAGCATCATAATTGTGTTAGTGTGCACAGTCTTTGTGCACCTGAAATTCACCATACCTATGCATATCCTCTAGGATTTTATTTGATCTTATTCAAGCTTATTTTTGTAACCAATTATTAAATATAAATAAAGAGTCATCAAAGAAAGGGGGAGATAAGCTTCTCAAATCCCTTTTTCGACTCCACGTGTTCACTTTCTTCTACTCTTCCCTTGTATTTCACATTTCATTTCTTCCATTCTTCCCTTGTATTTCACATTTCACAGGTAGCAATACCGCAATTGCTAGAAATCATCAAACCAGGGATAAATAACTGACTGACCCAGCAAACTACTTGTGCTGGTGGAAATGAAAAAGTAACTGAGGAAGGGAAATCAATTTCCTCATATATGAGGGTTTCCCTCATTTGCAAAAGACAAGAGGACTGAGGAAATCGATTTCCTTTTCCTCAGATTTCCTCAGCAAAGGGCCATTTCTTTTTCCTCTCTCAGACCTAAAGTAAATGAAACATTTCCATTTTCCACAACCTCATATATGAGGTTTTCCTTTCCTCGACAAGTTTTTTTTTTCCACCAATCTAAACAGCACGATGACACGAATACAACGAGACTGGCATGAAGTATTAGAAGTGAGAAAGAAAATGACATGATGTTTGCAGAAACAGTGTTCAGTTGAATGAACCAAGCTACTAAAAAATCACAATGATTGCAGAGAGCTCACACACATGCACGCAAATAAAGTTGAAGCATGAAACTTGAACAAAAATCAGTGAACTTTGATATGTAGCTTGAAAGCTATTGAAATCTTCAAAAAAGAATACAGAGCAGTGCAATGCCTGGCAAGCAAATACCTGCATGTGACTACAAAGTGAACTGTTAAAAACGAATTCTAGCATATGGACCGATTGCTAGTCATACCTGCAATAAGATGCGGACAAGCTCTGTGCTCCCAAAACGCGATGCTTCAAGAAAGCATTGATTGACATTGTCTGCACCCCACTCAACCAACAACCCCAGCAAACCTTGAATCGCAGTCGCTGAAATTCCAGAAGCCCAACCAGGATCGAACGAGCTAGAGAAAAGAGTCAGAGGGAAGCAAGCTGCATCGAAGGCCTCGGTGAAGTCCTTTCCCGTAAGCTGGTTGCCAGCAAGATCTAGAAATGTCTTGAATGCAGATAGCTGGAGTTGGATCTCAACGGAAGAGCTGTGGCTTACTTTGTCCTTCTTTCCCTGGCTACGAGAGTGGAACCCAATGCATTTCAAAGCCCACTCTGTGAATTTCTGGACCTTGGCACCAGCTTCTGCCTTCAGAACCTCGTCACCATTGCATTCCTTGAGACGCTCGTGCAACCTGATAAAGAAGCAACAGTAAAACAGTTCAGTTCATCCATCAGCCTGTAAAAAATAAATTCAATTGTAGAACAAAAGATTTCGTTGTAGAGAGAGAGAGAGAGAGAGAGAGAGGGTATTGATGGTATTAGCATTTCGAACCCATTGAATGAAATCTTTTATGACTTTCTGCAAGCTCGGCACGAAATTTATGACAGAGACAGTGGCCATATAATATTTGTCATGAGGAATTATCAGGTCCTGATGCATCAGGACATGCACCTGTTCTAGTGGGTCCCATAGTTTGGTGATCCAACTGTTGATCTGATAGGGCCAGCAGTGAATGGGGATTGACCCTTTTTTATAATAGAGAGTACCCCTTAAACTTCCACATAAGATCCTATCCATCAAATATTTGGCCTTTTTCTAGACAGTTAGCTCTTCTTTTTTTTTCTTTTTTTTCTTTTTTTTTTTGGTTCTCATAACTGTCCGTTTGTAATCCACTGATCCAAGTTCTAGGATCTTCTAGTCTTGAAATTTTATGGGCCATACTCTCTCTATGAAGCAGGAAATTTTACAGGATGGGCCATAACATTAGGCAGATAAGGAACAACACATTCATAAGATGAACGGAGCTTAAATGAGGATGTTGAGATGGATGAGTGGCAATACCAGCAAGGATAGAATTAGAAATGAATGCATTTGAGGGAACTCAACATTAGTACCAATGAGTAATAAGATAAGGAAAAGTAGATGGTTTGGCCATGTGCAACAGAGACCAAGAATTGCGTCGATCAGAATGACTGAGTTCATTCAAATTGAAGGCTATAAAAGGCAAGGGTAAGGCCCAGAAGCATGTGGGGGGAGGTAGTAAGAAAGGACTTGTGGTTTAATAGAGGATATGGTCCTCATCATAGTGGAATGGCATAACAAGATTCGTGGAGCTGATCCCAATTAGTTGGGATGAGGTTTAGAAGATGATGATGACCCTAGCTATGGTGCAATCTACCAGATGAACACTCTAGGCCACCAAACTATGAGGCCCCATTATATGGATTCGCACATCATGACACTTATACACATTATGGAAAAGCATGAAAGGCTGGTTAAAAATGGTTGATAATGAGATATTCTGATGGTACCATATCAGGATAATAGGTTATACCTTTGAGCCATGACAGTGACTGTTTCAGCCAAACTCATGGTCCGGCTTTGACAGGCAGAGACACATGAAGCGAGGAATGAAGTCCTCAAGGCTGCCCTTGTGAAGTCATAAGCACCATTGGAGATGATTTTCTCTATCATCCCGGTTATTCCATGTAGCTCTTGCTGTGTTCTCAAGAACCAGATTGAATCCAAAGAGATGCAGAGTGCATCGTTGAGTGTTAGGGGATCTGCCAGCAGAATCAAACTCTCTGCGAGTTCCCAATCATGAGAACTCACTGCACCCTGAAACATGCAGCCCAACTCGATCCTATCCTGTCTGCTGAGCTTTCTTTCAGGACCATTTTTATCTTTTTTATGGAGCTCGAGTTCTGCCACAGCTGTCCTCGATTTGAGCTTCTTCGTGCTGCAACTGCAACTGCTAGATATCCTCAGGTCTTTGCCTAGAAGAGGTGCCTCCCTAGAGAAGACCACATTACTTCCCTCACCTTTCTCCAATGAGAAGGCTTCCCCATTGTCTTTTGAACTTCCCATCCCAATTTCATCAGTTTCCATCTCCGAACATAACATATCTTCTGAAGGGTTCTCATTTACAAAGGGTGGCCCACCACATTCCCTGACCGACTTGTCTTCCATTCTCTGCCACTGATGGCCAGCCATTTGCCGTAAAATCCTACCTCCAAACCAGTACAGTTTCTTGATTTCTCCAAATAATATACGGATTTTCTCTGTATAAAATGCACAATCTAGCAATCACGAAAACAGCTAGATGCAATCCCTATTGTGATTATCAATTCCACTAACCAAACTGCTTGATGCGGAAAAAACTCAAATGCCAGATACCCCTATTTAGGCCAACAAAATATCCCAGGCAAGTGACGAGATTCGCCAAAAACCAGATTAAAATAAACCCCAACAATAGATCATTCAACGATCAAGACCCAAATTCAAATTTTAAAAAGAAATTGTGATTTGGACTGATTTTTATCCCCTTCTTAACGTAGAAAAAACCCAAATGCCAGATTCCCTTAATTCAGCTGAAACAATGGCGGGCATGCAAGAAGAACAGCCAAAAACCAGATTAACAGAAACCCCTCCAAGAGTTTATTGTGATTATCAAAACCCAATTCCAATATTCCAGAAAGACACTATTCTTACCGATTCCAACCGCTTTCCCCTCTTCTATCACATTCGACTGCGTCTCCCCCATCAAACCAAAGAACCCATCAGAGAACTACAACCTCTCCCTCTCAAAGCCTTTCCGAAACAACAGATTCCAACATACTTAATTCTCCCCTCAGACAGAAGCATCAAAAGCAGCCGATTTCAGAGAAGATTGCTACTGGAAAGAGCCAGAAAATCCAAACCGTCTGATCAAAATTCAACAGAAACTGCCATGATAACCAGAGATCCCACCACACAAACACAAGAAACCCATTTCAAATTCATCGCTATAGAGTGGAAAAATAATAAGCATGAAAGAAACAAGAGAGCAGAAATAACAAACAGATACACAAAAACCTTCAGAAATTGGAAAAAAAAAAAAAAAAAAAACTGCATTAGAAAGAGAGAGAAACCCACCTGATTCGAATGGGGGAAAGAAGAAGGGTTGATGATTGCCAGAATCCTTGAGAGATGAAATGGGTTTTTCCTTTCCTTTTCCTTTTTTCTCTTTCCTGCTTGGAAGAGACAGAGAGAGAGAGAGAGAGAGAGAGAGAGAGAGAGGTTATAGGCTCTCTTCTTCTCATGGAAATGAGGGTGACCACACCCCAACACACACCACCACAGCCATTGCCCTGGCTGGGTCCCACTCCTTGAGGATTGTGGTGTGCTTTCATCGCCCTTTTATTCAACGGTAGTAACTCCTCTACTGCACACGTGTCATATATGCACTTCAATCCCTACCGTCCCAAGTCACTGCCTCTAATGTAGATGCCGCATGGCCTAAAAGAAATTATGTTGTTCTACAATCGCAACCATCCAATCGTCGCCATCGAATGTATGGTTGAAAAAGAAGCTGGTGGCCACGGATTAGATTCGATGGCCAAAACCCAGATGATTAAGATCGTCTGATCTGTTCAATTTTTGGGCTATGATACCCTCCAAGCGGTGCGAATCTTAGATGATATGAATCAAAGGCTGCAAATGGAATTGATCCAAATTCATTCAGGGGCAATTGGACGGTTAAGATCATCTGATCATTGTACCTTTTAAGTATAGTCGGATCGTTAGAGGTTGTGATTAATGCTCCTTCCATTCCATTTTGGATGGTTTGGATTAATGTACATACATGCCACGTGTATGGATGAGTTTCCACTGCAGAACGAATGGTGGTGACCACACAGTGTGGTCTAAATCACTGCAATGATTAGATTGCGATCCCTTGTTTCGTACGCGGATCAGGTGGTCTTGCCCATACCACTCTTAGCGTTGGAGGGGTGATGCGTTGGGTGCTGTGGGTTCCACTTTAATGTATATGTTATATCCACGCCGTCCATCTGTTTTTTCAGCTCATTTTAGATATAAATTAAAAAAACTGAAGCAGATCCCTTGTCAGGTGGACCACACCACAGTAAACAGTGGCGATTGAACGCTTAATATTAAAAACTATTGAAGGGCCACGAAAGTTTTGTGTCAAGCTGATATCTGTATTTTCCCTTCATCCAGGTCTGTGTGACCTTATCATCAGGTTGGATTGCAAATAAACATTAAGGTGAGCCTTAGGAATGTTTCAACGGTAGGTGTCACTATTCCCACTTTTTTCTATGGTGTGTTCCAATTGAACTTTGGATCTACCTAATTTTTGGATTCATGCCTTAAGATTATCTGTAAAAGCGGATGAACGGTGTGGATATAAAATAATTATATCATGATGGCCCCACAACGCCGGACACATCACCACACACCACCTAATCAGCGCCATGTTAGTTTAGTACCATTTTATAGAAGGATGGTAACGCGTCAACCTCTCAAGTAGCATGTACAGCTATGTTTGTGGGTCCCATTTGTGGATGATGCAGGTCTCTAAAACCACTCTCATCAAGCAATCCTAACCATCTAATTAATATCTATCAGAGATTTGCACTCCTAATTTTCCTGCACCTATACCATGCGTTTGGTCTCAGATCCGCCGTTGTTTTTATTTTTATATTAACGGTATAAAACTAACTTCTGCCTGTATGCCTAATCAGGTCATTCAAAATGTCGCTCTGATGGAGCATGGCTCTAAAATTACACTCCCCAATCAATCCTAGCCATCAAATTAATGATGTCAAATCAATCTTCTCCATCCACGGTTCGGTCAGCCATCTCCGTGGTCCATGTGTATGGCCAGGATCAAACCAAGTGAACCAACCTCTTCACCTCCTTTTGATGCATGCATGCTACAACCCTGAGTCAAGCCTCTGTTAGATTAAAGAAGTGCACCCATTTCATCAAATGATGACTCGACAAAATTTGCTGAGATTTTAAAAATATCACGATAATTTCATGAATATTTTGATTAAACAATATCATCGTAATGATACCATACTGTCTTTTTTAAAATCTTTTTCTTTTTTTATGACTTTATCCCAGCAGTGATAAAATATTTGGAATTTAAAATAATCAAGTTAGAGGTCTCAAGTCCGAACTGTGGGATGATAAGCTGTCTTCAATATAATGTGTAACTATCTATTTGTTATGTATGTACAACATCCAACCCGTCCAATATGTTGGCCTCACCATGAGCATCTCATTGTGCAAAAAATCAGCCCAATCCACTCATCATGTCGTCCACACCATGGGAAACACTCTCTCACCATCGATAAAATATGAGTGTAAACCACATATAATTCGTTGATGCAGTATTTTTTATTTTTTATTTTTTGCAAGAAATTATTGTGATGGGCCAACCTATTAAACGAGCTGGATCACATCATCTAAGCCATATACCAATTAACCTGGGTCAATTACATCAATTTGGTTTCACCATTCCACTCAATTAAAGGCCAAACTTTCAATTAGACTATGGGTCATCAGATCTTTTCTCACCACGCATTCACATCCGTATTTGAGTCTTCTGGTTATTCTCTAGAGCTTTCTACTTGTATCATTTTATTCATTCTAACTAATGTGGTTTTTTTTTAATCTTAGTTGCATATAACTATGCCTTTATGATATTTTTATTTTTTTTAATACACATACCCTCACACACTCACGTTGTAGTGGGATTTCACCACCTATGAATGCTCGAACCCTTGACCAGGTGTTGAAACTGCTGAGAGTCTACCACCAGAGCAAGAGTAAGGATCCCATTTACGCCCACTTAATAACATCTTATTATGTATTGATGTTACTCTTAAGTTCTCTAGAATGCATTCATTTCTAATTTTATTTTTTCTTATTCTGTCGTTCATTCATCTCAATATTTGTTAGTGCACTTATTTGTATATATTGTTTATCAATCACGTGAGTCCTTGTGTCATGTAGTCGGTTGAAGTTTCGGAAGTTGAAAACCGAAGACACAAGAGTATAAGAACATCAAAGAGTAAAGAATAGGTAAATGAGGTACCCCGATGACCCTAACCCTTAACCCAAAATAACATTTAAACATCCATATGATCTTGGCTTAATAAGTAAACTTTGTTGATCATCCCTTAGCATTAGAAACCTAATTGTAACATAATAAGTAAGGCTAGAAGAAGTGCTAAGTTGTTGTAACATATGCCCAAAATAATAGTTTTTTAGTGGTACTCGATCCCATTGAGCAAACCTTGAGGAGTCTTCGATGGCATTGAAGATCATCTCGATAGCATCAAATAGGAAGTCAGATGTGTCTAGCAAGAATTGATCATTTTATATGATTTTCTTAATGACATAGAATATGTAACTCAGATATGTCTAACAAGAAATATAAGCATATTATCTTATTTTCTCGTTAGTAATGAGGTACCCTTCGATGGCATCAAAGGTCGCCTTGATGGCATCGAAGACTTTTTGATGACATCGATGAAACTGTTATCTACTCATTTTTTATCGTTGAAACTTAAGCTTTTTATAAAGGCCATTTGGTTCTTGGGCATTTTGATGAATTTTTTTTGCAATAAAAGTTTAGGTGATTCCATGATCATATTCATCATCCCAAGCCTCTAAACCAAAGAGTTTTAAGTCATCTTCCTTGAAATTAACATTCTAACAAGGATTCCAACATCTAGCTTTAAGATGTGCTTTAACTCTTCAATTTTTTAGAGATTAGACCTAACATCTATAGACATGCCATTGTCTAAGTTCTTTAGAAGACTCATATAGGTGAATCCCCTTGAGAAAAGCAACTCTCCATTAGTTGTAGAAGATTTAACCAACTTTCCATCACCTTGGTCACCTCAAAAAAGCACTACATGCAAGGTGTTTGATTTTGGAGCTGAAGCCTTAGTAAAGAATCTGCATCATGATCAGAGGAGCAAAAGTGAGTTAATTGAAGCACGAGATGTATTGATTAAGCTACCTAAGAAGGCGCTACAAAAGAAGCTCAATCCGACAAGTAAATTGTCAAGTGTAAGAGTCTGCATACTCTCTTTCCTTATGTAGGATTGAGTATATGAGTTTGTCACCCAAAATCGACTAGGTTCTTATATACGACCTTGGCTCTTGAGAATGACCTAAATCCTAGGTTTTTATGTAGGACATTGACTCTTGTATAGAGCCTAAATCTATATTCTTGTGTATAACCTTAGCTCTTATGTAGAGCCTAAATCAAGTCCTTATGCAGGATTCGGGTAGGTTGAGTCAAGTCAATCGGGAATCCTCTGATTGTTACAATGCGATTGGTCCACATCATCACTAAATGCAACCATTCTAATAGTGTTAGTGACAACGTGGATCAATCACATTGCAACAAGCAGGAAATCCCACTTGCGGTGAGCAGAGGATCTAGATTCCAACATGAAACACAACTTAACCCAAATGTCAACTCAAAATGTCCAACCTAAATTCCTATGTACTAGCCAAATGAGCTCGAACCACCCCAATCGGACTCAACTGCATGTAATTAATCCCAACCCGACCTAGGATGACCTTAATTTGCTTAACCCAATTTCAAATCTGGTTGGTATTTTCCAACTCTAACCCAGCAGAGGACCTCGAGGACATAACCGCACTCCTAAGCTCAAGTTGGATCAATCAGATTTGGATTGCCCTGAGCCCAAGTTGTAACTGTAGTATGACATGCCCGGTGTCAGAGCCCTTGGTGTTTTTATCACATATAAGCATGTGGACACGTGTACATTGCATGTAAATGATTAACTCTCACCCAAGGTGCAGCCCTAGTCTGATATGTTTATGCTTAAGCCCTTTGAGGTGTTGGCTGCTCAGTTTGTTTTCATTTATGCAGGCGTACCATAATCAATATAATAACACAATCCAAATTTATTAACTTTGGGTTATACATATACGTCTAATATAAATGTATATGACCAAATTCTAAGAAGATCAGTCGCTTACTCAACCACTTGTAAATTTGATAATGATCAGGGGATAATTGGAAGGTGGGTTTCTTCCTCCAAAGATGGGTTGGTTTGTGCTTTCCACGAGCAAAGACTTTCAGAGTACCTGTGCAAACAAACAAAAGGAAAAAAATCAAAACCAGCCATTAGAAGCAACTGCAAGAATGCGTCTCTTGACAAAACTGGTTGATATTAGATAAAGAATAAATCCAATATATGAGCATAGACTTAAATTACAACTAAAGATTATAACAAAGAATTACCGCTACTTTAAGATAAGCTAAGATAAAGTAAATTGATAGATAAGTTTGTTTGTTTGGTGTGTTTTGATTGGTTTGTTGTTTGGGATGTTAGGTTCTTATATTATTTATAGAGTTTTGTTTCAGCTTGTTCTTTCATTCCTGCAATGGTTACGATAGTCAAAAAGTCTTTCTAGATCCTATTCTTGTTATATTTCATATTTTGTGATCGCTCCTCTTCCACTCGGCCAAGCTCTGTTACTCTCGGTCGTCACTCGCCCTTCAACCACACATCAATCGCATCTCTTTTTTCGGTCGCTCGTCTACGCTCCATTTTGAAATTGTAGTACCCCGCTAATTGAAGCACTGAATTATGCCCAAGTGTCCTAAAGGGGGGTGAATAGGACTTTTTAAAAATACGCTTGTTAAAAACTTGAGTTGCCTAACTTAAACTATATTCCAATCAAACTAAGCAAAAGAATTCAACTTTAAGGCTTCCGAGCTAATAGAGGGTCCAATCACATAAGTTACACATGATTTACAAGTCAAGCAATTAGCTTATAGAGATAGTGTATATGAGTGCGTGGGATGTGATTCCTATCAATCCTAAACATTCATTTAATCAGGTATTATGATTAAGCATTTATACAACATAAGCATAATTTAAATAAATGTGCAAAGACAAACCCAAACATGATCATATATAGTGGTTCGGCTACATGCCTACTCCACTCCCTGCAAACCCACTCAACCCATGAGTGTACTGAATTTCACTATCCAATAGTTTTAAATCAGGTTAACCATAAACATTTACAACCTATACAAGGTTAAACAAAGGAGCCTACACAAGGCAACCTTAAGTGCTTACATAAGACAACTCTATGCCTACATAAGGCAATAAGTCATACACAAGGACACTTCTAGGGCCTACATAAGGCAACCTATGTGCCTAGACAGGGCACTACACGTATTCTTCCGTCGAAGACCTACCAAAGATCTTAGCGAGTTTGACAACTCAAACTCTAAATCTCAATCATACATAAGGAAATGACTTCTGACACAATGGACTCTAAAACTTACTTGTAAGTGATTGATCCTCGTTTTAGCACATGTTGTTGAAGATTTTCCTAGTGGTGAAGAGTTTTTAGTTCCCTTGAACCGCAACCTCTTGTAGATGCTCTAATTGAGGTACCGAGGTTATTGGGTTTATAGTGTGGTTGATTTACTCTAGTTAATGATACGCATTTAAGATCGAAAAAAGATTCTCATGAGCTAAGCCTTTAAAGATTTTATCATAATGATTTTCCATTAAAGAGTGTTGTTAGATGATCAATGAAGGTCGGAGTTCATTCTTCAATTCAAGTTATGAATATACCAATAAATACATTTAAGTTATGGATTGAATGATGAACTCCTATGGAAAAGAGGACTTGAGAGTAAGGGCAATAACTTTGGTAAGAACTCTCTCAAAGTTATCTTCAATACTCGCTCAAATTCCAAGAAGCAACTCAAGTGTTTATATAGAGTCAAATCCCAATGATAAAAAAACATGTAGAAATTTTTCGTTGTCGATAGCATCGAAGTTTCCTTCGATGTCATTGAACCTTCTTCGATTATATCAACTCTCTACACTTTGATTTTCAAATAAGTGCAGAATAGATTCTGTTTGATGTCATCAAACATCCTTCGATGTCATCAAAGGGCCCTTCGATGTCATCGAGAGATGGCTCGATGTCATTGAAATTTTCATTTGAAAATATCACTTGGTTACTGGACATATTGGCCATTATTACGATGTCATCGAATGTTCTTCGATGCCATTAAGTGAAAAATAGATTTTCCTATAAAAACACTCTGGACGGTTTAGTTCATATTTCAATGCCATTGAACAACCTTTCAATGTTATCAAAATTTGAATTCCGATGTCATCGAATGACTTTCAATGCCATCGAGAATATATAATTTTCCTTGTAAGCTTAATGAACAAACTGGTCCTCTTTTCGATGTTATCAAACTGTGTTTGATGCCATCGACTAACTTACTCTAATGTCATCGAAAGTGACTCGATTGCATCGAGTATACTTAGAGTAATTCAAACCTTGCTGGAGATATTAGGCCTTATATTGATGTCATTGAAATGCATTCAATGTCATCGAAACTTGCATTAAACTGCTTTCGATTCCATCGAATATATCCAGGTTTTTCACAGTTGGTAACTGGACTTGTAAGGCTCTGATTTGATGCCATCGAAGTTGTCTTGATTGCACTTTGATTGCAATCAATAGAACATGAATATTTCATATTTTGCTTCTATCTCCATAGGCTTTAAACAAACTCTAATTTAAGCTTACTAAGGGCCTGTTTGGGAGCGTGGATTTGTAACCCCCTGGATTCGGAACCCCCAGGATTAGAAACCCCCTGGATTTGTAATCCTCCCAGTGTGTTTGACACCCTGGATTGTGAATCAACTTTAATCCAAAAGTACCTATCCGTAGTATATTTACAGGGATTTGAATTTAATTACTAAATCAACTTTAATATATCTAATTAGCGAGATATGTAATTTTTTATACAATGGTTGTAATAAGCCCGCTAAAATATATGTTTTGCCCGAAAATGATGAAATTCCAAGTCTCAGATGGGTCACGAGCAGAAGATCATGTCTAAGTGACTAACCAACAGTTTTTATTCGTTGATTTACATGGACAATGTTTGGACAGTGTTGATCATCATTAGTGGGCCATGTGCCCAATAGAATGATAGTGTATAGTGACACACATGTTACACGTACAACTATTGAAATGATTTTAGGTGTAATCCAAGCTCTTGCTGTGGATTGCAAACCCCCTTAAAGAGGGGATTGGAAACCCCTGGATTTGAAACTCCCAGTTACTTTATGCTGCCAAACAACCAGGGAATTGGAAACCCCCTCCAATCCACGATGCCAAACGACCCCTAAGGGTCTGTCTGGGAGCGTGGATTTGGAACCCCCTGGATTGGAAACCCCCTGGATTGGCAATCCTCCCGGTGTGTTTGACATCCTGGAGTGTGAATCAACTTTAATTCAAAAATACTTATACATGATATATTTACAGGGGTTTGAATTTAATTACTAAATTAACTTTAATATCTCCAATTAGTGAGATATATAATTTTTGACATTATGGTTGTGATAAGCCCGCTAAAATATATGTTTTGCCTAAAAATGATGAAATTCCAAATCTCGGATGGATCGCAAGCACAAGATCATGTCTGAGTGACTAACCAATGATTTCTAATTGTTGATTAATATGAACAATATTTGGACGGTGCTGGACAATGTTTAGACGGTGCTGATCTACATGAACAATGTTTGGACGATGCTGATCATCGTTAGTAAGCCATGTGCCCAATAGAATGATAGTGTACAGTGACATACATTTACACCCACAACTATTGAAATGATTTTAGGTGTAATCCAAGCTCTCACCGTGGATTACAAACCCCTTCAAAGAGGGGATTGGAAACCCCCTAGATTGGCAATCCCCAGTTGCTTTTTACTGCCAAACAACAAAGGGGATTTGAAACCCCCTCTAATCCCCTCCAATCCACGGTGCCAAACAACCTCTAAGGGTTTTACAAAAATGACTTTGAGCAAGTTTAGATATATTCCAAGTGGTTCTTTTACCTGATAGGGTTTGGTTTAGGAAGTGAGGCTTAATATACCGGTAAAACGTACTCGAACTTCTTGAACTTGATGAGTTTTAGTTTAGTACTCTTCATATGAGGCTCACTTAACACTGGGACTCAACATTCACGTACATTAACAAATAAGCGTACTTTCACACTCGATCGCTCTCCGTATTTTTTTCGTTTCAATCGCTCGACCAAGCTTCTCGGCTGTATTTTATTTCCTGGCTTCTCTCAGCGGCTTGGTTTATTTTGGACGCCTCTCGACCACTCTTTCAGCTTTTGTATGCCTTTCGGCCGCTCATTCCACTTTTGTATGCCTCTTGGGTGCTTAATTTGTTGTTGGACACCTCTCGGCCACTGTCTGCTTTTGGACAGTTGTTGGTCATGTCTTTGATTTTATCATTCTATCAACCGTGATTCCGTAAAAAACACTCCAAATATCTTTGAAGATCTTTAGCATGCTATGTCTTTCCCTTATTATAACATGTCTTTTCCAATTGGATTTTCCAAGAAATGTCAGAAATATAGTAAAACATTGCCTCCCACATCACTTCGTCTTTGGTAAAAGGTGAATCCAATGTTTATTCGTTGTTTGGCGTAATAAATGTGATTGCTCGACCGTGTAAAAATATCAATTTCGGTTATCTTGGTCAAACTTAGTTATCTTGATCGAAAAATGTCAAAGTCGTCCTACTTGGCCGAACTTATCCATCTTTGTCAAAAAAACAACAAATTCAGTCATCTTGACCGAACTCAGCTATCTTAGTTAAAAAATAGAAAATTTTACCATCTTGGTTGAATTTAGAAGTCTTAGTCGAAAAACATCAAATTTAGCCATCTTGATTAAAAAAAATAAAAAATGGTAAAATTAACCATTTTGGTTGAACTCAGTCATCTTGGTTAAAAAACATCAAATTCATCAATATTGGTCGAACTCGGGCGTCTTGGTCGAAAAATGAAAAATTCGGTCATCTTGGTCGAATTCAACCATCTTGGTAAAAAAACAGTAAATTCGGCCACCTTGGTCGAACTCGGATATCTTGGTCGAAAAATGGCAAATAAGGCCATTTTGGTCGAAAAACCTCAAATTCGCCCATCTTGGTTGAATTCGGACGTCTTGGTCAAAAAAATGGCAAATTCAGTCATATTGGTTGTCTTGGTCAAAAAAACAACAAACTTGGCCACCTCGGTCAAACTCAGTTGTCTTAGTCGAAAAACGATAAATTCGGCCGTTTTGGTCGAAGTTGACCATCTTAATCTAGAAAAAGGCAAATCAACCATCCTGGTCAAACTCAGTCATCTTGATCGAGAGACGGTAAGTTCGATTGTCTTGGTCAAACTCGAACATCTTAATTGAGAAATGAGAAATTTGGCCATGACAAGGGTGACTGTCACTCAATCCATTCCGAATAAGGCTTATATTTGTCTGAAGTAGTAATACGGCTGAGAACTTAGCCTACGACTTCCTGGACCATTTGAATAATTTGGTCATGATTCAAACGACGAGATTCGACTATTTGAGGTGGTCCATGGTCTACTTGGTTTTGTCTTTTGTGATTTGCTGAATTCCCAAGGAATAGTTGTCTCCCAGGTATACCCTGGTTTCCTTCTTTAGGAATAACATTCATAACTTCCCATTTTGGTCGCTTAAACTTAGCAGGTGGTGGAAGATTACACACTTCCTATAACACCCTTGATTTTCGCTGTTTTGGGATTTATAAAAAATCTTTTAAATATATTTTTAATAACTAGCCACGTCATCACTTACGAACCTTTGATGCTCGAGGAGAGCTTATACGCGATTGGTATCGATAAAGAACCGTATAAATAAGATTGATCAACTGTAGAAAACTAATGAACCCAACCGATCACTTAAACATCAAGTTTATCCCCATGATTTGTTCACATAGGGCCCAAATATAACCGACCTACCACTGATTAATCAAGACAATCGTAACTAAATTAAAAGATTTACCCAAAGTCGAGTCAGATAAGGCCCAGATCTTGACTAATTGACCAAATCAACCCAGTTACTCTTTTAGCCTAAAACTGACGGTTTATGGTGATCATGACCGAATCACCATTTTCGTTAATTTCGAATAGGCCATACTGTGAACTTAGTTAATCCATACATCAACAATTGCGCCCAAGAAATCCCCCACCCAATTTATTCTGGAAACGCCCCGATTACCCGAACAAGCTCTACACCATTCATTAGTGGGCCGTTAGTTTCAAAATTATAGAGTAATGTTCGTCTCACTAGGCTTGTGATCCATCGCGGATGACAGACTCAGATGACACCCGAAAATAGACGATTCACGCTGTCAAGTCAGTACTTGTAAAGTACAACTTGCCCTAGCACAGGCAAAAAATCTGAATTTTAAGGCAAATAGCCCCACCTCTTAGGATAGTAAATTAGGACATCTCAATCATCGGATTCCACCCAAATTTGCACCATAGGCTAGAAATATTTCTTTGCCCTTGTCCACAAAATCTAACCATTGATCGTAGAACAGTGACCGTTAATCGCGAATCAGGCCGCTGCAGCAAAACCCCACATCCGTTTGGGATCAAACTTTACCCAGCCCTTTATCGGGCCGTGGGGCACCTATCTCATAAATTAGATGGGCCAGGGGGCTATCAGAGTAGCCCCAATAACCAGAATGGGCCCCATAGGGCCATTGAAGGCACTTCATGAAATTCAGGGCCAACAGAAATAAATCTGGACCTATATAAGTTCAACCCTCTCTCATTTGCTGAGATTCCAGCAGCTCAAATATGAGGGGGGGAGAGAGAGAGAGAGAGAGAGAGAGAGAGAGAGAGAGAGGGCCATTATGGTGTACATGTGAGCTTGGTGCTTGGAATTTGAAAATTCCGGCACCCTCACCTCTCTATTGCCAGAAAGCACCGACACATTTCGTTGTTGGAGCGAAATTCCGCCCCATCTAAGGTAAGATAGGGTCCTAAAACTCATTTCCTTGTTTATTAGCAACATGCATGTAATTTTCTGTCCGCTCCACGTAATGCAGGGCCTCGGCACCTCGAGCTTGCGGACCCGGCATCTCTATGACAATCTCATCAACTTCCGACCAAGAATAGGTGCGAACCATTATCTTTAGGTGGCCGATTATCGTGCCTAGCGTAGGTTTAATGAATGTGTGTGGTGAAATGTTAGTGCATGTTGCTAAAATTTCATTTGGATTGCATGAATGAGATAATATATTAGGAATTGTTAAAATTATGGGAAGGGTTTGACCCTAATGCCTGTAAATATGTGACTTGTTGATTTACATGTTCATGTAAGGTACAAATATTTAATTTTTTCCAAAATGTCGCTAATTGGTTGTTGATTTCTTGAATAGGTGTTAATTATGCTTGGAATGAAGGCATAAAATGTTGTAAATTGCTAATTGGTGGTTGATTTCATGATTTTATGATTAATTATGCATGGGTGAAGGCATGGAATGTTGTAAATTGGCTGACTGGTTGAGTTACTTGCCTTAATATTCGATGTACGACTGAATTAAGTACTTCATGATTGATGTATGGAAGATAAACTTTGTTGTATTATTATATGACTACCCATGTGATGTATAGGCTGGATTATGATATGCATAATCTGTAAATTTAAGTGGAGCTTTACATGTTGTTGTCCATCTTGTCACAATTGTTGAAATATGTAGAACATAATCCTCGTAGTTTGGTGAAGATTGGTGTATTGTTATCCATATACTTCGAATGCTGGATTTTGTTTCCATTTGTGAAATTATTCATGAATTTGCTGAATTTATGTCATCCATCTGTGAACTTGTCCTCTCATCAATTGGCCAACAACCGAAAATTATTTGGGAATCACATCGTTAGATCAGCCCATGGGTAAATCTGGCCTGACTAGTTAAGTTGTAAATTGTCTCAGGCCGTTTAGTTTACAGTTTAACTTGTGGGGGCATATTGATTCTTAGGTCGGTCATCCTTGTATGTTAACCATGTTTGATCACGCCTATATGAACCCGAAGTATCCTGAGACCTTTGTGCCCACTATTAATTGTAATTTACAGCCCACAAGACTCATGAGCCGAGGATGAACTCTATGCCCGTGCTGTTGGCCTATGTTGGGGTGACGAGCCTCTCTGAGTGTCCAGTGAGCACTTAGACTCGTGAACCGGGAACGGTGGTATGAGATACTGTACCCGTGTTGTCGACCTGTGTTGGGGTGATGACCTCCATGTAGTGACCGCAAGTAGGATATTTAAGTCCCAATCTATTTCGTCTATGTTCATACTACTTTTTGGGACTGACGACCTCAATATAGGGCTAAGGGTCGCGAGAGTCATATGACCATGGTCCTTGAGCCGCGATTAGGGCAATAACTCCATTAGGGTATTCCGGTTTCCCCAACCTGCAGAATGAATGAACTTAACTAATCAACCTGGCTAACATGTTCCACGGCATTACATTTATTATTGTTGGCGATTATGCAGTCGAGGTCGCTTTTGAGAGAGTGTTGGTTCATTGTGAACGTGAGATGTCGTCGCTTGAAGAAGTGTTGGTTTGTGAGGAGCATGCATCATATCATCACGATGCATTTGCATTAACAACAGTGTTTAGGATTCTATTTTGTTTGCTGTTCATTAAATGTATCCTATGCATGATAAATTGTGTGCCTATTACTAATGGTACCACTGAGTTAGCTACTCACTCACACTCTAGGATGGTGTTCTAAAACACCAACCAGAATCTGGTATAGATGCGGGTACCTTAAAGCGGGACGCACTGGACGATGTCGATGCAGACGACGGTGAGGAGCGAACGCACTCCTAGACTTCGGCGATTTCTTATAGTTTATGGTTGGATGGTCACATGACATGGACCAGGGCCCTAGTCATCGTGAGATATTTATCTGGGTGGGTCTAGTTCCCGGTTGGATTTTCTTGGTACTGTATTTTGGATATTTACATGTTTAGCGGCCCATATTTACATTTTATGATATTCTCATTCTTATGGTTTGCTAACCCGTCATTGCTTATAAATAAACCCAGATGCATTAAAATCTGGAGCCCATTAGGGCATACGTGGCACCCAGGAATTCGAGAGCCAAGTTCCTACTCGGCCCCTGAATTTTGGGGGCGTTACACTTCCTGTATTGGAATAGGCATATTTTGTTGCAAAAGAGGTACCTGTAGTGTCAGCTATGGTGCTGGTGCCACAGGTGTTCTTTCGACAAAGAAAGCCATCATCCAATCCATGTTTTTGGCATTACTAGCAATTCATTTGCCTAAAAATTTATCCCAAACTCATGAATGTTCGGCGATATGCTGATTTTCGTGTTGCATATCGAACATTCTAACCGACATAATCTCAATAGGATCCTTTGAGCATATTGCTTTTACCTGACTTTCATACTGGCTTATGTTATAGTCCCATTGGGGGGCGGGGGTCAAAAAAATGTTGGCTTCTTGCACGACCGGTGCGCAGTAATTATTTATGACAGCCTAGTAGTTGTGAGTCCTACCAGGCGTGCCAAAAAGTTGGTTGCTAGTCTTATTTTTAGTTATGCGGGCATGCCGAAATCTATACATCGGCTTGATCCAAACCGATCAACTTTAACCTTGAGCTACAAAATAAGCAAACACGTCCAATATAAACGTATATGACCAGATTCTAAGAAGATAGATTGCTTACTCAACCACTTGCATAATTTGATAATGATCATGCGATAATCGGAGGGTGAGGTTCTTCCTCTGAAGATAAGTTACTTTGTGCCTTCCACAAGAAATGACTTTCAGAATATCAGTGCAAATCAAACAAAATGAAAAACTCACAACCGATCGCTAGGAGCAATTGAAAGAATATGTCTCTTAAATAACAACTTGATATTGGATTAAAAAAACAAATCCAACGAATGAGCATAGACTTGGATTACAACTAAAGATTAATTATATCTAAGGATTACCGCTACTTGATTAGTGCTACTCTTATAAAAAGCTAAGATAAAGTAAGTTGATATGATAAGTTTGTTTGATTGTTGTATTTGGATTAGTTTGTTGTTTGCAATTTTTTGGTTCCTATGTTATTTATAGAGTTCTATTACAGCTTGTTCTTCCATATTATTTTTTCATTACTGCAACAGTTATGGTAGTCGAAAAGTCTTTCTAGATCCTTCTATTGTTATATTTCCCTTTCATGACTGTTCCTCATCAATCAGCCAAGCTTTATTTCTCTCAATTGCCACCCGCCCTTCGACCACATACCACCCCCATCTCTTTTGTTGGTCGCTCGCCCGCCCGTGCTCCACTCGACTGCTTTCTGTGTCTTTTCGTTTTAATCGCTCAATCAAGCTTATCGGCCGCATTCTGTTTCCTAGCTTCTCTCCGCTTCTCGGTCTATTTTTAGACACATCTCACCTGATCTTTTCCCTTCTTGTGCCTCTCAGCCACTTGTTCCATTGCCTTACACCTCTCGGCCACTCGATTTGCTATTGGACACATCTCGGTCACTTAATTTGTTTTTGGACACCGATCAGTCACGTCTCTTATCTTATTATTTTATGAGATGTGATTCTGTAAAAAATATTTCAAATATTTTAATGATATTTAGCATAAGGTATCTTTCTCTTACCATAACACGCACCCTTTTCAATTAAGGGTCGTTTGGCACCTTGGATTGGAGGGGATTGGAGGGGATTAGAGGGGGTTTCAAATCCCCATGGTTGTTTGGCAGCATAAAGCAACTGGGGATTGCCAATCCAGGGGTTCCCAATCCCCTCTTTGAGGGGGTTTGTAATCCACAGTGAGAGCTTGGATTACACCTAAAATCATTTCAATAGTTGCAGGTATAAATGTATGTCACTGTACACTATCATTCTACTGGGCACATGGCCCACTAACGATGATCAGCACCGTCCAAACATTGTTCATGTAGATCAACACCGTCCAAATATTGTCCAAAGATCGGTCCAAACATTGTCCATATTAATCAACGATTAAAAATTGTTGGTTAGTCACTCGGACATGATCTTGTGCTTGCGGTCCATCTAAGACTTGGAATTTCATCATTTTTAGGCAAAGCATATATTTTAGCGGGCTTATCACAACCACGGTGTCAAAAATTATATATCTCACTAATTAGGGATATTAAAGTTGATTTAGTAATTAAATTCAAACCCCTGTAAATATACCATGTATAGGTATTTTTGAATTAAAGTTGATTCACACTCCAGGGTACCAAACACACCTAGAGGATTGCCAATCCAGGGGGTTTCCAATCCTGGGGGTTGCGAATCCAGGGGGTTCCAAATCCACGCTCCCAAACAGGCCCTTAGGTTTCCTAGCAGCGGTTATAAATAGAGTACAATGGAGGTTTTGGAACGTGTGCATTGCTTATTCATGCGTGGATTTTTCTTATGGAAATATATGGTATTTCACGTTTTCACGAAGCATTCAGAGCATGGGCCATGCAAACGGGGACAGCAAATGCATTCTATTTTGTTTCTTCCGTGTTCAATGTTTCATCATATCAAACAGAAGAACTTTGATACTCTGGGAGAGTGTGATAGATGATACGCAGGCACTAATAAATTACTTAGATACATCATACATGGCATACAAGTAATTCAATTTAAACGGTCTAAAGTAATGGGTCTCAGTTTGGATATACTATGGACCTAAAACAAGATTATTTAATAATTTGACTCTCAGATTGGCGGGCATTTATTGGACGGTTGATAATGAAAAATATCCAATGGTCTTTTTTCAACGAACAAACGTCCAAAAAACTGAGATCAGGATCATCCACCTAATCTATTTCGGTAATGGGACTTAAGGAAAGTTGGTTCCACGTTTTTTAGTCCGGTTTAATGGACGATTTCATAATGCCTGCGTATCAAGTGTCATACGCTGTCAAAGTAACATATAAATCCCTTCTCATAAAGTGGGACACGAACCCTTCAATAACTCTCTCTCTTTGTCGGTTTGATAATTCCACACGCGTGCGGGAATCGTGGAAAGGTGGAACATGTGTGTGAGATTTGATCTCTTAGTCAGTTGGGCAACAGTATTTTATTTTCTGATCTAAAATCAGGCCAGATTACACCTCAGGTGAGTCACGGCGTACTACAGAACAGACTGTCGGATGTATACAATTGTTTTAACCGTCTCTTTCTTTTGTACGTTTGGGCCCATCTGAGTTAAGCTCTCTGTTTTTTTAGAAGCATTATTTCCGACCTGACGAAAGGTTCAGATCTCCAGCACGTGTTTCATGGTAGCACGTGTGCACTGGGTGTTGTTGGACGTGACGCGGATTGCGTCGTACCCCCGCCCGTCTCCAGCTGGGAACGGGCAGGATCTTTGAGTGGCCATCGTGATGTATGGGTTAATGGGTGTCTTATCCACACCGTCTATCCATTTTTTCGAGTAAAAACCAAAAATGAGCCAGATACAAGGCTCAAGATGACTACAAAATTTGTATTAAATTCTTACCACTGAAAACTTCCTGGGGCCACGTAAGTTTTGGATGGAGCTGATACTACGTGATTTTATGAATTGGTTGTATGGCAAATAAACATCACGGTCCGCCCTATAAAAGTTTTAACGGTAAGAATCATTATCACCGCTGCTTCCTGTGGTGTGGTCCACTTGAGCTGGAATCTGGCTCATTTTTGGGATACTACACTAAAATCATACGAAAAAATGGATGGAAGGTGTGGATAAGACCCATACATCACGTTTGACCACTCAAAGCTCCTGCCCGTTCCCAGCTGGAGACGGGCGGGGGGAGGACGGAATCCGCGTCCTGTTAGGATAAGAAACAGATCCAAAGCTCGGAGGATTGAACGCTGAGAACTTGTTAAAATGACGTGAGTTTTTGGATCAAGCAGCAGGTCTATGTGAGGAGGTTCTAAGTTTCCATTGAAATGGACGATGGATCTGATGATCTGGACCGTCTATTCCATATCATACAGTTTCCAAATGGTTGTTTAAATTTTGACAGGAGGAATGATCCTGTTGTCGTATGGCATGCTAAGTTAACATGTTGAACCTTTTTCTACCGCCATGTGGAGGGCTGCCGACCACAAAATCAACCTGCTCTATTGTAGACATAAGGTGGACCACATCTGCGTCAGATCATTGTACGTCTATTTGATTTTGACAGTTTGGTCCGCTCTCAAAGTGGGCCGTCCTATGCCATGGTCTCTTTATGAATGTACAATTCCCTGCTTCCACAGTAAAACAAGTCTCCATGGTGATATCCGTTTTTTAGTGGGGCCCATCTTGTAGTCAGGACATGGGACCACCACACCCATGATTACAAGAACAAATTGTTGGTAGAGATGAGGTCCACCATACACTTCATTCATTCATACTGTTGTGTTTTTACACCATAGAAGGAGAACGGAATACCTACTTCCAGCCCGTTGGATTAGTAGACCACTTCTTGAATGGCCCATAAACTACTGGATTGTTGGACGGCCAGGATGGATTGGACGTCATAGTGGGAGATGATACAATTGAGCCGGCAAAACAGGAATATGGTAGAGCCAGCTCTCAATAGCACACGCAGCCCGGTAAGTTACTAATCGGGACCAGCCATCTTGTTTCCCGTCTTATAGGAGATAAATGGTTAAAAACATATGTCGATCGGATGATCCTAGTCATCCATTCAGTGTTCTTAAAAGCAACGGTATAGAACAAGAAATGGCGGAGTAGCAGATGGATAGATGGCACGTCATTACCGGACGCGGATTGCGTCCTACCCCCGCCCGGACGGCCGGACGGTAATCCGTCCGGGCAGGGCTCTGTGGAGCCCACCGTGATGTAACTGTTTTATCCTGCCATCCAACGATTTTTTCAGAAAATTTTAATATGTGAACCAAAAAATGAGGCAGGTCCAGTGCTTGAATGGACCACAAAGGGGGGATTGAATGTCCACCATTAAAAGCTTCTTAGGAGCCAGAGAAGTTCCGGATCAAGCTGATATTTGTGTTTTCACTTCATCCACGTTTATGTAACCTTATGACACTACAAGAAAGTAGGCCTTTAGCCTCAATTTTTTAGCCTCGGGTTCAAAAAAAGGAGGCTAAATGTGGTTATTAGCCTCGGCTATAAAGGAATTGAGGTTAAAAATTCATTTTTACTCTCGGTGGATGTGAAAACCGAGCCAAAAGTCTACCCTTTGCCTCGGTTGGAGAAATTGAGGTCAAAAGTCTGCCTTTTGCCTCGGTTGGTGAGCAACTGAGGCTAAAAGTCTGCCATTTCGCCTCGGTTGGTGAGAACTGAGGCCAAAAGTCTGCCCTTTTGCCTCGGTTGGTGAGCAAGTGAGGCTAAAAGTTTGCCCTTTTACCTCAATTAGTGAGCAAGCCAAAAGTCTCATCAACGGTTGGTTAGCAACTGAGGCCAAAAGTCTGCCCTTTTGCCTCGGTTGCTGAGAACTGAGACCAATAATATGCCTTTTTTATTCGGTTGTTGAGAACCAAGGCCAAAAGTCTACCCTTTTGCCTTGGTTGGTGAGAAACTAGGCCAAAAGTCTGTCCTTTTGCCTCGGTTGGTGAGAAACTGAGGCCAAAAGTCTACCTTTTTGCCTCGGTTGGTGAGCAACTGAGGCTAAAAGTTTGCCCTTTTGCCTCGGTTGGTGAGCAACTGAGGCTAAAAGTCTTCCCTTTTGCCTCGGTTGTTAAGAACTGAGGCCAAAAGTCTGCCTTTTTACCTCGGTTGGTGAGAAACTAAGGACAAAAGTATGCCCTTTTGCCTCGGTTAGTGAGAAACTGAGGCAAAAAGTCTGTCTTTTTGCCTTGGTTGGTGAGCAACTAAGGCTAAAAGTTTGCCCTTTTGCCTCGGTTAGTGAGCAACTGAGGCTAAAAGTCTGTCCTTTTGCCTCGGTTGTTGAGAACTGAGTCCAAAAGTCTGCCCATTTGCCTCGGTTGTTGAAAAACCGAGGTCAAAAGTCTACCCTTTGGATGGTTGGTGAGAAATCGAGGCCAAAAGTCTCCTTTTGCTTCATGTGAGCAACTAAGACTAAAAGTTTGCCCTTTTGCCTCGGTTGGTGAGCAACTGAGGCCAAAATTAATTTCACGAAAAGATTATTCGTACCATCGTCAATTCGATTCTATAGGGCCCTGTTTAGTTGCCAATTAGACCAAAAAAAAAAAAAAAAAAAAGAGCGACATGGCGGTGGTGTGGAGTACCTGGCAGGAATGCCCTTATTTAGCCTCAATCCAAAAATCAGGTTGATTCAGCATTCAGTTCAGCTTCCTTATAAAATTTATAACTCAAAACATCTAAATTCACGTGGTATGACCCACCTATGTTTTGTAATGATTTTTTGTGTAATTCTTTCATCCTAATGAAGCACATCAGATGAATGGATTGGATGTTGGGTAAACACTATGGTGGCCCCTACATAAAAGATAATATTGGGCATCCCATCCTAACTTTTTGCTACGGCATGGACAACTGAACTTCTAGGTGGTCATGATATTTGGGTTCCATTTAGAGCATGTTTTATGTTTGGGTTGAATCTCATGAAAGTTTCACTGGAACACGTGAAAATCCACCTTTTAGCCTCAGTTTTGAAACCGAGGCAAGAAGTCACCTTTTAGCCTCAGTTTTGGAACCGAGGCAAAATGTCTACCTTTTAACCTCACTTTCATACGAACCGAGGCAAAAAACGGACACCTATATATAAAGCAACAGACACGTGTCATTTTCGCTACTAGAGTTTCAACTTCGTTGAGCGGAAGAGAAGAAAGGAGAGAAATGGCGTTGAAGGTATGTGGAATTTCTAATTTTCCTCTGTAAATTCCTTCAATTACCTCCAACGATGGAATTTCTAGCTTAGGATTTCGCTTTTTCTTCGCAGAGATTTTTTCGATTTCTCTTTTCTCTTTCCGGTTTTGAATCTCTCTGTTTGATTACTTACTCCATGTAGAAAACATGGAGAAGAAATTCAGATCGGTTATTTTTTTAGATGAAGAAAATCTCGATCGGTTTTTTTTTTTTTTTTTTGGATCTCGAAGAGATGGAACCATTGTTGCATCGATTTTAGTGAAATTCCTTCAGATCTAAAGTAATTCCAGACATGCATAGATTAGAAGGGGGATATTGTTCTAGATCTTATCATGAATCGGGCATATTCTTCTTTGGAATCTCTTTAGGGGAAATTTTAACTTCGTTAGACTGCGGACCGAAGTTAGATCTGATGAGAAAGTGTTGAAATCCTGCCGATTTCTGGTAAGATCTTAGGCCTCTAAGTTCTCTTTTCTTTGATTTGTTTTGTACGGATGTTTGGATCTTGTCATCGTTTGGAAATTGGTATTCAGAGCATAAAGCATTGGAATTGTCCAATCTGAAGTAAATGTCCATGATCCAATAGAGAAATGCATGCAAACGCAAGGATGCATCATAGATGTAGGATCAATGTGACATACATTTCGATAACAGGTTACTTAAACTTTCAATTCAAGCTTATGTTTGGATTAGCATGACTAATGATTTGATACATTTGGATGGAAACATGAAGATGAAATATTGGATGTGAGTCAAAATCAGATCAGAGGGAAGCTTCCTTCGTTTCATCCATTACTATCCCTTTGGGTTTTGTGGGTTGGTAACAATTTGCTAGATGGATCTATACCACCTGGGCTCTTTGGGAGTTCCATGCAGCTAGAAGAATTGGATCTCAGAAGAATGGATTTTCAGGTAAAGAAATTGCTGATGATTTTAAGTGCATACACATTATCTTTAATCTACACATCCTTGTTTTGCACAAAGTTTCTGTGGAAAGTAATGCATCGGTTGTATTATGCTTTGTTGGCCTTCTTCTTTTTTTGTCAATTATTTGAATTTGAAATTTTGAATCCAACTTGTGGAGCATGTTTTCTATATGACAATTTTTTGTTGTATGAGAATCCAAGTAAATTTTTGATGTCTGCTCGTAACTTCAATTTTATTGCATTGGGTTTGGGTGGGTGGACTATTATGAGTTGATGTCAACTTTTAAATTTCCAATGCAAATTTTCATGGTGTTTGAGTTGCTGGCATTATGTTGATTCATTTTCTGACAAGAAACTGTATGAGATGTTTTGTAATGGAAAATTTTTTCACTTCTGTTTTCGTATTTTGTAGATATGTAGGGCATTGGCTTACATTCATGGTAATGTTGGAGTATCATACTTGCCATGCAGGCCATGCCTCACTTCAGTAAAAAACAAAAAATAAAAAAAATAAAAAAAATAAAAAATAAAAAGAAGAAAAAGAGGATGAAAGTGAAGTACAAAATTAGGTCAATGGTATGGATCACCCAAAAATGTTCCATGGATCACCAAACAATGTTTGAGACTTGTATGAACAGGCACATCCAGACCCGATAAATCCTCATTGTTTAGAAGAATTTGAACAAGGAGATCATGCTTCATAGATTCTGCATGTTTTCACTTGCTAACAAAAACAAGCAATATGTTTGATAATTCAATAAATAACAAGACTTGTCGATTAAAGATATACTTCCATTCTAATTAGTGATTGTTGATGTAGGTTATACTATGCATTTTACATTGCAAATTCCCTTTTAACCTTAGCAAGGGCATTCTCATTTGTGTTTGGTGGTTTACGTGCTGCAGTTCAGGTGCATACTAAGCTTCTGAACAAGCTTATCAATGCACCTGTAATATTTTTTGATCAAAATCCAAGTGGAAGGATACTTAACAGGTCAGAATAGGATATAGCATCTCAAAGCTTCTTTCTATTTTGTACGGTTTTGGTTAGCCCACATGAACCTCTCTACATGTAGCTTACATGCCAACCTGGCACATGTAGCAGACATCCGAACCATGCAAACAGTGGGGCTCACTGTGTAGATGAACTGGCCCAAAAGCTCATCAGGTAACACATCTATGGGTGAATCTTAACCACTGACAATTTTTTAAACCCATCCATTATGTTTGTAAACGTGTGGCCACCTTATGAGTTGATCTGCCCTTCTTAGCCATGTATCTACACACACGTCCACCTGATGCATGGTCTGGACTTCCACATCGTGAAGTTGCCATGCGTGTCCACATATAGAGATGCATGTGGAAAGGTGCGCATGGGCTTAGCGGAACTCCTGTATGGTGTATTTGTTTATATATTAGTCTTTATTTTCAGTGTTATCTTCAGATCTATATACTATTGATGATTCTCTCCCATTTATTCTTAACATTCTCTTAGCAAATTTCTTTAGCCTTGTCGGCATTGCAATAGTTTTGTCATATGTACAGGTAAAACCAGAAGGCTTTTTGTTGTAACAATCCAGATATCTGATTGGACTTTTAGTTCTGTATGATCATATTTCTTAACACTACCTAGATAAAGTATGTTGTTCAGACATTTAATTGATATGTGCAGATTCTGTTTTTGCTTCTATTATTACCGTTTTGGTATATCTACAAAAAATTGCAGGTAGGTGTCTAATACAATTTCTTTCTGCTAATATTTATTCCTTAATGATGAGCATACTTGGGATGATGATAGTAAAAACCCAAATTATTTATTTTCAAGTTAATCTGTATGGTTTTATGATTATGTCCATTTTCCTAGTTTATTTCTAAGAAAGTAGGCGAAACTAGTATTTTTAAGAAAGGTAATAGTAGTAGGCAAAAGAGAGCATGCATGTAGTTGTTGCTTTTTTCTTTTTCTCATTCCTGCACCAGCTTCTAAATTTAGTCCCATACACTTTGCTAATTTGTTTGTGTGTGGAATATATGTAGATTTTCGTTTCTCCTAGAGCTAAACTCAGGATCTTTGCAGTTTAGTTATTGTGTTTTTATTCATTTCAACTCGTGAAACGCTTTTTTTTTTTTTTTTGGTAATTCCATTTCACACATGTGCCTACATATTCGAGGGTGTGTTTAGTAGTGCTTGCGTGTTGGTGTCACTTTGTGTCTCCTTAAGGCCCTTTAACAATGATTTACCATCAAGTGAAATGGCAATCTGTTTTCCATTTTATTCTCCTCCAATAGCAACAATTGTCAGTGATTAGGGCCTTTTGGCTAAAATTTATCTTTACCCCTCGTATATACTTAATGAGATAGTTATGAAGTGTTTGTTTGGGAGTCTTGGTGGCTCCATTGTCATTTAAATCCTTGTTTTGTGATAATTTCAGAGACAGGTTAGCTACAAACTATTATTAATTGTTATAAATGATGACATGGAAACTCATTAGACTTCAAATGTGAACAAGAGCGTGGGCATCCGTTGAAAGGAATGAAGAGATTTTATTGGTATTTACTCAAGTACATTATAAGATTTTGAGCTTATTTTTTGCTGTTGAAAATGAGTGCCTCCAATTGTATAAAACTCTTCCAATTGATGAAATTGAGAGCTCTGTGCAATGATATTTTCGATGGCATACAGATCATGCCTTCCAACAAATTTTGAACTAGTTGGGCTTCTTCTGTTGCTTCAGTTTGTAGGGCCACTTCTTGAATCCACCGTTTTATGTTGTAGCACTTGAGGAGAGGAGAATCCATCGGTGTGTGGCACTTCATGTGAGATCTGGCTGGCAATGCAAGGCCTTTATATTTGTGGCATCCTAAAAATGAGGCTGGACACCCCACCAGATATAGGCCCCATCAACAATATTAGGTTACCAATATTAGCCACGTTTTTTTTTTTTTTTTTCCTTTCTTTCAACTGCACTACTGTACTTAGGATGGCCATTCCAAATTTAGCTTGTTAGTCTAACAAATAGTGCCTTAGTCTTTCATATCAGGTTTAATACGTCCAGAATGTTGATGTCAATGGAGTTGGTTGGATTTCCCATTCTTCAGGCTTTTGACTGTAAAATAATATTTGATCCTCGAATTGTTTTTCATGATCTTGCTTCCAAGAAGAAATTTCTATTCTCTAACTATCTCTCTCCTTGCTTCTTTGAAATCCTCGATTCTGACTCCAGTCGGATTTTCCAGACCATCCACATAGAGGTTTTAATCCCATCGAATCTGTATTTCATCCCATCATTTTTAGAATTGGATTCTCTTCCTCGGCTAATGTAGTTGGGGCTAGAGCCAAGAGGCTCATAGTGGAATGGGCAACTAATGTAAAGGGCTTGAATGATGTTGATTTTTGTGTTTTAGGGGGTTAGAGTCTTTTTGCTATCTCGTAACTAGTCTCTTTTTCTCTCTTTTCCCTGCTTTGTTTTCCTTTTTCATGTTTTAATAAATTCCTCCAGTTGCCTTTAAAAAAAAATGGTAGAAGAATTTCAACCATGGGGCCAATATTTTCAACAGTGAAGATCTTTGGGGCATGACTGATTTATGAAGGAGCCCACCAGATGAAAGGTCTTGGGCATGGAAATGTGGAGCCCGCCTTTTAAAAAAATAAAAGAAGAAAGAAAGAAAGAAAGAAGCAGTTATGTTGTGCTGAGCGTTGTATGTTTCCAGGACAAGTTAATCCAAAGATTGAAGCTAAGCTGTCCATGCAGAATGGCAACCAAAATGGCACTCTAGAAGACTACACATTCATTGTACGGCTTTTTGGGAAAATTATGATTTAGTGATTAAAGTCTACAGCTACCTTTAACTAAAAAAAGTCACAACACCTGTTATAATGGGAAAGGTCATTCTCCATTGTGTGACAAAAAAAATGCCTGTTAAAATAAGATCCATTATTTTGAAGCTAACAACCATTATATAATGGAATTATGGTCACTTTACGGAAGTTGTTTTCTAATTGTAACTGTGGTATGCTTAGTTTCATAAAGTTGTTTCAGGAGTTGTATGTTGTTGCCTTGTTGGTTTTGATTTTTCAATTTCCATACCAGAAAGTTATGAACAACATACATGCACATGAATCCCAATGTAGATATATTGTAGTGAGGTCAGAAAAAATAGGAAACTTGCTTTTGGAATGCTACGTGGCATACTGTTATGATGCTGATGTTTTGAAGAGTTATGGTTGGTCTCTCTTACTCCCTCTGTTAGAAATTGCATGAAGATGGAGCCTTCTACTCATTTGATTCATCTCATGTAACTTGGACATCTACATGTGTGCCAATATTGGACATGGTAGCTTGTAAAACTTAGATTGGTTGTCTCAACACAAATATTTAAAATAGTAAAATAATATAGTGTTTAGTATATTGTAATGTCAATTGTAATCTTAATAACCAGATTATAGCTTCCTTAACTTTGGGTGGGGCTCCAAACGCAATTATGTTGCCTTCAAGTTGGGATTGAAAGAAATGTATATGCAATTTGACACTAATTCCCCAAATCACTTGTGCATCCAGATGCAGCCTAAGCATTTTTAAGTATCTCTAGCTAGTTAATCATTATCATTACCTTGGTTTGCATTAGTAGGAGCTGAAACTAATTGCATTGCACACGTCACAACTACTATGCAAAATCACCCACGAACATGTGCATATGACTAAGCCTACCAACATAATTTTTAAACTCTTATTTGCTTAATACTACCATTTAATAAATAATATTCCGTGATGTTTTTTTTTATTTGAATGGTCAATATTCTGTCACTGCAAAATGTAGTATCATTTCTAAGCCTAAACGAGTTCCATTTTAATTTCATGTTCTTTAGGGAATACAAAAATACAGAAGCGCGTCGTCATCAAATCAAGGAAGATATTGGGGCTGGAGGAGGCCATGCGAATTAGGAGGTATGTCAATTTGGTACTAGATTCAAAAGTATCTTGAATAGAACAGAACTTGAAAGCTAAGGAATTAAAACTTGTTGAAATTGAGTCAACAGTCTAAGCTTTTTAGGCCCATGATGTATTGTCATTTCTTTGTTTTAATAAATTGAAAACATTTGAATGGACAATTGAAAATAGAACTCATTGAAATGAAAGCAAAAAATCATTGTCAAGGAATGTTTATTCATTGTGATTTTTGAACCATGGTGTAACCCTGATTGTTTCCATCCAATGAATGGTTTTGAGTATTGTACTATTGCTATATGTAGGCCCCATCTAGCGGTGTAATGCCGGAGGGGCAAGATTTACTACATGTTCGAATAAAATCTGGAGAATGAAACAGCATGACAAGAACTTGACAAAAAAAAAAAAAAAAAAACTTGATTGACAAGAAATAGAAAGACATTGCAGTTGAAAGAAGGGATCATTAGGTGTGTAGACTATCATATTCGATGTATGCATATCAGCTCTTGCAACCTCCCAAGTCCTACCTGGGGACGCATTTTAAAACTATCTTCAGATAGGCACTGAGGTAAGAGTACAATGCCTTAGATTGTGAGATAAAATGAGCAGATTTGATTATCACAAACACAAATAATGGTGTACAGTTGAAACAGGCCCAACGATTGTGTTTGGGCATCTGTAATACCCAGGGCCAACAGGGTGCCTGAGCCTCAAAGCATGTTGAGATAAAACAGGAAATCCTTTTGTTTTTTAATAGGAATCGCATTGATTTGCAAGGTGATTATAGCTGAAATAGTCATTACGTGGGCCTGTTGGACACTTTGATGTGTAAGTATTTCTGATGTAGATAGGCAACATCCTTTGTTTCCTATGACTGATACAAACTACAGGATGTTTTTTATGTTGATAGATGCTAGCTCCTTTTGTACTACAACCCTGTTTGATAGGCTGTGTCAAGGATGATTGGGTTTCTGTACCTCTGTTATGTGGTAAGAGCAATTGGAGTCTTGTGGAATGGATCAGCTGTACCTTTGTTATGTGGTACGCTCTGGATCTTAAATCATTTATATTGCCTATGGTTTTTATGCTCTTTTCAATTTCTTGATCATGTAACCTAAAACTATTTGAGAGTTGTTTGTGTTTAGGAGTGTAAGATCATATATCATGTAATGTCAGTGGTGGTCTCTTTATACTTTATATTATATGCATTTGGTCTCAAGATCCTGATTAACTCTTTCTGTGAGTAGTTTTGGACCTGAGCAATTCTGAATAATACCTCTCGAGTTTTGGACCTGAGCAATTCTGAACAATACCTCACGAAATACAGATGACTCTTTGCCATTCATAGATAAACTTTGCCATTCCGCCCTGATCTCAAGCATGCAGAGCTAAAACAGATGACTCTTTGCCATTCATAGATAAACTTCATATAATCCATATCCACTGTAAGCAACTTCCCATTGATATAATTATGACTGGAGCAAGGTTCTAAAACATGAACTCGACTCTCTGTGGCCCCAATCGAGGTCTTCGACTTCAACATGGACAACTGTCTCGATTATTTAATTGAGGTTTTCAGCTTTTGAAAATGATTTATCAGTAATTGAGGCCCCGTATGAATATTTTTCAGCTCTTATTGAGCCATGGGATAGACTGCACTTATATCATGTGAAGTTTGCTTGGAACTGCTTCACGCTTTAATGATTCTGCATGTGACATGATTATTTTGAACTTATATTTATTGTATAAATGCAGTTACTGATGGCCGCTATTCTAGAGCGACATTCGACCGGAATAGATTGCGCCCCAATCACTTTTACATCACACATGACACGTGATCATGGCCAGTGAGGTTGGTGTTGTAGACATCTTGCCAGAAGATGTGGCTAGGAAAGGAAGACATCTGATCGGTCCAAAGGGGACCTTACTGAAACAGTTCATGTGGAAGGCTAGGAAAGGAAGACATTTGTAGTTTGATTTTAGTACTTTAAATAAACCATTAACTGTTTTGTTGATGTTGTGCTGATTGTTGTCTTGATGAATGTTAAATGAGTGAAATATGCACAGGTTCAATCATTTGTTGATTATGATATTGTTAGCTTTGATTGATAGGGAAATGAGGTCAAAAACCGAATTTAGCCTCAGTTGATGCCAAAATATGCTAAATCCATCTTTAGTCTCGGTTTTGTCTCAGTTACATAAACTGAGACTACAACTCCCGTGGCTAAAGGCTTTAGCTTCGGTTGTTGAGAACTGAGGTTAAAAATAGTTTTACCTTCAATTGGAGGCAACCGAGGCTAAAATTTGGATTTAACCTCAATTGGAAACAAGGGAGGCTAAAATTTTAATTTAGCCTCATTTCGAGAAAACTGAAGTTAAAAGGGTCTTTTAGCCTCACTTGAAGAATCGAGGCTACAAAAGTCATTTTAGTCTCGGTTGCTAAAACTGAGGCTAAAGCTTTTAGCCACGGGGGATTCAACCTCGGTTTGGATAAATGAGGCAAAACTGAGGCTAAAGGCTTTAGCCTCAGTTTTAAACCTACCTCAATTTTGAAGTGAGGCTAAAGTCCCCTTTTCTTGTAGTGTGAATAGGTTTTATGATAAAAAAAAAAAAAAACGTCACCTGAGACCTTAGAAAGGTTTCAACGGTGGATGTCATATCAGTGCAGGTTCCTTTGGTGTAGTCTACTCAACCCTTAGACCTGCCTATTTTTTGGTTTACTCAACTCTTAGACCTGCCTATTTTTTGGTTCACATGTTAAAATTTTAAAAAAAAAATCATTAGACGGCGGGATAAAACAGTTACATCACGGTCGGCTCCAAAGAGCCCTGCCCGGACGGATTACCGTCCGGGCGGGGATAGGACGCAATCCGCGTCCCGTCGTTACCAAACTTTTGGTTCCTTCTGTAACGTGTCGTCTCCTATTCATGCATGTGGATGAACTTTTAAGGGACGTGGATTGCCTGCAGCGTGATCTCCGTGGGTCTCATCGTGATGTATATATTATATCCACTCCGTCCATCCATTTCAAAAGGTAGTTTTAGGCTATCTTACCGAAAAGGATTCAGCTCTAAACCTCAGATAGACCACACCACATGAAAACGTGGGGATTGAACGCTTACCATTAAAATAAAAACTTCTTGGGGGCCGTTTAAGTTTTTTTTTCTTTTTTTTTTTTTTTAAATCAAACAGATATTTGTATTTTTCCCTTCATACAAATCTTAGCCACCCTATGGATGGCTTGGATGGATATAAAGATCAGGATGGGCAATAAGAGGTTTCAACCGTGGGCGTGTTCATCCCCACCTTTTCCTATTGTGTGTTCCACCTGACGTTTTGATCTAACTCTTTTTCGGCTTCAACCTCTAAAGTATACGGATGAAATGGATGGACGGAATGGATATAATAAATAAATCACTATGAGCCCCAGGGAGCTTAGGACTGTGCAGTCACCAGCTATAGGCATTCAGCATCCAACCGTATGATAGTTCACCCATGTGGCGGACCGCAGAAAAACCGTATTAAATTAATGTAGAAAAAATATATATATATTAAAACTAAAAACTGTATCCCAACAAATCTCAAGGCATGATTCTTCTATGAGTTCACCTGCGGGCCGTCTTACCCACCAGAAAGCTACTTATGTAGAATATCATCACTGCTAAAACGGTGGGTCCATCATGAAGATCACCTGTCAAAAAAATAAAGCCGGTTCTCTTATCATCTTAGCCATACTTCTCGAATCAACAGATGAACGACGCTTTGACTCTCATCATATAAGGCTGGTCCACATAACGAGTGGATCAGCCCAAATTTATCGAGAATTCTATAATCAGTGGGCCCTATCGTTTGGACAGTACGGATTTACGAAACACGTGTCATGTATATAAGGAAAGATAGGACGGTAATATTAGTTGTGCCACCATGCGTGTAGATGGTCAGATGAGAAAGCGACGGTCGAACCAGGTAAATTGCAATTTACTTTCCGCCCGGCAAATAGCTTCCAACCTTTCCTGTACGTGACATCTAACCCATTCAAATGGATCGCGCTTGGATTTTGTTATTTATCAATGGATAAGCATCGTTTTCTGCAGTGTGGCCCACCTAATGAGGTGGACGAGACTGAGTTTTGTACATGACTATTCACATGGTGGGCCACCCTATTGAGTGGAACGATCTTTTTTTAAAAAAAATAAAAAAATAGAGAAATGCTCTCATCCAACTAGCTAGAGGAAAAGTTAACATCCACATGGAGTATAACTTCCAATTTATAATATTTATGCTGCATCCTCGCCGCGCAATAGGTGGGCCCTCCATGAGAATGACCTTCTGCAGAAAATAATCCCCAGCTACTCATCAGGCAAGCGATACCATAGAAATAACGAATAATCACTGATAAATAACAAAAGACAAATGTGGCCCACCTGATGGATGGAGGGGGTTTATTTTTACGTAAGACGGCTTCGTGGTGGGTCCCACCTATTGTACAGGTTGAAAGTGGCTTTAACGTTACATGATAGAAAGTTATCCACGGGGTGGAGTATAACTTATGGTGCAACCGATTGGTTGTGAGCATTTTTTAAAAATATATATTTATTTTTGTTTTTAATGGACAGAAAATTAATAACATTAACGTCGAATCTAATTAGACTTAATCAAGATCCAATCACAGTATTTAAATATTGATATTTCCTTTGACATTTTCAATGCCGGCAGAAATTCGATAATTTCCACTTCAATTTTTCAAGAAAGAATCTATGGCTAGGATCATCCAAATGATCTATGATAATCCCACTAGGTGCATGGATGGTCTAAACTCACCAATCATATTAGCTATGTTTATGATTTTAAGATGCAGTGGACCGACGTAAGAGCCGCAAAACGTGATTGTCAAAATGAGGAATGTTACCTACAGCTGTCCAACATGTCGTGAGTGCATACATCTGAACCGTGTAAAATGTGGGCCCAGTAATGAAGTTTGCTGGCTGCGAAAATCAGGTTGGTTAAGTCACCAGGTGGCATTGGACCGTTGACAGACCTTATTTAAACTGCCTTTGGTGTTAGACTCAAACTAGTTTCAACATGAGATCATGAGTTCACAGTGATTTTCGGGAGCGGATTAGGTGTTACCCAGGTGAGTGGGTAGTGAGTGCTGGGCCCATATTGTTGTATGTGTTGTATATCAAGGCCGTTCATCAGTTTTTCCAATTCATGTTAGGACTTTCCTAAAAATGAAACAGATCAAAATCTCATGTGGACCATACTACTGGAAATAGTGGTCATTGGACGCCACCATTAAAATTTTCCTAATCCCTTATTTGCACCAAAATTCATCCAACCAGATAAACTGTGTGGATCAGGCCACGTATCATAAGAGATATTTGAGAAGCATTCATCGAAGATTTGAAGGACAAGTCATCTATTCGAGGTTGTTCTGGGTATTGCGGTTATCTATGGATAAGAGTAGGCAGCAGTTTCAGCCATGTAAATCCTAAAGCATGTTTTGGCAAATAACTAAAGATAATATGATCATAGTCAATAAATGTAACCATTCTTTTCCCAATTGGTTACACATAAAAGTGCCACATAGATGAGTAGTTGTTCCCTCGTTTCGACTGGAAAGCTATATATAAATATGTAACGTCCTAGAAAAATCCGTACAGAAATTTGATTTTGACCACGGGTGGAACTGCCCGAGCTCCATATCCGATTAGCTAGCGACGACTAAGTGTGCGTTAGTACTTAACATTTGAGAAATTAAGTTCAGGTCACCATCCCTACCAATGAAGATAGTTTAGGATTACAAGTACACTAGCGCAACGCCATCCAATAACCCGAGTGAAATTTCGAGGGGCCGCCCCTCTCGGGAGTGCCCTAAAACTTCGTAAGAGACCTAGACTGCATATCGGGGGTCCGCTAGCCTTGAAATTATATAAAAATATCTGTCTTACTAGGCTCGACGTCCATCACGGGAGTCAAACCTGAATGGTGTCTAAAACCACTCAACTTGAGCTGAAGAACGACTACATGAGAAGTGCAAATAGCCTAAGAGAATAAGTTGAAACTTAAGTGAATTGGGTCGTCCACTCTTGCACAAAGTTGAGAGTTTCGGACCGTCTGTCTATGACCAAACTTGACACGTAGGGTAAGGATAATTCCCTGCACACATCTGTATAACCGCGACCCCGATTGAATTTTATTGATCATTAATTTGACACAGGCTTCTTACAGCCAATCTACGTATCCAATCATACCGAAATTGTGTCCTAACATTTATCCATTGGTAGGGAACCTACCACATGGTATAGATGAGCCCGCGGGCCCTCCTAAGGGCCCCGTTAGTCAAAAATGGCTGCCTATAAGGTATAAGTATCAAATAAAGTGGTTATAGGGCCATTTACATACCATCTGGAACTATAAATAGCTCCCAAATCACCCCATTTTCTCCAAATCCGAAATTGAGAACCCCAAGGTGAGAAAGAAAACAGAAATGAGAGAGATAAGGAAGGGAGAGAACAAAGGAGTATTTGCTACGAAGGATGACTCTCTTCCGTTTAACTCGCAAGCCTAACTACTACCACTCCCGTTATCGGAACTTCTCCGACAATGACCTAGGGTAAAACTATAAACCTCCTTATGGAGATAAGTCTTTGAATGGGTCTTTCCCAACCATAATGAATCCGTGTACTTGTATAGGTGACCGACGATTCTTCCTTAGAAACATATTCCTAGGAGCGAGTCCGAGTCGGACGTGCTATCGAACGGTGCAGACCATAAATGTTTAGGTTGTGATTTATCAATGCTATTGTTCAGTTATGATTTATGATTGTTAAGGTGGAGTTTACTTGCTATCTTAAGTATACTTAAGGTTCTATTAAATAAATTGCAAGTTGTATTGTAGTATTACTTATGTGTTCGATGAAATGCCTGAACGAGTACATGATTGAATTTAATTTCCAAATGTAAATACCCTTAGTTCTAAATGCAACTTGAGGCGGTTAGTATGAGAAATAGGACTACGAAAGTAGTCCAGGTAGCTGGTAAATTTTTGCATTTGGGTGACTGAATTGGTTGGCCACCTTGGGTAAGTTCGAGCGATGTAGGTCGAACAGTGACTATCGACAATGGCTAGGCTACGCAGGACGTTTACGCGCTCCATGCCGGTTACGTTAGTGTCCGTCCGTACCAACCGAAATTGCCCAAAGAACCGGCTAACCTATTGTATGTTCACAGTATATGATCGTACTGTTTGAATATAGGATACCCCTCACCATTGTGAAGATCCATTATTAATCATTGTATCATGATCTTCAAGACTCGTGAGCCGAGCATGATGGTACGAGATATCGTGTCCGTACTGTCGGCCTACACTAGCGTGACAAGCCTCCCCGTAGTGACCGCGAACATCACTTTTACAACTTATCTATCGTATGTATTTATATAGGATTGACGAACCTAGATGGATCAAGAATACAGGCGTAGGACCGCTGCGGCCGTCCCACACCTAGTGATTCAATTGTGATCAATTTTTAAAAGGGAGGTGTCCTAGCTTCCCCAAACTGTTGGATGAATGTGCATAATTAATTATTCTGCTAACATAATCATTCACCGCATTGCATTAGCTTATAATGTAGCGAAACAGGCGTTGGAGTCATGTGTTGAGGAAGTGTTGTCATCTGCGAACCAAGTGGTCGGAGTCGCGTGTTGAGGGAGTGTTGTATGGTGAGGGCATGCATCATTTCATAAACTCTATTATTTATATTAAGAAGAGTAATTAGGAAATGTTTATTTTACGTTGCTTTATCATTCCTATATTGATAGACTTGATAACATGTATAACCCATGCTTTATGGAACCACTGAGTTAATCACTCACTCTCACTTTGAGACGGTGTTTTAAAACACTAACCAGATGCTAATGTAGATGCAAGGACTATTGATGCTGATGCATTGGAGTAGGCATTTATGGATGAGGATTTCTCCTACTTCCAGCTCTCGGATGGGCTGATGTGGGCCACATACTTCTAGACAGGGAGTGCTGGGCGCACGGGCTTGCCGGACGTTATGTTTCTACAGTTTATTCTTTTTTTTTTTGAAATTGTATATACATTAAACCCAGCCATGGATCCATACTCTGGAAGAAACTTCAAATATATGTTTTGATTTACATATCTACTTTGATCGCATTAAACCTGGAGTATGATACACTGTTTAGTATAATTCTATGCATGCTAAAATACCCAATGTAGAAGTAATCGGGAAATCGACTTCTACAAAACATAAGTGATGTTAGGAATCTCAGGAGTTGAGATTTGCTCGACCCTCGAAATTCGGGGTGTTATAGGTTGGTATCAGAGCATGAGTTTAGGATTAAACTGGACCGTGGGCTGTGAACTCACCATAATACATTCGGTGACATAGATTGGGGCGTTAAGACTTAGCAACGTTGAACTCTAGAATTGAACCCTTTGTCATCTTGAATAACTAGACTTTACCTTAGGAAATTGATCTTGTAAGGGGTTAAATTAAGAGAGAATAGTCATAATGAGGGTAGAGTCAGGTCTTAAAAACACTGAGAGGTGTTTCGACCCCGCACTCAGGCGAGAACTCACAAATTAGCTATTTTAACTCAGCGTAACAAGGTTAGGTGACTAAAGTAGCTTGTCCTACCCCAAAATCAGATATCGTACGTTCGATAATTCATTTTAGTTTAGGAGATACGTCCGTTTTAAGTTCTAATGGCCCAGATCATTTTCACTTCCAATCAGGCCTTTATCTGGCCCACCTCAATTATGGGATGGGCAAAACGAAGTTAGATTTGGGAAAAGAGGGAAGAATAGATTAAGAAAAATCTAACTTCGGCGCAAATTGATACAATTTTGCCCAAATGGGTCACCGCCGTCTTAGATCTGATCTTTCGAACCATCCTAGGCCACCGTTGACTTCGATTGGGTTGTTGAAATTCATCTTGGCCCCAAAATGGTCGAAATAAGTCAAAAATAGAGAGAGAGGAAGACATAGATTAAGAAAAATCTAACTTCGGTGAAAACCGATACAATTTTGCCCAAATGGGCCACCGCCGTCTTCGTTCAAGCTTCCTTTTAAAATCCACACTAACCTTTGAATGGTCAGAGGTGGCTAGAGATGTGAAGGAGTGATGGGCAATCTATGTGGGATGCCAAGGCAAGAATGCGGCATAGCGGCCCAATGGGCCAGCAAAATGCATGGCTGACAGTGAGGTGGCTACTTTTAGTATGGTCCATTTGAGATTTGAACGTGATTCATTTTTGTCTAATACTTTAGAATGATCTAGGAAGATAGATGAATGGTGTGGATCTAATAAATACATCATTTTGGGGTCCATGTAACTTTGATCTCCTTTGAATCGTCCGCACAACTCGGTGCGAGGTGTGTCGACACTCACCTTCACGCGACATGTACCTACACACCAGCCACCACCACCTAAAAAGTGGCAGCAACAGCCACCACCACAAAAAACAAGGGCAGTAGACAGCCCTGCCGCCGCCGCCATGGAGGGGAGCAGCCTGCGCGGCCACCCCCGCATCCGCGATGTCGTGCTGGCAGAGGGCAGTAGCCCGCATGGCCACCGCCGACCTCACGCGCCACCGCTAGACAAGGAGCTGTCCATGTTTGGGCACACGAGTGGGGTCTTTTATGACCCCAAAAACCCTTCATTTCTCCCTCTTCTCTCATCCTTCATCTTGTTAGAACCCTAAAACCCCCAAATCCCCATCATTCTCATCATCCAAAAACCCATCTTTATCTTCTTCTTCTTAAAACCCATCTCACAAATCCATTTCCAATCTTCTAATTCCTCTCAACTCATCTTCAAAACTCTCTTCTTCTTCTTGAACTCATTTTCAAAACCAATCTCTACAATCCATTCCTCATCTTAACTATTTTCTCAATTCCTTAAATCCATCTTCTCAAATCTCCATAACCCCTTCATTCTTCAATCCTTTTTTTTTTTTTTTTTTTTCATTTCTACAACTCATTTCAATCTCTACAACCCATTTCAATCCATCTTCTTAAATCTCTTATCCTTCACTTCTTTAATTCATCATAACCCATTCTCGAACAATTTCTACTATCCATTGCTCATCTCAACCATCCATTGGTCATCTCAACCATATTCAAGTCCATTTTCTTCAAACCAAACTCCAAAACCCTTCATTTTCTAACCCCATTGCAAGTTCATCGCTTTAATCCACCACATCTCCAAACCCAAGAGAAGATGACCCTACTTGGAGTCATTTCTTCACTTTTCTCCATCTCCTTGATCATTTCCCTCATGGGAAAGAGGAGAGTGGCTCCCGATGAGGCGAGGTCGAGCCGCAGTAGGCGGACCAAGAAAGGGAGCGAGCCGTGCTCGACGTCGGCTCCTAACGAAGCGAGACCAAGCCGGGAAAAGCGCTTGATGCGGAGTCACGACGAGTAATTGACAATCTCTCATTCCGCACTATCCGAAATTGAGCTAAGAAGACTCTGAAACTGGAAAGTTGTATTCGAAGTCTCCGTCGAAGACAAGCTATTCGGAGAGTTCGACTTACTCGATTGCCTCCTGCGCAACGTATGGGCACACATATTTGAGGGTTCTTATCGATCTAATGCGGGCCTAGTGTGGGCATTCTACCCCGGATCCGTAAGCCGAATCTCGATCCCTTAGGATTCGACATTCCTTACGGCAAACAGGTAATACATTTCAACGTAGAGACCATCTCACGAATGCTCGACGCGCCCTTAGGGAAGGTGCATATCGACGAGAAGAATATGAGGAAGAAGTGGAGCCGGGATGAACGTGTCATGCACTTGTGTGGTAAACTTGTTGAATGGAGGCGTGACAGTAGTATTCGCGTTTCAGACTTAATCACGCCATATCGGTTGCTCCACCACATTTGCACATACAACGTATATCCAAGGACGAGCAACCATACTGAATGCTCCTGTTATATGATCAAGTTCCTTTACCAAGTAGGCCACGAGGAGGATCTATGCCTCCTCACCATCGTGCTTACCCAGATTGTGAAAGCAGCGACGACAACTCGGAAGACTTCTGGGCTCCCATTTGGTTGTTTAATTTATATAGGATTGCTTGACAGTATGGGTTTAAAGGATCCAATGGGGACCCCAAACCTATGAAGATATTTTCAAATAAAAAACTCAACTACAAAGGATTGGTCGACGGGGCCCCTCCCCCAAACGATAACCAACAGGGCCCTAGCTTGGGTTCAGATAGCGAGGCAATGCCGGACTCGCAATCGGCCACCGGTACTACGGATGGATCGATGCCGAATGTGCCACCAGTTCTAGGGCAGAACCAGGCCTCATCTTCAGTGTCGCCTGTGCCTCAGGCAACCCCACCCCCAGATATGATGGGGCAGATGTTGCTCCTGATACAATAGCAACAATAGACCCTAGCGACAATAACGGGGGTCATTGTACAAAACATGAACGTGGTACCATCTGACAGCATGCGCCGACTCCCAGGATAGCGACAACATGCAGACTGTTTGAGCGCTTCCAACGCCTTCAACCTCCCACATTTGTGTGCACCCATAGACTAGAGGAGGCCGAATATTAGCTCAACCGCATATCCAAGATGATAAGGCCACTACACTGCTCCAAGGTAGAGCAAGTAGAACTTATCACGCCCCAAACTCGAAAACCGAGCTCACAAAATTCTCAATCGCCGAATCCGGTGCCGACAGCCTCCGTAGTACCCCATTCTCGGCTCCCAGCGCTCATACGCCAGATTTTGATCCTGGGATCCTACAAGGAGGATTTTTCAACGTACATTTATCTCGTAAGAAGCATAACCATAAGTATACCTAAATCGTAAGAACAACATCATCACCACATATCCACTAAGATAATCATTTGAGTACAATGTTGAAAGGAAAATACATATATCGAAAATCAAAGCTCCAGAGGTCCACTGCATGCTCCAAGCTCCACGCTACTGAAACCTAACGCCACCTGCACACATCTATCGTGCATAAGCTTATAGAAAGCTTAGTGGGTGGTAAAAGTGTGTGAGCAGAATATGCGTGCTTAGAATGTAATATCAGAGTAAACGAAGATACTGATAAGTCCACAAGCCATACAAAATCAGAGTAAGCCAAAATACTGACGAGATTATAAATCATACGATATCAGAGTAAATGAAAATATACTGATAAGTCCATGAGTGCCATCAGCCGTACCAATAATATGCGACGCAAGGCATGAATGCTAATGATCATATCAATGCAGAAACATGGCAACCCAAAATGCTAAATGCTATGGATGTAATGCAATATGCAGTGCGAATGAAATGAACAAGCTGGAGTGAATTTGGGATGATAGTAAATATCGTAGGCTATGAGGTCCATCACAAGGGAATTCTATCCAAACCAGTCCCATACCTAAATTTGGATAGTTAGACTCAATGTGGTAAACTCCTGATCTCAGGTTAGTCATGCGCACCCATCGAAATCCTGGCCGTTGCGATAGTATACATAACAAATAGTTGTGCACTATCAACCTGAGTGAATAGTGAATGAATGAATGAATATGCAACTCCTGCTCAATAAGTCCACATATCAGCACCGTATATTTCTGGGATCATCACCGGGGGTCTAGTACACTCTAAGCTGGCTACTGCCCCAGCCCACCACATAGCCCAGCGAGTGAAAAAGACCTCACTACCTACCTACCAGTAGTATACCAATGCCTACCTGGCTCGTCGATAGCGGACCCATTTAGGAGCTGGTCAAACTCATCCTAGCTTATAGCTCCCTCACTCGGGCAAATAAGGCCATACCCCCTCCCAACCGACCACGACACAGTGGAAGACGTAACCTACTGGTATTCGGCACTCGAGCGCTCATGTATCCACTCGGTCTAAACGTTGGAGCGTCTTCTGGCCTCGGAGGTTTAGGGACTGTCACCCACGGACATCCAAAGTGCTCAAATGCTCGAATCAAACATTTTTGATATCCCATCTGGCCATCCACGACATGCCTGTGGAGGTCACAATCCTGATGTCGCTACGGCGTACAGTAATCACAATCACACAATGCAAGATGAATGAGTCATTAGTCCAATCATGCATCAATCCCGTGCATATTGTGCGCTCGTGCGAGACAATCTCCGCTTATCAGGGAGTCTCATAACAACTTATCCAATGACATATGCAATGGTCAACCACATCTCATAATAAACATGTAGATGATGCGTATGGGCATTTACATGATGCTTTGCTTCACATACTCATAAATCGGTATCAATAACTGACATCGACAATCGACCTCGACAATATGAACATTTAACCAACATTGCCCCTAAGGAATCGCCCACATAGAGCCTAACATATAGTGAACTCATGGCCTCACACAAGGGCTAAATATATAACACCATGAGCCTCACTCAAGGGCTTAATACACATCATGATGGGCCTTTCACATGGGCCTAATATACATCACAATAGACTCCATCGCCTGGCCCTTAAATGCATCATAATGGGCCTCATCACATAGACCTCATATTCATCACATTAGGCCTTAAACACGGGCTGCATATACATCATATAGGTCTCGACAATCGGCCTTGGCAATCGAAATCGACCTCAACAATCGGAATCGACACTCGGAATCGGCCTCGATACTCGGCCTCGACAATCGAAATCGGCCTATACAATTGGCCTCGACAATCAAAATCGGCTTATACAATCGGCCTCGACAAATCGGAATTGGCCTCAATACTTGACCTCGACAATCAGAATCAGCTTATACAATCGGCCTCGACAATCGGAATCAGCCTCGATACTTGGCCTCGACAATCGGAATCGGTATCGACAATCTGAATCGACCTCCACAATCAGAATCGGAATCAGAATCGACCTTGATAATCAGAATCGGAATCGGCCTCGACAATCAGAATTGGAATCGGCCTCGATAATCGAAATCGGCCTATACAATCGGTCTCGACAAATTGGAATTGCCTCAATACTCGGCCTCGACAATCGGAATCGGCCTATATAATCGGCCTCTACAATCAGAATCGGCCTATACAATCGGCCTCTACAATCGGAATCGGCCTATATAATCAACCTCAACAAATCAGAATCGGCCTCGATACTCGGCCTCAACAATCAGAATTGGTATCGACAATCGAAATCCACCTCTATAATCGGCCTCGACCATCAAAATCGAAATCAGCCTCAACAATCGGCCTCGACAATTGGAATCGGCCTCAACAATAGGCCTCGACAATCGGAATCGGCCTCGATACTCGGCCTCTACAATCGAAATCGGCCAATACAATCGGCCTCAACAATCGGAATCGGCCAATACAATCGGCCTCGACAATCGGAATCGGCCTATACAATCGACCTCGATACACGACAAGATCCATATATGAACGACCGAACAAAACATAATATAAAGATCGACCCTTAGCTGTGGTTATATCAAATTCGATGGCACGGAGCCATCCGTTTATAGCGAATGGGGCCCACTTATTTGGGTTAATCCACTAAGAGAATGATGAGAATGGGGCTAACAAGGCCTAAGGAAAGGTTACAATGTGGACATTCAACCATCATTGCCCATCAATGTGGACATCTAACCAACATTGCTCCCAAGGAGTGGCCCACATAAGGGATTCATACACAACGTATCGGCCACACATACATCACGCTGGGCCCCATTATGGGCCTCCCATATATTGCATTGGGCGTTGTACAAGTGCCTCAAATGAATTACAATGGGCCACGCCCAGGGCCTCGAATATACCACAATGGGCCTCGCCCATGGGCTTTGAATACATCAATACATCACAATGACCTCGCCCATAGGCCTCATATGTTAAGTGGGCCACATCACATGGGTCGTATTATTTGGGTCGCACTAATGTGCTTTATGTATATCAAATAGGCCGCACCGATGGGCCTCATATGTATCAAATCGGGCCTACCCTTATGTATTTTTTTGAGATCCGACCAATTCATAGGTTAACATAGAGATAGATGAAGTGAAAACCAAATATCAGCTTGAGTGGGAACCACTGTGGTCCTTAAAAGTTTGAACGGTGGATGTCACTGTCCACTATTTAAATAGTGGGGTCCACTTGAACTTTAGATCTAACCCATTCTTTTACTCATGCCATAAAATGATATCTCAAATGGTTGGACGGTTGGACACAACACATGCATCATGGTGGACCCCACCGTCCAAACGGTGGACGGTGTAGATAAAGCACATACATCATTGGGGCCCACGCCACAGGGATGAATCACATACATCTGGAGTGGGTCCCACCATCAAAATAGCTTGGATGTGCACATACATCACATGGGACCTGCGGAACGCACTGACGTTTAAGAGAGAGAGAACAACTACATAGCTGTTGTATGAGCAGCATTGCTGCCTCTTTAAAGAAAAGAGAGGTGGGTTTCACGTAGGGCCCACCATAACATATATATGAAATATAATATATTAATATTATATTATATACTAACATGCAACCTTTGCTGCTTTTTAAAAGAAGCAAAGGTGGGTCCCACGTAGGGGCCCACCACAACATTTGTATTAAATATATAATATTATATTACATTATAATATAATATATAATATATCATATCATATATTAATATAATATAATATAATAATATTATATTTAATAAATATACAACGTCCAGGCCCTGGACGGCCTAGACATACACATACATCATGAGTAGCCCCACACGTGAGGTGGGTCCCACCATCTAGGGACAGTGGATGCCCCACACGCATCACGGTGTGGCCCATCAAGATGAGTGGACGATGTGAGTGGGTCCCACGGACCCCACTATTCATTCACACCTCACTGTTAGCACCCACCCCACCGTCAGTCACACCCCACTGCTAGCCACCCCCACCGATAGTTCACACCTCACAGCTAGCCACTCCCATTGTCCGTCCACACCTCACTGTAAAAACGTATCTTTCACTCAGTCTGCCACTAGAGCTATGGATCTGGGCGTGGATAAATACATCAAGGAGGGCCCCACCCACATGCATGGGGTGGGCCACGTCCTAGATGGACGGTTGGGATGTCATATAAACATCATGGTGTGTCCCACATGGATGAGGTCCACCGGTAGATGGCGTGGGTGTAAACATCATGATGGGCCACACACCTCATCATCATCATTACCATATAAAGAAGGGAAAGAGAGAAAGAAAGAGAAAGAGGAGAGATCAGATGGTGATGGAGGGACCCCGCCACTATGAGCCCTCCATGGTTGCAATACATAGATTAAGATGAGTCCCACCATATGTGGGCCCTCAAATCATAAAAATTAAATCATAAAACACCCACCGTTAGATCTCCACTTCTTTCTTCTGCCAATGCAATCTAGAGCTCCAAGGGGTACGATTCAACGGTCGAGATAGACTTTGGATGGTGGAGATGGGAGGTAGGAAGGTGGGCCACACTAGCTCCTCTCTTTTTCTCCTTGGAAGCTATGGACATTTCCTCCTTTGAGAATTGCTTGAAACTGAAGAAATGAGAGAGAGAGAGAGAGGTGATGGGAGAGAGGGATCACTACCAAAAAATCGAGCAATGGCTATGGAGGTTAAAAGCTTTTAGCCATGGATTAAATCCGTAACAAGATAGCTACAGATTTAATCCGTAGTTATAGCTTAAGTGCTCTATAGCAAGATAGCAAGATAGCTGCGGATTTAATCCGTAACTATAGCCTAAGTGCTCTGTAGCTAAAGCATACCTCCTCACCTAAACGTATTAAATATAGATGGTGCTTAAGGGGATCCATGAGGTCCATTGGAATATTTATGTTTGATCTAAACTGTCTAACAATTCTGATATATAATTTTAGTTTTTGAGCCCAAAATTTATGTAGATTAAATATCTAAGTGGACCACACCATAAGAAATAATATAAATTAAATATCTACTGTTAATATGTTGTGTATTCTCCTTATAGATTCGATCTAACTCATTTTTTTATCAGCCCTTAAAATAATAATTTAAAATTAATGGACGGGGTGGATAATTGAAATACATCATAGTGGGCCCCATGGTCCTAAAACCATAAAACGGCCAGGGAGCCGTCCGTCACACGCCCCTCCAAAATCCCAAACCCCTCCAAAAACGAAACCTCCCGTCCGCCATTTTCTCCCGCTCGACTGACGAAACCCATCTCTCTCTCCATCTCTCTCTCTCGCACTCAGTCTCTCTCTTTCCCTTGCCCTCTCCCGATCTCCCTCACCCTCTCTCCCTATCTCTTGGCCGCATTTCCCTCTTTTTTTTTTGTCAAAAATCCCTTTCGCTGCAAGAAGGAGAAGAAGAAGGAGAAGGGGTAGAAGAAGGAGCACGTACGATTAGTTTCTTTCTTTCTCTCTCTTTATCTGTTTCTCAAATCTTTCAATCCTTCAATTCGCATTCCCCTCTCTCTGTTTCTGAAATCTAAGGGCCCGTTTGGCCGGTCGGATTGGAAGGGATTGGATGTTATTGCAAGGGATTAGAAGTTAAATCTTGGGATTGGCCGGGCGTGCCAAACAGAGTCGGTGATCTGATCCTAATCCCTGAGATGCGAGGGATTGGAAGGGATGGGAAGGTTTAATCCCGGTATTAGCCGGGTGTGCCAAACAGATTGGATATATCAATCCAGGGATATAACAATCCTATGTATCTCAAGACAATCCACTGACAACACCATCAATACCTAGAAATTCAGGCCATCCATCCTTATACCATTCAATCCCTTTCAATCCACCCGGCCAAACGGGCCCTAAAAATGCTTTGTGGGCTCTACCATAATATTTGTATTTAGGCCATTCATTTTTTCAGCTCATTTTAGGGCCAAATCTCAGGTGGACCACACCATAGGAAACTGTGGTGATTGAACGCCCACCATTAGGGCCTGTTTGGCCTGGCAGATTGGATGGAATTGGATTGTATTAGAGTGGATTACACAGATTTCAAGGTAATGATAGCTGAGTCAGTGGATTGGCGCAAGATATATGGGATTGCTATATCCCGGGATTGCTATTTTCGGTCTGTTTGGGCCACCCGGCCAATCCCGGGATTAAACCTTCCAACCCTTTTAATCCCTTGAACCAAACACATCCCAAGCAATTATGAAGGGATTGGGGTGGATTGGATGGGAATCTGAGAATTTTAAGAATTAGGGATTTCACCTTCCAGATTCGAGAGAGTGATTTTGGTCTCAAGTACAGTTGGAATGGGGCTAGAGGAGTGGCTGCTTTATGCATTTTTTTTTATTTTTTGCTTCAGCTAGTTACAATGTATTAAGGAGCTTGCAGTGGCAGTCCTTCCATCTTTTGATGAACCAAAAGATGGTGATGGAATCATGTATTCCTTAACGAATACTGAGTTCAGCTCCCCACTTCAAATGATCCCACCATTCCAGACCTTCACAGAGGGAATTCCAAGCCCATGTCAACTGGATGGAATCTGATGTATCACAATCGGCCCCTTCAATAGAAATTTGCTAGTTGTGTGCATCTTTTCACCTTTTCAGAATCGTTGTTGATGTGATTATGATGTCTTCTTAGTTTTCATTTGCAGACATGTGATTAGGACATCGATGTTTTGGGTGGTGGCAACAACCAGTGGATTACTTGGATTAGCCATCAACTTCACCTCCATGTGGTTTTTAAACCAAACAGGTCCCACCACATACAGGTAAGAGTCATATACCACTGAGAGAGCCATCTTGATTCACCAATTGACTACTGATGAAGAACTTGTGTTTTACAGAATTTCATACTGTCATGTCCTGCTTATTTAACCTGGAAATGTTTCTGTTCTTCTCAATTGTACGTATTATAGAGGCATTTTAGTCTCACTTGAAATTCAGGAGGTTTATTGGGAGCACCCTTGTGTGGTTTTGTTGCAAATGTGGGGAGTATATTTTATTCATTTTTTTCCTTTTATTTTATTATTATTTTTTATTATTTTTATTTTTTATGGTTCTTTGGCATTTCATTTTAGAGATAGATGCTGGTTAGGAATAGTATTGATACCTGATTTGTTGGAACTCTTCTAGTTTCCTTCCAATGATTAATCATTGTTTCTAGCTCACCAATCAAATGGGTAAGATCTTCCAATCTATGGGCATTTTGTATGCCTCCCATCGGCACAGGGTCCATCAGATCAATAGTCTTCCTACCAAAGACTGTATTTTTGTTGAAGATGAGGACCCATGTGTGTGTGTGTGTATATATATATATATATATATATATATATATATATATATACTCCCTTGGCAGTCCCATCTCTTGAATCTTTTACTACCATGCACCTTCCTCCCATTGCCAAATCTATCCCTCCTTTAGATGATGAAGGTTAAAATTTTGTTTTCTGATCTGCCTTTTACAACCATTTAGTTGGTTTCCATTCAGAAAGGGACACCGGCAATGCATGCATGCTGCTATAATTCCTTAATCCTAGCACAATGATCCTTTGGTTTTGGATTGTTGAAATTGTAAAAATGTTTTCAAAAGTAATGGTCGTGCGTGTGTGTGTTGTTTTTGGCATTTGATAATGGAATTAATTGGATTTTATTTTTTGACAGTATTGTTGGAAATGAGGTTTCTATGATGTTTCCCTATGCAAACATGAGAGAAAGCATAGGCATATTAGAAATGAAGTTGATAGGAATGTAGGCTGTATTACTTATGGAAGCAACTGTTTGGAAGGAGTACTTATGGAAGCAACTGTTTGGAAGGAGAAAGTGTTTTTCTAAACATCTTTGTTTTTTAAATTGAACTCTATTTTGCCAATTTTTTTGACAAAAAAAAAAAGAGAGCAAAGAAATGGCATGTAATAATGAAGCCATTTTAAACACCATTTGTATCCTTTTTTAACATGATTTTGCTTTCTTTTAGTTATTTGGAAAAAAAAAAGAAACCCAAAAAGGTACTCTTGGATCTCTACTGACGTTGCTTACTCTCGCAAGCATGCTTCCAACCATTACAAGAAATTAGAGGTATCTTTATTTCATGCCTTTGGGCACATAATTGAATTACAAGTATCTTTGTTTCATGCCTTTCGGCACATGATTGAATTAGAGGTATCTTTGTTTCATGCCTTTGCAATTTGAGTTCTTTGCCCTATCAGGTTGTCTTTGATTTTATTTTATTATTTTTTTATGCATGACTTAGTTTTTGAGAATTCTGCATGCCAATTGAATTGGATCATAGCTAAACCTTGGCTCAAGTAATGTTAGGGTGGAGCATAGGCTAGGCTTCTTGTAGTGAATATCTTGTAGCTATATAACTTATATTTGCATTGGTGAGAAATTATTCGTGGACCTGCAGATCTTGGACATGTCGACCATTTATTCATTACAATATTGGACAGTTTGAATGGGAAATGCTAGAAGGAACTCGAGACAATTGGGAGGCAAAATCCGTTTAAACCTTTGAAGCTCAATTTTCTTTGCCATTATGAGTTTCAAAATGTTGAATTTGGTCTATATGCTTATTGTCTCCATCAATCATTTTTTGTTTGCCTTTGTTATAACTTGTATATGTCTGTTAATTGAATCATATTGGCATCTGATTTTTACACACCTCACTCTTGAATCTGAACATTTGGACATCTTTTATTTTCCCCATATGGATGTATGGCGTGGATAAAACACATGCATCAACATGGGCCCATAGATGTGGGATCTTCACTCTGACAAAATGTCCTTTGGTTTCTTCAGTCCCGCTTTTCAATGCTTGTGTAATTTCAGATTGGATGTCTTTACTCCTACCTTTGGCTGTGGAAAGAGGAGTTTGTGTAATTACCAATATGGGTGCAAGTAAGAATTTCTTATCATTCACTGAGCTTGCAACATTTCAATTACATGATATTGATGAATAGTTATTTGTTACTAACATGTCTAGATCTTTTTCTTGGAAGTGGATCTACATGTTGCATAGGTAGCAGTCCTAAATATTTTTTGTTTATAGTCTGAATTTAGTTTTTTGTCTAATTAGCTAGCAATTAAAGGCCTCAAATGTATTTTTTAAATAACTTGTTAGTAAAGAATCAATTTGATTTGGATTTTTTGCTTTTTCTTCTTTTTGGTTTTTGGATTGTTGTTTAAGAAGGCTGTAAAACAGAGGTTTATTTTATTTTTTAATTTTTATTTTCAAGTGGTTTGATTTGGGTTTTCAAGTAGATGATCCCCTTGAGAATGTGAAGCTCTCTGGTACTTGCTAGTAGATGATCCCCTTAAGGAAAACTCTCAAGTTTCCTTCTTTGAATTATGAAAAAGGTATTTGTGCTCTTTTCATTGAGTGGGTAGTTGATTACTTAAACATGACGGTTATGCGCATTCTTTCAGGTGGATGTTGCATGTGGGAGGATTGGAATTGCATATTTCAGATTTAAGCATCTGATACGTCTCTTGTCAAGAATGCACATGATTGGAGTAGCCTGGCCATTTGGACAGGCCGTATTTATGTATTTGCTCAAAATTGATGGAGCGGACCCGAATGTGCGTCGGAGCTATCCAGATGAGCGGGGGTCCCTGGAAGATGGGAACCGCTGTTATGACCATGATGAAGTTGTCCATTTCCTATGGACGGCATTGGAGGGGCCTGACCATTTGGACAGGTCGTGTTTATGTATTTGCTCGAAATTAATGGAGTAGACTCGAATGTGCGTCAAAGCTATCCAGATGAGTAGGGGTCCCTGTAAGGTGGGAACCGCTGTTATGACCATGATGAAGCTGTCCATTTCCTATGGATAACATTGGAAGGGCTTAGCCATTCAGACAGGCTGTGTTTATATTTGTATTTGCAGGGACCACACCCTTAACCTAAACTTGAACCCATTCTCAAATCCCAAAACCTATAACCTATAACCTAAACCAAAACTTATAACCTAATCCAAAACCAAAACCTATAACCTAAACTCAATTCCCTAAAGCTAAACCTACACCTAATCATAATCTCAACTCCCTAACATAAACCTAAACCTAAACTTGAACACCCAAACTTAAACCCAATCCCGAACATGAACCCGATTTCCTAAACCTAAACCATAACCCATTCTCAAACCCAATCCCGAACATGAACCCGATTTCCTAAACCTAAACCATAACCCATTCTCAAATCCAATAACCTACAACCTAAACCAAAACCAAAACCAAAACCTATAACCTAAACCCAAACCCATTCTCAAATCCAAAACCTATAACCTTAACCTAAACCTAAAACCTATAACCTAAACCAAAACCTATAACTTAAACCAAAACCTAGTCCTAAACATAAACCTAAACCTATAACCTAAAATCAAATCCCTAAACCTAAACCTATAATCTAAACTCAAATCCCTAAACCTTAACCTATAACCTATCCTAAACCTATACTTATAACCTAAAACTATTCCCAAATCCTAAAACCTATAACCTAAACCTAACCTTTCCCTAAACTTATAACCTAAACTCAATTCCTAAATCTAAACCTACACCTAATCCTAATCTCAACTCCCTAACCTAAACCTAAACTTGAAAACTAAAACTTAAAGCCAATCCCGAATATGAACCCGATTTCCTAAACCTAAACCATAACTCATTCTCAAATCCAAAACCTATAACCTAAACCTAAACCAAAACCATAACCTATAACCTAAACTCGAACCCATTCTCAAATCCCAAAACCTATAACCTAAAACCAAAACCAAAACCAAAACCTATAACCTAAACTCGAACCCATTCTCAAATCCAAAACCTATAACCTAAACCTAAACTTATAACTCAAAACCTATAACCAAAACCAAAACCAAAACCTATAACCTAAACCCGAACCCATTCTCAAATTCAAAACCTATAACCTAAACCTATAACCTATAACCTAAATCAAAACCTATAACCTAAACTAAAACCAAAACTTATAACTTAAACCCGAACCCATTCTCAAATCCCAAAACCTATAACCTAAACCTAAACCTTAACCTAAACTTATAACCTATAACCTAAATCAAAACCTATAACCTTAACCAAAACCAAAACCTATAACCTAAACTGAACCCATTCTCAAATTCAAAACCTATAACCTAAACCTATAACCTATAACCTAAATCAAAACCTATAACCTAAACCAAAACCAAAACTTATAACCTAAACCTAAACCCATTCTCAAATCCCAAAACCTATAACCTAAACTAAAACCAAAACTTATAACCTAAACCCGAACCTATTCTCAAATCCAAAACCTATAACCTAAACCTAAACCTAAACCTATAACCTATAACATAAATCAAAACCTATAACCTAAACCAAAACCAAAACCTATAACCTAAACTCAAATCCCTAAACCTTAACCTATAACCTAACCTAAACCTAAACTTATGACCTAAAACTATTCCTAAATCCTAAAACCTATAACCTAAACCTAACCTTTTCCTAAACCTATAACCTAAACTCAATTCCCTAAAGCTAAACCTACACCTAATCCTAATCTCAACTCCCTATCCTAAACCTAAACCTAAACTTGAAAACCAAAACTTAAACCCAATCCCGAACATGAACCCGATTTCCTAAACCTAAACCATAACCCACTCTCAAATCCAAAACCTATAACCTAAACCAAAACCAAAACCTTAACCTATAACCTAAACCCGAACCCATTCTCAAATCCCAAAACCTATAACCTAAACCTAAACCTAAAACCTTTAACCTAAACCAAAACCTATAACCTAAACCAAAACCTAGACCTAAACCTAAACCTATAACCTAAACTCAAATCCCTAAACCTTAACCTATAACCTAACCTAAACCTATACTTATAACCTAAAACTATTCCTAAATCCCAAAACCTATAACCTAAACCTAACCTTTCCCTAAACCTATAACCTAAACTCAATTCCCTAAAGCTAAACCTACACCTAATCCTAATCTCAACTCCCTAACCTAAGCCTAAACTAAAACTTGAAAACCAAAACTTAAACCCAATCCCGAACATGAACTTGATTTCCTAAACCTAAACCATAACCCATTCTCAAATCCAAAACCTATAACCTAAACCTAAACTAAAACCATAACCTATAACGTAAACCCGAACCCATTCTCAAATCCCAAAACCTATAACCTAAACCTAAACCTAAAACCTATAACCAAAACCAAAACCTATAACCTAAACCAAAACCTAGATATAAACCTAAACCTATAACCTAAACTCAAATCCCTAAACCTTAACCTATAACCTAACTTAAACCTATACATATAACTTAAAACTATTCCCAAATCCCAAAACCTATAACCTCAACCTAACCTTTCCCTAAACCTATAACCTAAACTCAATTCCCTAAAGCTAAACCTACACCTAATCCTAATCTCAACTCCCTAACCTAAACCTAAACCTAAACTTGAAAACCCAAACTTAAACCCAATCCCGAACATGAACCCGATTTCCTAAGCCTAAACCCGAACCCATTCTCAAATCTAAAAACCTATAACCTAAACCTAAACATTAACCTTAACCTAAACCTAAAACCTAAAACCTAAACCAAAACCTATAACCTAAACCAAAACCTATAACCTAAACTCAAATCCCTAAACCTTAACCTATAACCTAACCTAAACCTATACTTATAACCTAAAACTACTCCCAAATTCCAAAACCTATAACCTAAACCTAACCTTTCCCTAAACCTATAACCTAAACTCAATTCCCTAAAGATAAACTTACACCTAATCCTAATCTCAACTCCTTAACCTAAACCTAAACCTAAACTTGAAAACCAAAACTTAAACCCAATCCCAAACATGAACTCGATTTCCTAAACCTAAACCATAACCCATTCTTAAATCCAAAACCTATAACCTAAACCTAAACCAAAACCATAACCTATAACCTAAACCCGAACTCATTCTCAAATCCCAAAACCTATAACCTAAACCTAAACCTTAACCTAAACCTATAACCTATAACCTAAATCAAAACCTATAACCTAAACCTAAACCTAAACCTATAACCTAAACTTGAACCCATTCTCAAATTCAAAACCTATAACCTAAACCTATAACCTATAGCCTAAATTAAACCTATAACCTAAACCAAAACCAGAACTTATAACCTATACCAGAACCCATTCTCAAATCCCAAAAGCTATAACCTAAACCTAAACCTTAACTTAAACCTATAACCTATAACCTATAACCTTAATCAAAACCTATAACCTAAACCAAAACCAAAACCTATAACCTAAACCCGAACCCATTCTCAAATCCCAAAACTTATAACCTAAACTAAAACCAAAACTTTAACCTAAACCCGAACCTATTCTCAAATCCAAAAACCTATAACCTAAACCTATAACCTATAACCTAAATCAAAACCAAAATCTATAAACTAAACTCAAATCCCTAAACCTTAACCTATAACCTAACCTAAACCTATACTTATAACCTAAAACTATTCCCAAATCCCAAAACCTATAACCTAAACCTAGCCTTTCCTAAACCTATAACCTAAACTCAATTCCCTAATGCTAAACCTACACCTAATCCTAATCTCAACTCCTAACCTAAACCTAAACCTAAACTTAACCTAAACCTCAAACTATTCTTCCAAAAAAAAACTAAAAACCTAAAAACCTAAACCATAACCTATTCTCAAATCCAAAAACTTATAACCTAAACCTAAACCAAAACTATAACCTATAACCTAAACCCGAACCCATTTTTCAAATCCCAAAACCTAAACTTAAACCAAAACCAAAACTATAATAACCTAAACCTAAACTTGAACCCATTCTTAAACTCCAAAACCTATAACCTAAACCTAAACCTATAACCTATAACCTAAAACCAAAACCAAAACCTATAACTTAAATCCGAACTCATTCTCAAATCCCAAAACCTATAACCTAAACCTAAACCTAAACCTAAACTTAACCTAAACCTATAACCTATAACTTAAACCAAAACCAAAACCTATAACCTAAACCCGAACCCATTCTCAAATCCCAAAACCTATAACCTAAACCTAAACCAAAACCTACCTAGAACCTAAACCCGAACCCATTCTCAAATCCAAAACCTATAACCTATAACCTAAACCAAAACCAAAACCTATAACCTAAACCCGAACCCATTCTCAAATCCCAAAACCTATAACTTAAACCAAAACTAAAACCTATAACCTAAACCCGAACCCATTCTCAAATCCAAAACCTATAACCATAACCAAAACCAAAACCTATAACCTAAACCCGAACCCATTCTCAAATCCAAAACCTATAACCCAAACCTAAACCTATAACCTATAACCTAAACCAAAACCAAAACCTATAACCTAAACCCGAACCTATTCTCAAATCCCAAAATCTATAACCTAAACCTAAACCTTAACCTAATCCTATAACCTAAAATCAAATCCCTAAACCTTAACCTATAACCTAACCTAAACCTATACTTATAACCTAAAACTATTCCCAAATCTCAAAACCTATAACCTAAACCTAACCTTTCCTAAACTTATAACCTAAACTCAATTCCCTAAACCTAAACTTACACCTAATCCTAATCTCAACTCCCTAACCTAAACTTAAACCTAAACTTGAAAACCCAAATTTAAACCCAATCCCGAACCCGAACCCGATTTCCTAAACCTAAACCATAACCCATTCTCAATTCCCTAAAGCTATAACCTATAACCTAAACCTATAACCTTTCCCTAAACCTAAACTTAAAACCTAAATGTATTCTCAAATCCTTAAACCTAAACCTACACCTAATTCTAATTTCAACTCCTTAACCTAAACTTGAAAACCCAAACGTAAACCCGATCCTGAACCCGAACCCGATTTTCTAAACCTTAACCTTAACCTATAATCAAGTTGCCAAAAGCTATAACCTATAACCTAAACCTAAACCTTAACCTAAACCTAAACCTATAACCTTAACCTAAACCAAAACCTATAACCTAAACCTTAACATATAACCTATAACCTAAACTTAATTATAACCTATAGCCTAACCTTAACCTAAACCTATAACCTAAGCCTAAACCAAAACCCATAATCATATAGTGAGACCATTTCTTTTGTGTCAATTTCATTCCTCTTTGAGTTTTTTTTTTTAATTCATTAAGAAAAAAAAGTGGTTATACATGATGCACTTCTTTCACTGTCTTTCTTTTCCCCAATGGGCATTCTAATTTATGAATGACATGACTGTTTGTAGGATGATGGAATATATGAAGTTGTTGAAATTTCATGATGAAGTCGAGCACATTTATCTAATGAAGCCAAAGATTTGTATTTTCAACATTATTGTATTTGTAATTGTAATTGATTGAATGAATTGGATAGTAATTGATTGTAATTGTAATTGTAATTGATTGAATGAAGGATTGTAATTGTAATTGATTGAATGAAGGATTAATTGATTGTAATTGAATGAATGAATGATTGTATAGGTGGTATTTGAATGAACAAATGATTATATATAATTTTTTAATGTACAAAATAGCTACGGATATTAACCGTAGCCACTAATCTGATAGGTGTAGCCTTTATTAAATTTGGCATATTGCTACGGACTTTTAACTACAAATAATATCCATAGTTGTTTGAAGTTTTCGCTACAGATATAATTGCTACGGATTATATCTGTAGCTGTTTGAACCTATAGCTACAGATTTACTCCGTAGTCATAGGTTCCAGACCTATTGTTACGGCACCTACGACTACGATCGTGCCACGGACTAGCTACGGACTAAAACCGTAGCCATAGGTATATGACTACAGATTTTATCTGTAGCCTTTGCCCGTTTTTCTGGTAGTGGATGGTGAGTGAGTGATGGGTGATGGGGAGAGTTGACTTTAGGGTACTTGGTTATAAGAGAGTTAAGGGTTACTTATACTTGAGGATAGGATGTGGTACTTGACATTTGATGTGATTGATTTGATATTTCTCTTAGGATTTACAACGCGCGGCGTTTTCCTTGAACTGAACTCGGGCTCACATCTCCTGGCCCGGGTATTGCCTCAGCGCGTAATATGCGGCGTCGGAACCGCAGCGACGATGTGGTCGCAGGGTACAAGTCTCGGTTTGAGTCGACTCTGATATAAGGGACACGACTCAGGATTGTGCGTGAATACCGGTAACAGATCGTGAGTCACCAGAATTCAACCGGAAGGACCGCAGAAGCCTAAGGAACGATACAGTCTAGGATATGGGCCTTACAGAACTGTCACCTACGGGTTCGAAAATGTCACGCCCCAAACTCGAAAACCGAGCTCACAAAATTCTCGATCGCCGAATTCGGCGCCAACAGTCTCCGTAGAACCCTATTCTCGGCTCCTAGCGCCCATACGCCGGGTTTCGATCCTGGGATGCTACGAGGAGGATTTTTAACATCAGTTTGATTCGTAATAAGCATAACCAAAGGCATAACCCACAAACAACAACCAAAAACTCCATCGCATTTTCACTATGATAAAAAACTTTACAAGTACAATGAGCATAAAGGGAAATACAATGAGAATGGACAAAAGCTCCAAAAAGATCTTCTCTGCGCTCCTGCCTCAGCGCTACTGCATCCTCGCGTCACCTGCACGCAACGGTCGTGTATAAGCTTATAGAAAGCTTAGAGGGTAGTGAAAATGTGTGCGCAAGGTAGTAATACAGTATCAGAATAATGCGGAACATGCTGATGAATCCATGAATACCGTTAGCCGTACCAAGGTTATGCGATGCAAGACATGAGTGATGTCGGCTATACCAAGGCCATACATGTGAAATACAACTCAAGCATACAAATCCTCATCTAAGTCCACATATCAGTACAGCTCAAAATCTGGGATATCACCGGTGTCTAGTACACTCTAAACCAGATTGCTGCCCCATCGCACGCAATAAGGTAAGTGGAAGAGACCTCACTACCCACCTGCCAATATCAAGCTCGGCTCGTCGATAGCGGACCCATTCCTCGAGCTGATCAGACTTAGCCTAGCATTGCCCCCTCCTCTCGGGTGGGTAAGGCCGCACCCCCTTCCAACCGACTACGACACAGTGGAAAGCTCAGCCTTCTGGTAATCGGCCATCAGCGCTCATGCACCCACTCGGTCTAGACGTTGGAGCAACCTCTTGGTACCATAAGGGTTTATGAATTTTCACCTAGGGATATCTATAACACCCCATGTAGAACAAAATTTTCGGTATCCAATCCTGCCAACCATGATATGCCCGTGGAGGCTACGGCCCTGATGTCGCTAGGGCGTATAGTAACCATATCACACGATGCAAATGCATGAATCACACTATCCAGTCATGCAACAATCCTGCGCGTCTCGTGCACTCATGTGGGGCAACCCTGCCTAACCGGGAGCCCCTAAACAATCTACCCGAAGGCATATGCTATGATCAGTCACTTCTCATATCAAGCATACATATGATGCGTATGAATCATGAGACTATACTAAACATGTTATATGGGATAGATGCTGTTCATAAGGAGATGGGCCTAGACGGCCTACAAGTATGGGCTTAACAATGGGCCCTAGGGAGAATCATAATGCGGACATTTAACCAACATTATTCTACAATGTGGATGTCAAACCAACATTGCTCCTAGGGCATTGCCTGTCGTAAACATCATTACATAAATCATGTTGGGATCACACATTGTAATGAACCTTAGGTACATCCCATTGGGCCTTAAATACATCAAATAGGCCGTATCACATGGGCCTTACATTCATCAAATGGGCCGCATTAATGGGCCTCACCAATGGGCCTTATGTACATTGCAATGGGCCATAACCCATGGGCCTTAGAATGCATCGAATGGGCCTAGTCTCATGGGCCTTTCATTCACATCAAAGTGGGCCTCAACTGATGGGCTATAAATAAACCAAGATGGGCCTCATAACATGTATCAAAGTGGGCCTACTTGAACTATAGATCTGACACACTCTTTAGCTCATGCCAACAACAATGAACTTTTAAGATGGTTGGACAGATTGGATGCTACCCATGTATCATGGTGGGGCCCATGAAAGCCCACCATCCGGTATATTACCTAATATAATATAATATATTTGTATATATATACAATAATATATATACAGTAATATATATATATATACAATAATATAATAGGGAAAAGGTACTATGCGCTCGAGCATAAAGCGGTCGTCCGTGTGGTCGAGCTGGTGTGGGCCCCACCGTGATGCCGTTCGAAAATCCACACCGTCCACTAGATGCACCATTCCAGAGGGGGCCCACACGGCTGAAAATCAAGTCAATTTGTGACTTTTGTGGGCCACACCACGTACAGAAGTTGAGAGGGGCCGTGCACCATTGAAACATTCAAAACCATTTTTGGGGACCTTTCGAGACATTTTTTGATGATCAACACTGTCCATCATGTGTGTCCCACTTGAATATAATTTTAGACCAAGTGTCAGGTGGTATCCACAACTCAGGTGGGGCTCACCAAGTGCATTTACATGTTTTTACGTGTATACTTATGTTTGTCGATGGTATGGCCCACCTGAGTTACATGAATAGCTGATTTTGGGCCGTGTGGGCCTAACCTGGGCTCGCACATCTGGTGGACGGTGTGGATCTTCGAACGACATCACGGTGGGGCCCACACAGTTCGACCTCAAGGACGACCGCATAGTACCTTTTCCCAATATAATAATATATGTATATAAATATTTATACAATAATATATATATATATATACATATATATATATATACACACACACGCCCCCACGCACACACCCACGCACACACACAAGCATGCACCCACGCACGCACCCACGCACACACACCCACCGTCCCTGGACGGTGGGGATTTAATAAATACATAACTGTGGGCTCCACCGTCCAGGCGGAAGGTGGAGGCAAAGTACATACATCATGTGGGCTCCACGTGGGGCCCACCACAATGTTTACATGCCATCCAACCCGTTGACAAGGTCACACGGACCTGAGTGAAAGGAAAACACAAATTTCATCTTGATCCAAAACTTCTGTGGCCCACAGAAGGGTTTCAATGGCAGAGGTTCAATCCCACTGTTTCCTGCAGTGTGGGCCACCTGAGCTGTGGATGGAGCTGAAATTTGGAGGGGGCCCACTTCTGGGAGTGGCCCACCTCGTGAACAGGATGGATGACGCATATACATCATGGTGGGGCCCACGGCAGGAGCCGTGGGTGGCTTGGCGCAGTGCCTGTCACGGCCCACACGCCGCATAGCAGCGGCGCTGTTGCCTTTCTCGACAACAAGGCATATTCTACACTCGGCAGATATTTTTTGTTTTTTTTTGTTTTTTGATTTCCCAAGAAAATTCATATGTGGGGCCCGCTACCAAAGAATCCACTCTGTCCAATGCGTTCTAGGGCTCGAACTACACTAATAAACTCTAATATCCGGTATTTTTGGCGTGTAGAAACAGAAAGGAGGGTTTGAATAGCCTTGAACAGTAGAAAATACAGTTTCCTATAGTATGGTCCGCCTGATTATCAGATTGACCTCATTTTTCGGCTTAACGCCTAAAATGAGACAAAGAATAGGGTGGACGGCGTGGATTAAACACATAACGTAAGGTGGGGCCTGCATGAGCGGTCCACCCAAAAAGCACCAAAATATAAGCTCATATTTGTGTTTTCATTTCTACGTCCAGAGACGCTAGACCATTCTTGGCTCATTAAAATCTTCAAGGTGGCCCCGCCTAGGTGGGCCACTACACGGTGATGGTGTGGAACATACATACATATAAAGTGGGCCCCACCTACAAATGGGTTGGAGCCAAAACATGCTTTATGATGGGGTCCAACAGGGTGGGCCGCATGGCCATTTCATCACACAAAAGGAAGAAGAAAAAGAGGGAGAGAGAGAGAGAGAAAGAGAGATCGATGAGGATGGAGGGACCCCGCCACTATGGACCCTCCCTTGCAATAACTCATACATCAAGTGGGCCCTAAAGCATGTGGGCCCATTAAAATTGAAACTCAACGATGGAGATCCTTTCCCCACCAATATGGACGGTCTAGATGACCTATCTAAAGCAAGGAAATAAACATCATGATGGGGGCCATGGAGAATGGCCCCATCATGGAATGATCATGATGATCAAAGTGGGCCATCGGCCACATCTTAGGGTCCCAAGTGAGATCCAAACCATTGATCGGTTGGCCTCACTTGGCCCATCTTAAAAACATGAAAAACTACTCTTATCAAGCACCCACCGTTCGATCTTCTTGCTCCTATGGGTTCCTTAGCTCCTTAGCTTCGATTCCAATGGAGGAGATGAGGAATGGATGGCTAGGATGGGAGATCTTGGGATGGAAAGGTGGGCCACACTTGGAGCTTTGAAAGAAAGAGAGAGGCTCATACGTATGGAGGTTTGCTTGGAATGAGATTTGGAAAAGAGAGAGAGACTTGTAAAGGGAGAGAGAGATGTGTGATGTTTGATGTGGTGGTGATGGGTGTAAGAGCCACTTTTTTTACTTTTGGGATAAAAGGTGTAAGAAAGGCATAGGTGGTGTAAGAAATTCTTGACTTTAGGGGTTGCTTGGGGAAGAGTGTGAAGTGATGTGTACTTGACTTGATGGAATTGATTGATGGTTGATCGATGTGACATCTCGTAGAGATTCTCTTGGGTTTCGTACGCGTGGCGTTTTCCTCGCACCGAACGCTGGCCCACATCTCCTGGCCAGAGTATCGCCTCGGCGCGCGAGTCGCGGCATCGGAACCGCGGCGACGGTGTGGTCGCAATAGTACAGGTATCGGGTTGAGTCGAATTAGATTAACGACATGTGAATCAAGGTCGCTCGCAACGTTGGTTAAGGGTCGAAGGTTGCCGGAATTTGACCGGAAAGACCGGGGGAACCTACGGAACGGTATGGTCTAGGATACGGGTCTTACAGAAAAGGAGGCCGACATGTGGTGGGACAATGTTCTAAGGACTGTCCCCTCAGGATTCGTGTGGACGTGGGACAAATTCGAGATGCGCTTCCATGAAAAATACTTCCCTCTCACCTATCACAATGAGAAAGAGGGCGAATTCCTCTACCTCAAACAGGGAGGAATGACGGTGGCAGAGTACGAAAATCACTTCACGGAGCTATCTAGGTATGCTCCCCTGATCGTAGCTAATGAGCTGATGTAACAACCCTAGTTTTAATGGCAGTTGCATCTACCAAAGATAACTCACAGGGAAATTGGTGAATGATTAGAAACACTGTAAAAAAGATATTCTCATTCACAGTATGAGTATGACCGTTCAATTTTGAGGACAAAATTCTCTCTAAGGAGGGTAGATTGTAACACCCCGTACTTCTCAGTACTTGGGTGTTACTTGGTAAAGTAACTTAGTATAGATACAAACCTAGTCTATTTGAACATTTACCTTCATTTTAGCCACATCAAGGGAAATTCCAGTAGAATTGACCATGGATCTGAAAAATGGGCCATGCCTCTACATCATAACGACCAAAGAGCTCAAGAAGAACCCGATCTACATCTATAAGAGATTTGACTGCTCAATTAAACCTATTATAAACATCTACCTCAAATCAGTAAACGTGAAAGTAAGTTTAGACGATTTAAACATTCCTAACTGTCGAATCAAGATCAAATTATTAATTTATAGATTTGATCCTCACCATTGGGTCATATGACCCTAAAATTTATTATAGACTATCACTCAAAACGGAGCCTATAACACTTGAACCATCGATGTTCAAATTCAGTTCGATCTGACTGTTAGAACCACTTGTAAACGTTAACAAAACTCACAAAAGTAAGTAATGTGAACCACCTTAGCCTTAGATCCACCCCATACATGCTCGTAGGTCCTAATTACGCCAGCAAAACCTGCTGGACGGTGTGGATTTCACAGATGAAGCCCATGAACCCCACATTTAGGGGTGCGTGTGGACAAACCCTGCATAGCCACAGTGCACCAGACTGCAAGTTCCAGTTAAACCAGGTTTGACCCGATGAAAACAGAAAAAAGAGATTTTTCTCCCCACTTTTCCCGCCAGAGCCCGTTTCAAACAGACGGTCGTCTGTTGTTCAAGATGGGTCCCACCATGGTGATCATGGGGTAAATCTGAACCATCCATCGTGTGCAGTCCATGAATCTGACCACACTAAAAATTCTTCTACACACATGCACGATCACCTGTGCTTGCAGCCATTTTCAGAAGGACGGAAACTCCTTTCCCTTTCTCTGCCTCGCTGGAGCTAATCATGGCCCACCTACATCAATGGTAAGAAAGATCTGAACCGTCCATCATCTATAGCTCTCAGATCCAATCAAACCTGTGGATGTCCGACACGCCAGTGTGATGGTATGTGCGGACAAACTCATTCACAAGAAAAGTTGCGCGAGAAATTTCTTGAAATGGAAAGACAAATCCTTGCTGAGCTGGCTATCCGAGTGCTGAACCTCCTTACAATCTCAGCCATCTAAGTCCGAAAATCTCAGCTTTTTATTTCAACCCATTTTAGGGTTGCACAACCCAAAAGCAGTTGCGGAAAGATTCCTGCCGTTTCGAGCGCTGGCTTGATCTCAGCCACACACCCATTTCAGAAAACTTCTGAAGCTTCTCGTGCATTGGATTTAGGGGTTCCTAAAGTCCTTTTAGAGGTGGTTAGGATATCTCGCAGCCTCACGAGATGCCGCATGAGATACAACCCGCGGCCGAGTTTCTCACGCATCACCGAGAAATTCATCATGTTCATTCAAACAGTGGGTCCCACAAGGTCCTTACGACCCATCCTAACCATCCAAATGTTGTTGATCATTAGATCAACCATCCGTAGGATATCCGCCATTAATAACGGAGCCATCTTCATTGTTTATCCGAAAAACCCATCACACACTAGTGGGTCCCATTCATTGATCTAAGACATTCATCATGTGGTCAAGAGTCCTAGAAGCCCATCCATGCCGTCTGATCACAGCCATGAAAGCGTAATCTACTTATATCATTGCAAAATGGCACAGACCCAATAACTAATGACCGTAACTAATCCTTTGATTAGTTATGATTCGAACCCTCTAAAAGAGGAGTAGTAAAGCCTTATAAAAGGTTGCCTTTTAGGGAAAGCCTTCCAGAAATAGAAAGAAAATCAGAAGAGAAAGGAAAAAGGGCGCCGCACCAAGCTGCTGCACCTAGTCGAGTCGACTTAGTTCGAGTCACTGGACGTCAGGCTGAGCCAGTGTCTCACCTGGTCAAGAAATCTGGGAAAAAGCGAAGAAATAGAAGAAGAAAGAAGGTCAGGGAGTATGAGTTTCTGCTCGTCGTGCTGCATCAACTCGACTCGCTGTCGAGTTGTTGGGTTGGTCTAGGTTTGTTGGATGTGTTTGGCAGAGACAAAGAAATGAAGAGTAGAATGAAGGAAGGAAGAGCTGCTGCCTCCTTGGCCGAGTCAGGGCCGCCACTGTCGTGCCGCATTGAGGGTGGATTGAGTTCGGTCCAAGATGAGTGCGGATCTAGCTTGGGTTCGGACCACACAAAAAGTCTAGAGAAAGAGGGTAAAGAAGAAGAAGATACAGAGAGAGAGAGAGAGAGAGCTTGGCTCAAGCAACATTGCACCAAGTCAGCTCAGTTCGGTCCGAATCTGGGTCGAGTCCAGAACCATTCATGTCCAGAAAAGAGAGAGGGAAATGAGAGAGAGTTGGGGCTGCTGTGTTCAAACACGTTAACTCCGCAGCAGTCGTGTTAACTCAGTGAGTTGCTGACTGAGTTGAGGATAAAAGAAGAGGAAGAAGGAAAAGAGAAGAAATGAAGAAGGGAGAGTAGAAGAGGAGATCGGAGTGTCGCTGCTCACTGCCACACTGCATCAAGTCGTTGTGTCGAGTTGCTGCTATGGGTGACTCGCTGTCGAGTCATTGTTCTAGTTGAGTTGACTCGCTGTGTCTCTGGCATCGGTCGGGTTTGAAAAGACCAAGCTATATGTCCTAGAGGGGGGGGGGGGGTGAATAAGACTGTGCCAAATTAAAATTTAACAGCGGAATTGAAGAACGATAGCCTTATAAAATAAAGAACAGTACTTTAAATAAATCAAAGAATGAAATGTAAAACAATCTTAAATAAAGAGCTTGATACTAATATTGTTCTAAGGACAACCTTTGCACCATAAAAACCAAGGGTTTATGGCAGGACAACCTTACTAGAACAAATTGAATATCAAAACTCAAATAGAAAGGAAATAAAGGAAATAACAAGAATTAAATTCTAAACTATTACAACATTCCCCACTTTGCTTGAAATGTAAAGATTACAACATTCACATCCACATATACATTCCACAAATCTGAATGATTAAAGATATAGAAATTAAAAGAGCATTCAAATCACAAAACACACCGATATATAGTGGTTCACCTGTGTGTTCACCAACTGTTAAACAACAGCCACACAGCTTGCTACTCCACTCCTAATATCCTCACACAGGGGATATTAGCGTTCACTATCAAACAAGTTTTACAGGTTCACCTAAAACCTTCACAATTGTGTCTTTTTAACTTGGGCTTACACAATCTAAAAACCCACACTTTCTGAGTTTTTTGGCTCTCCTCAGATAACCAACACAATGAGATTTTTCTGAAAAATCTCAAACAAAATCAAAATAATGAATTTACAATAAATGTAAAATACATGGATTTCTTCTTTTGTAGTAGCCCGATAGAACCAATCAGAGTAGGAGTTCGAATCAACGTTCAATATCCAATACTCACTTAAGAAATGGTTTTAGGTTCTAATTGATTTTAAATTAAACCAAATTGGGCGTAGCTCTATTTGATTTTGATTCCAATGAAGAAGGAATACAGCAATTCCTCTTTTCAAAATAATATTGGAATATAGGAATAAAATCAAATAAGAAAAGCTAACAAAAGAATATTAAATATGCATATCGCAGCTTAAAAAATAAACACAACTTATCTCAGAGTGAAGGCTTGAATTTCTCAAATTAATCGATGTAAAACTCTGAAATTCGTGATCAATTTATAGAAGCAAAGATCGCGTATATGACTGGTCTTAGGAACCTTCGATTGGTCATAGCTCCAATGGCATTTTGAAAATATAAGCGCGATCTGAAAATTCAGTTCTACGACTGGTCTTAGGTTTCTACGACTGGTCGAAGCAGACCCAGGACTGGTCGTAGAAAATCAGATTTGGTTACTGGAGTTTGAGTCTTAGTTCTAGGACTAGTCGAAGGACGAGTCGTGACCACCCTACGACCGGTCGAACAGTCTCCAGGACTAGTCGAAGAATAACCAAAAAATTCTGAAAATCTTCAACAACTTAGGACTGGTCATGGAATTTCTTGGACTGGTCGAACCAGGTCTAGGACTGGTCGAATAAGGTCCAGGACTAGTCTTAGAACAGACCAACTTCTCGTAAAAAGATTCATCTTGAATTATATATACAAAATGACCTACCCTAAGGTTAAACTAAGGTCTATCATACCTGGAACATGAATTATGAACATTGAACATCATTCTTACATTGAACATCATTCTTTTAGATGATGGTTAACCTTTGAAGCTTGAGATCTCTACTTGATGTAGCTTGAGAATGAAATCTTCTACAGCTTGAATTTAAACTTCAACTTGAGTAGTACTTGAGTCTGTAAACAAACACTCTTCTTATTGATGTAGCTTGAACATTGATGCATACAGAAGAGGACAAAGTACATAACCTTGCATTTCTTGAAGTCGAGCACCGTACAAGTCTTGAATCATTGTGATGTTGTCTTGAAACACACACACACACACACACACACACACACACACACACATATATATATATATATATATCAATATACAAGCACAAGACACACAGATAGAAGTTTTGGCACACAAGAGGTGGTTTTGGCACCACTACAAAATTTGACAATCAAAGGAGCATGAAACCATAACACTTACAATCTCTCCCTTTGTCAAATTAGTGACAAAACATGCTTCAATAAGAGAAACATACTTCAATAAGATAAGCACAACATATATATTAACAAATCATGCACCAGTTGTCATTAAGCATTAAGTAGCACAAACTCGACTCGTTATATACTACTCCCCCTGAGTAGCAGCACATCTCACATATCATATCCATAAGCAACTTTTCATATCAAAAAAGGAAGCAACAAAGTGAAGGATAAGTAATGGAGAAATAGATGAAGTAACTTGACAATGTATAAGTAAGTAAGCGTTCACAATCCAGTTACTTGAAAAACTAAAAAGTCGGTAAACCAAATAGAGTATAAGTAAGAAAGTTATTACATATCAAGAAAAACACTTAATCGGATCTTGAAGAAGGAGCAGGAATGGTAGGATCAAGATTATGCATTCTCTTGTTTAAGCGCCTAAGGTATTTGCGTATATATTTAAACTGAAGATCATGAGCAATATTCATATTCTCTACATTCTCTTTTAAAGCATGAAGACGAGCATTAAAATCAGAATGCTCAAAATCAGGATCATTTCCAGAATCAGAATCAAGTTCATTGAAAATATCATCCATATCCACATCGTCAGGAGGAAGATCACCAGCTTCTTCATCCCCAGCTTCAGCTCTACCAACATCCACTTGGCTACGGGCCAATCCTAATTTCATTTTGTTAATATTCGAATTATTAAAAATAAGATGATGGATGGGAGCTTCTCCAACAGGCATAACTACGAGCATGTGAGTAGCTAACACAGTCAAGAGATAGGCAAAAGGAATATCATTATGACCTGGATAGAGACGAGAATGAATAATGGAATGACAGATTAAGGAAGGAAGGCAAATTTTAGCATCAGAAATGACAGAGTGTAAAATACGAACCATAAAGGCAGTTAATTCAGTCTTATTACCAGAACGAGGATATAGGTTAGAAGTAAAAATTCTGTGAAGTACCTTATATTTGGGTAACAAGTACTTTGCGGGGAGCGCATTCCCTTTATGAGTCCATTACACATTCATATTACACAAATCTCTGGTTAGCATACGTTTTTCAAATTCTGAGGGTTTCTCAGCTAAAGTATGAATAGGAATACCCTCTTCATTAACAGGTATATCCATTAACCCTGCAATCAGATGACGGTCAATTTCAAATAGACCTTCTCTAGTATCAATTTTAAAAGTTAAATCCTCAAAAGAGAATACTGAGATTGTAACATCCCGGATTTTCGCCAACCTGGAATTAGATGTCCTTGGGCGATGGGTCAATCCTAACACAGGTTTAACTTCCCAAACGCTCAATTAAAGCCTCAAATCCCTTTTTAAACAATTTTCTTCGCAAATCTCACCCTTCACTACCTTGTGCTTTCAATTTTTCAAAGCACTTTGCCCTAGACACTATCTTAAACTAGCTAAGTAGTAAAACTTGGATCACTTTATATACAAACCGCAAAGGCCTAAGTACCAGCAAAATAATTAGGATTGAATCCTTTAGAAATTTAACAAAGTTAACTAAGTGCAAAACTCGATTAGCCATGAAATCCGTTGGGATCGCTTTAAATACGATCTGTAAGACCCAAAACTTACAAAATCAATGACTCTAGGTTACCCTAAAGTTTAGAACCAAACTCATTTCCCGCTCTCTCAGAATGAAACGAAACTCGTCAGATTAGGGTCTAGACCGCACATCGGGAGTTCGATTAACACGAAGCTAAGGAACTAGGACCGCCTCACCGGGCTTGACAATCATCTCAAAAATGATCCATTCGATGTCCCACGGCAATTGCTTCGATCCTGAGCGAGGAGTGTGAAAACACTATTCCCATTCCAAAATAAATATCCGGAATAGTGAGCACCATTCGCCATGCGCAAGATTAAGCAACTGCAGACCGTCGAATCGACCAAATTACACCTCGGATCGGAAAAATTTCTTGAACATTTACATGTGCTTGAATTTCGGATCGTGGCCCACCGACCGTTGAATCGAAAGTGGTCCGCCACGTGCGATCCGGGGAATTCGATCGAGTCGAAAACGTAATCCCTCATAGATCCATGTGTGGTGAGCTTAAGTTCGACGTTTGGCTCAAGGAGGGCCACCGAACCTCTCTTTTGAGAAATGGAAAAGTGACGAAATACCTATATTAGCAAGAACCTTGAACAGAGTCTATTTCAGTGAGTTTTGAGACTATATAAGGACCTTAAACCCTCTCTCATGGCAGCCATACGAATTTGGGTTTTGAGAGAGGGAAAAGAGAGAGGAAGTGAGGGAGAAGTGGGAGAATCTCCCTGCCGTCGTTCCCTACCACCACACGGGCTGCATCATTCCTTTCTTGACGCTTTTCCGGCGTCGTTTCTAGGTAAGAAACCCTAACCCTAATCTGTTTTGGGGTTTAGACTGTTGTAGGTTATGAAATAGCTAACCTATTTCGTTCTCTAGGTTGCCAAACTGCCGAATACGGAAGCTTAGCAAACCTATCGATTCCGTTGCGATTCTACGACAAAAGGTGCGGACTTTAGGTGTATAGGTTATGGTTTTCAATGCTTTCAATGTCAGATAATGATAGATTCATGATCTGCATGCAATTGCACATGTACAAAGTGCCGTCTGTTTTCCGTTTCGATTAAAGATGAAAAATATGGAATTCTACATATTCTAGGTATTTGTAGAAAATATCGTATACGTATATTTTTTGAAAATGTGTTTGACATGTTTATTTATTATATGGTTATACGATATATGGATAAAATACTTATTTAATAAAAAGGATTCGTCCAAATACATGTTCTACTAATATACACTATGTATGTAGAAATATCTGTATTGTAGAAAGTACCGTATACGTATGTATTTGGAGATGTGTTTGCCATGATTATTTGTTGTATAAATATATTATACATGCGTAATTACTAGTTTGGCGTTAAAGAGTTCGCCCTAATACATGTTTGCTAACATACACTATGTATGTTGGAATAGTGTATTCTAAGTGTTTGTTGAAATGACTAAGTAAATATGGATTTATGATTTATGTTTGTCATGTGTATTGAATGTAAGAACATGATTGAAATGTACTAGTTAACCCCTGACGAAAGGACTTGCCTAAATCACGCCACGGTCAATACACTACATATGTTAAAGTGCGTAGTCCAAGTGTTTGTGGAAATGATCGAATGAATATAGAACTTGGACCCATGCTTGCCATGACTATCCGTCGTGGGGGCACGCGTGTTATAATTGGGGTAGCTCCTAGTAGAAGGATTTGGCCTAATATCTATGTGATCAACATATGTCATGTATGTGATGTATGTAGTTCAAGTGTTTCTGAAATGTCCGAATGAGTAGTAGTTAGCAAATTGTAATGTATAAGGGTGTTGAGATATGATTCTCAACCTTTTTTAACTATGTGTATGATCTCCTTTGATAGTTGTGTGATTAGGAATTGAACATGTACAAACTCATGCTTGTGTTGTGATTCATAACATGCTCAATTGCTTTATGATTTTAACTATGTAATGCATATGCTTAAATTTATATTTACGTTGTATGATCCGTCATGGGTGATGGGGAGCGGAGCAACGAGTGCGTCAGGCAATGTACCGGCAGCGACCCCCTAAACGGATAATACCAGACGTTGATTTTATGATTTGAATCTTGATCCACATCGCTTTATTTATCCGCAATTGATTGTGTTTGGGGCTATGATTATGGCCCCGTGCAATCAGAACGGATTGAATTTGTGGTCGAGATTCATTTGCCACGTGGGATGTGTTCGACGAACTTGTGTCGTGCGTTGCTCGCCGGCAGAAGGGCTAGGCCACACGAAGTTATTTATGCACTTCATGTCGTGCGGCTCAACGGGCGATCGTGCTAGTCGAGCTCGTCAAGTAACCCGACCGCATTTTTGTGCATGTTCACCCTGTTTGGGACGCCTTCGCTTGAACCTAGGGTACCAAACTTACCGGTGACACCCCTTTTAACCATGGTACCTTGATCCGCTAAGACGCATGAGCCGGGCATGGTGGTATGGGACACCGTGGTCGAGAAATTTGTCGGCTCACGCCGGGGCCATGTGCCTCCCCGTAGTGACCATTGTTTAACCAAACTCGTGAGCCGAATACGGTAGTATGGGACACTGTATTCGAGCTGTCGATACTTACGGCGAGAGCCGAGTACGGTGAGACCTGTGCTCGTGCTGACGGGCGACGAGTCCTCCATAGTATCTTCGAGTATACTCCAAGGGTCTGTGATTGGCGATGAGTCTTTCACAAAGAACTAGAGTATGAGTCGAGCCGAGTACGGTGAGACCTGTACTCGAGCCGACGGCTAGTGATTGAGCCGAGTACGGTGAGACCGTACTCGAGCCGACGGTCGACAGAATTGAGCCGCATACGGTGAGATCTGTATCCGCGCTGACGGGTGACGAGCCCTTTGCGATGCCTTCATTATGCTTCTCAAACCATAATATCGTATGAGATTAACTAGGATTGACAACCCTAGAATGGATCATGTTTGGGAATGATACAAGGGAGGTACCTTAGTTTCCCAATATTGCTGTTTGAAATGGACTAATAATAACTTGGTAATCATGAGCATCATCGCACCGCATGTGCTTTGTAGATGTGGCGCACTGAGGGAGTAAGCATTCGCGAACGTAAGATGATGTCGCTTGAGGGTGGTTTGGCAAGGGCATACAGCATCATGTCATTTCATTTTCGCACTTAACAAGAGTAGTTAGAAATGTTTGATTTGTACTGCTTTATCATTACTGCTTGGTTGAATTGATAACATGTTAACCTATGCTTTACTGTTCCACTGAGTTGATCACTCACTCCCACGTTACGGGACGGTGTTTGCAACACCAACCAGATTTGTTGAGTTTCAGGTGATGGCGATGCTTGTGAAGCAGAGCTGGACTACTTCTGTGATGATAGGAGGAGTTCTCCTATCTATGTCTCTCTAAAGTAGGTCAATGAAGACCTGATATTGTATTGACGGGGCTATGGTACATGGGATAGGAGGCATTACACTTCCTCACATTTGGTACATTTTAGAACTGCACTTGTATTTATTTAACCTGGTAATGTTATCACACTCTGGAGACTCATCATAAGTTATATATTTTATCTATCTATCACAGTCTTTCGCTTGCAAATTTAACTGTCTCTGGAGTATGATATGCGTTTTGGCTTAATCTCACCCATGTTCAATGCACGAATACAAGTCAACATTCAATCATCATTCATTTTGTTGCATAAGTGATGTTCTGGAACTCGGGAGTTGAGTTTATGTTCGACCCCCGATTTTCAGGGCGTTACAGAGATACATGCAAACATGGCCTGTGCAATAGATTGGTATGCAGGCCCACCTCAATGTAAAATGTTATCTCATCCTACAGCTTGGAGTATAGGTAGAATACCAAAAGGAGCAATATGTTTAATACAAACAGATCGTTCAACCATGGCATTTTGCATACGTAAATCCCGTACATCGGAGGGATCATCCTCAGGTGATTGAAGATGGCGCCTAGCAAGAGGAGCTGATCTAGAAGAAGATGGACCATAGGAAGCTTTCTTTTTCCCTCTAGCATTCATTATCAGAATGAAAATCAAAAGATCTAGTAGAGACAAAAGATATGAAAAATGGGTTTTGCTAGATCAGATTTTTCAAGAAAAGCCCCAGAATGTCAAGGAATCTCAAAATAAATTACTTCAAGAGTGAAAATGAAGTAATAAGAACTAGAATCTATAAGAGAAATATAAATGATGCACTAACCTTGAAGATCTAGGAAGGTGGGTACGAATAGTCGTGCCTCGGCTCGTTGGAGAAGAAAAAGGAAATGAAGAAATGAGATTTTCCCCAATTTTAAAAGATTCTAACATGCTACATGACTAGTCAAGGACCGTTCTCGACCGGTCATACCACGACTGGTCGAGGACCGTTCTCGACCGGTCATATCACGACTGGTCGAGCACTTCCTCGACTGGTCGTGAAAACAAAAAACATACATTTTTCATAAAAATTTGAAATTTTAAACAAATAAAATATCAAATATATATACACTATGATACAAATATGCATAAATAATCAATTTAGAATACACATTCCGAGATCAAATTTCAATTTATTAAACCTGCTTTTGTCGAGTGGTTTAGTGAAAATGTCGGCAAGTTGAGTCTCGGTCGGTATATATTTCAAGGATATTATTTATCTTCTACTAATTCATGAATATAGTGATACTTAATGTCAATGTGCTTGGTACGTGAATGCTGAATTGAATTTTTTGATATATTTATAGCACTGGAATTATCGCAATATAATATCATTAATTCCTGTGCAATTCTATAATCGCTTAACATACGTTTCATCCAAACAAGCTGAGTATAAGCATTTTCTGCTGCAATGTATTCAGCCTCAGCAGTTGAGAGCGATATAGAACTTTGCTTCTTGCTAAACCAAGAAACCAAACAGTTTCCAATATAAAAACAACTATCATTGGTTGATTTTCTGTCATCAATATTTCTAACCAAATCAGCATCTGAGTACCCAGCCAATTGAACACTAGTATCAAATGGATACCAGAGACCCATTTTAGCAGAACTTGCGACATATCGCATAATCCGCTTGACAGCAGAAAAATGTGACTCTTTAGGATCAGACTGATATCTAACACAAATGCCAACACTTCAAGCAATATCAGGTCTACTAGCAGTTAAGTAAAGTAGACTACCAATCATACTATGATATAATTTAGGATGTATATTTTTATCTGTAGAGTCCTTTGAGAGTCTTGAAGTTGTACTCATAGGCGTATCAAAATTCTTACCATTCTCAAATCCAAACTTTTTGATTAAGTTCAGAGCATATTTTGTTTGAGAAATGAAAATGCCATCTGGTTGTTGTTTCACTTGCAATCCAAGGAAATAATTTAATTCCCCAACCATGCTCATTTCCAACTTAGATTTCATCAAATCTGCAAACTCAACAGTCATGTTAGTACAAGTTGATCCATAAATGATATCATCAACATAGATCTAAACCATTAAGATATCATCGTTATGTTTCTTAACAAAAAGCATCTTATCGACACTACCCATTTGAAAATTATGACTTAGTAAAAACTTAGTCAATTTTTAGTACCATGCTCTAGGAGCTTGTTTTAAACCATATAGAGCTTTTTTAAGACGATATACATGATCAGTAAACTTAGGGTCTTCAAACCCTATAGGTTATTCAACATATACTTCTTCATGTAGATCACCATTCAAAAAAGTACTCTTTACATCCATTTGATAAATTTTAAATTTTCTAAAGCATCCAATGGACATAAAAAGTCTGATTGATTCAAGGTGAGCAATTAGGGCAAAAGTTTCATCGTAATCAATACCTTCTATTTGAGTGTACCCTAGTGTACCTTTGTACAACCAGTCTTGCCTTGTTTCGAATTATATTCCTAAGTTCATCAGACTTATTTTTGAAGATCCACTTAGTTCCTATAATGTGTTTACCTTTAGGTCTAGGAACAAGATACCAAACATCATTTCGAACAAACTGATTAAGTTCTTCCTGCATAGCCACTATCCAGTTTTAATTAGAAAGAGCTTCTTTTACGTTTACCGGTTCAATCTGAGATGTAAAGCACACGTAATTACATATGTCTTCCAGTTGTCTACGAGTGCGCACACCAGTGAAAGGGTTACCAAGAATTTGAGCGGTTGGATGATCTTTAACAGTCCTTAATTCAGAATTGTTTTGACTTGATGAAGTATCAGGTTTGTCAATTAGAAGAACTTCATCATTATCTGAACTTGGGCCAGGTGTATTCAAATGATCGTCTATGACCACATTAATTGATTCTTGAATAACACCGGTCCTTTTATTCAGTACACGAAATGCACGACTATTTAAAGAGTATCCTAAAAAGATTCCTTCGTCACTCTTTGTGTCGAACTTTCCCAGATTTTCTCGGTCACACAAAATATAGCACTTGCTACCAAACACTCGAAATTATTTGACAGTAGGCTTTTTATCAAACCACATTTCATAAGCAGTTTTATTATTAGATTTACATATATAAACTCGATTAATAACATAACATGCAGTATTCACTGCTTCAGCCCAAATTTTTAGGGAGCTTCGTACTATTCAACATTACAGTTCTCATTTCTTGAAGCACTCTATTTTTTCTTTCCATAATTCCATTCTGTTGAGGAGTTTTGGTTGTAGAGAATTCATGCGATATTCCCTGATCGTTACAGAATTTCTCAAAACTGCTATTCTCGAACTCAGATCCATGATCACTACGGATCTTACAAATTTGAGAACCATTTTCAGTTTGGATCCGTTTGAGAATCCTTTTAACTTCATCAAGAGTTTCTAATTTATCCCTTAGGAAGGCTACCCAAGTGAATCTAGAAAAATTATCCACGATAACCAAGATGTATTTTTTGCCACGTCGACTCTCTGTCCTGGTAGGTCCTATAAGATCCATATGGAGAAGCTCGAGTGGTCTTGATGTGGCATTGGAGTTCACCTTTTTGTGAGAGCTCCTTGTTTGCTTGTCATACTGGCATTCACCACATATCTTGTCTACATTTTGTAATTTAGGTAGACCTCTTATTAGTTCTCCCTTGCGTAATTTATATAAATTACGGTAGTGTACATTTCCAAGGCGTTTATGCCATAATTCTGTTTCATCGGTATGGACAATGTAGCACGATTGATTAGATGAGCTACCATCACTTACAATATGACAGTTTTCAGAAGTCCTGCGACCAGTTAATATTACAGAGCCCTTTTTGTTCAAGATTTCACAACATTTATTAGAAAATTTCACGCTGTGATTGTTATCGCATATTTGAGATATGCTTAACAGGTTGTGTTTTAGCCCCTCAACATATAAAACATTCTTAAATAAGGGAAGGTTATAGAGTTGAACCGTATCTTGGCCAATAATCTTGCAGTTGCTATCATCACCAAATGTGACTGACCCATCAGTCATATCTTTAAGATCGGTGAATAAAGCTTTGTCGCCTGTCATATGCCTTGAGCATCCATTGTCTAAGTACCACTTCGAATGGCTTGTAGCTTTGAAAGCAGTGTGGGCAACCAAGCAAGTAACTTTAGGAACCCATTTCATTACAGTTTTGGGTTTAGGTGTATAGTTGGTCTTCTTGTATTTGTAATTTTTGTACGAGTGACCCACTCAATTAGATTTTAAGAGCTCCTTACGCAAATCAACTATTTTTTCAGCTAAAGGGTTTTAATTTTGATTTTTGTAAAAGATATGGTTCCCTCTGGTTTTGAAAGTTTGAAAAGTTTTTGAAAACTTTTGACTTGAACCCTTCTCTTTTGAGTTAGAGGATTCTCCTCTTACAAACTTGGGAGGAGTATTCTTCTGTTTATGAGGAATATTTTTGTCGTATCCCAAACTGGATCGGTCGCTACATTTTCTTGATCCAGTTAATAGTTTTTCTAATTTAGGATCACCTTGGGCATACCTCCATGTATCCTTTAAACTCAAAAGGGAAGAGACTTCAAGTTTAAGTTTATCATTTTCAGATTTCAGATTTTCAATGAGGGTGGTTTTGAAATCTAGATCACATTTGCATTTTTCAAAACAATCTGAAAGATGAGATTTTTTTAAAACAAAAGACTCAAATTTTTCTTTAAGTCCTTAAAACCTTTCTTTTTGAAGTTTTAATTTTACGGCAATTTTACAACTTTCCTTGTATAGGGCATTATAAGCATCTTGAAGATCTTCTTCATTATCATGATCACTATTCAGATTTTCTTCACTGGTTAAATCATCATGATCTGAAAAAGTGAACTTGGCTAGAGTCATAAGGGCCTTAACTTCATTGCCCGACTCATTTTCAGAATCTTCTAATTTAGAAGAGGCTTCAGTGCCAGAAGATTCATCCCAAGTAGCCAACATTCCTTTCTTTTTAGATTTGTCCTTTTTAGGACATTTGTTTGCTAAGTGCCTATATTCTTGGCAGTTGTAACATTGACTATCTTTCAAAGATTTTCAAGATTTAGATTTTGGTTTAGAACGTTTCTTATCATTTGATTTTTGAAAATCAACCTTCTTTTTACTTTTGAAGATCTTGTAAAACTTTTTAGCAAGAAGGGCCATATCATCTTCAGAATTTTCTAAATCAGAATCTTGAGAAATACATTTTGAAGATTTAAGCACAATAGATTTACAGTTATGAGCTTTAAAATTTAATTCATAAGTTTGTAAAGACCCAACCAACTCTTCTACCTTCATATTGTCCGTATCACGAAGTTCCTGGATCGCGGTTACCTTAGAATTGAACCGTTCAGGTAGTGAGCGTAGTATCTTTGCACACACTTTACTTTTTGGGATTTTATCGCCAAGACCCCACATAGAGTTTATAATGTCATTTAATCTAGTGTAGAAGTCCATAAACATTTCATTTTCCTCCATATGAATTTCTTCAAATTTGGTTGTGAGGAGTGGACTTTAAATTTTTTTACAATTGAAGTACCCTCGTGTATCATTTCTAATATATCCCAAGCTTGCTTTGCAGTATCACAGGATATGATTCTTTTGAACTCATCCGGTGATAGTGCACAAGTGATTGCATTTAGTGCTTTTGCATTGGCACTACTCTCACTTTTCTGAAGAGTGGTCCATGAGAAAAATGGTGTAACTCTCATTGTTTTTGAACCATCAATACCAGTCACTTCAGTGGAAGGTGGGTTCCATTCAATCACTGTGGTAAGTCACACATTCTTATCCATTGATTTGAGGAAAATCCTCATCCTAGCTTTCCAATAGGCATAGTTGGAGCCATCAAAGGGTGGAGGCCTAGTGACTGAAAGGCTATCAAAATTTGACATCTTATATATAGCTTAGATCGTTAACTCAGGAAATGAATCCAAAAATAAAGCAGTTAATACAAGCTATTAGGCTTTGATACCACTTGAAAAGGCCAAGCTATATGTCCTAGAGGGGGAGGGGGGTAACAGCGGAATTGAAGAACGATAGCCTTATAAAATAAAGAACAGTATCTTAAATAAATCAAAGACTGAAATGTAAAGCAATCTTAAATAAAGAGCTTGATACTAATATTGTTCTAAAGACAACCTTTGCACCATAAAAACCAAGGGTTTATGGCAAGACAACTTTACTAGAACAAATTAAATATCAAAACTCAAACAGAAAGGAAATAGCAAGAATTAAATTCTAAACTATTATAACATATTATAACATTCCCCACTTTGCTTGAAATGTAAAGATTACAACATTCACATCCATATATACATTTCACAAATCTGAATGATTAAAGATATAGAAGTTAAAAGAGCATTCAAATCACAAAACACACCGATATATAGTAGTTCAATTATGTGTTCACCAACTGTTAAACAACAGCCACACAGCTTGCTACTCCACTCATAATATCCTCACACAGGGGATATTAGCATTACCATCAAACATGTTTTACATGTTTACCTAAAACCTTCACAATTGTGTCTTTTTAACTTGGACTTATATAATCCAAAAATCCACACTTTCTGAGTTTTCTGGCTCTCCTCAGATAACCAACACAATGAGATTTTTCTGGCGAATCTCAAACAAAACCAAAATAATGAATTTACAATAAATGTAAAATACCTGGATTTCTTGTTTTGTAGCAGCTCGGTAGAACCAATCAGAGTAGAAGTTCGAATCAACGTTCAATGTCCAATACTAACTTAAGAAATGGTTCTAGGTTCTAATTGATTTTAAATTAAACCAAATTAAGTGTAGCTCTATTTGATTTTGATTCCAATGAAGAAGGAATACAACAATTCCTCTTTTCAAAATAATATTGGAATATAGGAATAAAATCAAATAAGAAAAGCTAACAAAAGAATATTAAATATGCACAACGTAGCTTAAAAAATGAACACAACTTATCTCAGAGTGGAGGCTTGAATTTCTCAAATTAATCGATGTAAAACTCTGAAATTCGTGCTCAATTTATAGAAGTAAAGATCGCGTCTACGACTGGTCTTAGGAACCTTCGACTAGTCGTAGCTCCAACGACATTTTGAAAATATAAGCGCGATCTGAAAATTCAATTCTACGACTGGTCGAAGCAGACCCAGGACTGGTCATAGAAAACCAGATTTGGTTGCTGGAGTTTGAGTTGTAGTTCTAGAACTGGTCGAAGGATGAGTCGTGACCACCCTACGACTGGTCGAACAGTCTCTAGGACTGGTCGAAGAATAACAAAAAAATTCTGAAAATCTTCAACAACTTAGGACTGGTCGTAGAATTTCTTGGACTGGTTGAACCAGGTCTAGGACTGATCGAACAAGGTCCAGGACTAGTCTTAGAACAGACCAACTTCTTGTAAAGAGATTCATCTTGAATTATGTATACAAAATGACCTACCCTAAGGTCAAACTAAGGTACTTGGAACATGAAGTATGAACATTGAACATCATTCTTTCAGATGATGGTTAACCTTTGAAGCTTGAGATCTCTACTTGATGTAGCTTGAGATTGAGATCTTCTACAGCTTGAATTTAAACTTCAACTTGAGTAGTACTTGAGTCTTGAAATGCACTTGAGTCTTTGAACAAACACTCTTCTTATTGATGTAGCTTGAACATTGATGCATATAGAAGAGGACGAAGTACATAACCTTGCATTTCTTGAAGTCGAGCACCGTACATGTCTTGAATCATTGTGATGTTGTCTTGAAACACATATATATCAACATACAAGCACAAGACACACAGATAGAAGTTTTGGCACACAAGAGGTGGTTTTGGCACCACTACAAAATTTGACAATCAAAGGAGCATGAGACCATAACACTTACAGGGTTTGTCAAGCCGAATAAGGGAGAAGAAAGATGGAATAGAAGATGGATAAAGGAAAGCGTGGGGCAGAGTTGATAGCCGAGTTGACTCAGGCTGAGTCAGGTTTGGGTTCAAATTGATTCAACTCCTAGTCGAGTTAGAGAGGGGAATTGATCGCATTGAGGTAAGTTTGCCTCAAGTATCCTATTAGTAACTTAATTAGAGTAATTTAAGTTGTTAGTGTACCTGTAGGTTCATCTTGTTGAGATCCAAATTGGACCGTGTTCAGAATCTGGCCTATCGAATCAAGTTTACTCGAAGAGAGTTAAACTCTATTACCATGTGAATATTAATTCTACCTAATTTTAGATTAATTCAATTAATCTTGATTTTTGGAAACCAAGTTTATCGAGGCCCACAAGGCTCTACTAAATGGTCTTTCAAGCCAATGAGCCCACTCAACAAGCTCGCACACAAGCGGCCAAAACGTACTACTATTAGCATCCAATCAGGGCATCCATCATAGGGTCCACAAACAATCACGATAGGCCCAGGGCGGACATCAAAGGGGGCCTTACAATATTCCTAAGCAAGGCCCAAGAGTGCAGCCACAACCAACCAAACACGGGCATATGATGGGCTTAATACATGCTATATGTGGGACCCAAATGGTAGTACACCGATGCCAATACGACACAAACCACAAGGCTAGCCCATGGTGCAGTCACTACATATAAATCCAAGCAGGCCTAATGGGTAGCCACAACATGAATAACAAGCCAGCCAATGGTGTGGACATCATTCATTCACTAAAGAGGACCCACGACCGAGTTGGATTGCAATTAAAATCACTATGGGCCCCACAAATCTAATACGGATATGACTAGGTGTGATTTGCTTGAATATATCCCTAATGGGCCCCACATGCTCCTTACATAGGTAGGCCTATAATTGAAAGGCCCACTCGTAGCGAGCCATATGGGCACATCAAGGGTCCAAGATGGGTGCCAATTGAAGCTTCTAATTACACTCTAAACATGCTCATAACAGCCTAGAGAGGTGCGACATGTGAGGTTCACCAACAATTGTGGTGGGTCCCTTGAATGACACCAAGGTGGAGAATATAACGCCCTAAAGCTGGGCCCACAAGGCAGCCCATTAGGATCTCAAACATGCCCTATAGATGGGCTAGCAATGACAAAATGTGGTTGATGTAACATATATGAATCAAGGTGGGGATTATCGTGGGCCTCGCCTATCATGAGCTGTCAAGTGGATGGATAGCTTGACTATGCAATACATGTACTGAGGTGGGATCCACGGTGGGTCCCACTAAGGGTGTGGATAACAATTAAACCTTATAGTGGTTCCTAGGAAAGTTCCAATGGAGACATCGAAGAGCCATTGTTTCTTTGGTGTGGCTTGTTTAAGGGTCTTATTGGCCTTGTTTATGGGCTCATGACCTAAACTGATATGGAAAACATATGGATGGTATAGATAAAATAGATACATCATGGCAGGTCCTGCTATCAGATGGGCAGTGTGGATAAAATACAGACATCATGGTGGCTCCTAGGAAGGTCTCAATGGTGGACAACATTGTCCCTTTGTTTCTTGAGGTGTGACCCACCTAAGATACGGACTGGCCTCAATTTTGGGCCCATCCTAAAATGATCTGTAAGAACAGATGGGTGGCATGGATTAACCAGATAAATCGGGGTGGCCCCACGAGGTGGGCCCTCCTGGACAGTGTGGGAAGGCAGGCTGCTTACAGTGGGTCCCTTGTGTGGCCCCCAAATGCCTTGAATTAAGTTGATAGTTGTGTCTTCCCTTCATCCTGGCTACACTCATGTGTTGCCTGAGCCACCGTTAAATGGCATACAATTCACATGGTAGGCCACGTAAAGGTTGCAACGGTGGGTATCATTGTCCCCATTGATTCTAATGGTGTGGCCCACCTAAAATTTGAATCTGCCTTATATTTCGGCCCATAACCTAAAATGACATGGAGAAGTCAGTGAACGGTGCGGATTCAATATAAACAACGGGATGGGTCCCTCTGGTGAGACCCATATCTGGCCAGAATGGGTTACCGCCCAGGCACGGCTATTATTATTATTATTATAGCTTTAGATATACTATTAAGGTGGGCCCCAAGGGGATGATCTACTCCGTACACCACCTTGGTCAGTTCGAATGGGGTCCAATAGATTCTTACTTGGGATGGTTTGGATGATCAAGGAGCCCCGGGTGGGCCAGGGAAGGTTTCAACAGTAGGAAATTGTTTTCCTCCCTGCGTCCACTCGGAACTAGGATCTGCCTTATTGTTCGTCCCTTGGCCTAAAATGATATGGAGAAACCGGTGGTCGGCGTGGATTAAACATATACATCAAGGTGGGTCCCACAAGTGGGACCACCTCTCCTTGCACAACGGCTCTCGTCCTCTCACGTCACTGGGCAGTAATGCCCAGAACGTTCCTTTTTTTCTCTTTTTTTAGAGTTGCTGATGAATGGGCCCCACAAAGGAGTGATCCGTTCCGTCCACCTTATCGGCTACCTCGTTGTGGATCCAACAAGTCATGACTTTGGTAGGGTATACTTTCCACAAACATCACAGTCGGCCCTGGAAAGTTTTAACATTGACTGCCACATCACCATTGTTTTCTATGGTGTGGCCCACTTGAGATCTAGATGTGGATGAGATTTGGGGAAAAGCCCTATAACTTCGTGTACTAACAAATGGACAGTATGGATTATTGATATACATCACATTGAGTCTCACGAGTGGGAGCCTCCTGGCCCAAAGAGTCTTCCGCCACTTCAATGTATGCACACATCACGGTGGGCCTTAGAAAGTTTCAACAGTGATGTCATCGTCACCGCTGTTTGATATGGTGTGGCCCACATGAGCTCTGGATCTGGATGATATTTGTGTCCTAAACCTGAAATAATATTGCAAGACGAATGGGCCGATTGGATGACATATATACATCAGGGTGGGCCCATGAGTGGGCTTGTGCTTGGACAGCGTGCCCAGCCTAGGGACGGTGCCAAACAACGTTCACTCGTATGGCTCTCACGAGTTCTTGATCAAACCGATATTCGTATCCTCCCTTCATCCTGGCCACACGTGGCCATGGGACATGTCACGTGTGGCCTGTTACACTACTGGCTGGCGAGAAGCCATATGGTGGGCCATATGAAGGTCTTAATGGTGGACGTCACCATCTCCACTATTTTGTACGGCGTGGCCCATCTGCTGTCTGCATCTACCTCCGAAATGATCTAGCAAAAATGATGGACGGTGTGGATTAAACATATACATTATGGTGGGGCCATGAGTGGTGACCCCACCTCTCACCTGGACTAGTCAGGAACGGAAGCGGATTAGATACTGACAAGGTCCGTGTCCAGATGGCTACTGAAGTGACGTCACCAAGCTCTGTGGACCCACCATGATGCATGTGTTGTATCCATACGGTCCAACCATTTTTAGAGATCGTTTTATGGCATTACAAAAAGAATGAGATAAATCTAAAGTTCAAGTACACCCACCATAGAAAACCGTCAGAGTAGTCACACCCACCGTTGAAACATTTATAGGGCCGACCATGATGTATTTTTGAGATCCAACCTATTCATAAGTTAACATAGAGATAGATGAAGTGAAAAAGAACATATCAGCTTGATCGAAAACTATTGTGGCTCCTAAGAAGTTTTGAACGGTGGATGTCACTATCCCCACTGTTTTTTATGGTGGGTCCAATTGAACTTTAAATCTATCTAACTCCTTTTTTAATGCCATAAAATTATCTCTCCAAATGGTTGGACGGTATGGATACAATACACGCATCATGGTGGAGTCCACGGAGCTGGGTGACGTCAGTATCCAATCTGCGCCTGGCAGGAACCTGGTCCCTGACGCTGTGAGGACCAACGTCCAGGCAGTGTCCTCTCTTTCATTTCTTTTTCCCTCTTTTTTTGCCCTTTCAAGTGGGGTCCACGTGTGGACGATCCAGCCCATCCATCAGGTTGGTCGGCCCATTCCAAAGAACTTCCGACCAAGCTGATTTTTGTATATTCCACCATCCTGATCCATGTGATCTTATCAATAGGTTAGATGGTGAATCAATATCATGGTGGGCCACACAAGGTGGTCCACACTGTCATAACGTGAGAGGCATGCTGTCTCACAGTGTGGCCCACTTGTGTGCCCCACAATGGTCCACAACATTAAGTAAAATGAGGGAAGAAGGAATGAAGGAAGAGAACGACCATTGGATGGGCCCCCGCACACAATTATCACGTGCACTAAGTGGGTCCTACTCTTGTGGGCCCATGAAAAATGAAAGAAAGCAAGGGAAAAGGGAGAGTTTGTCCTCCGACGGTTGGATCAGTTCGGATTGGCGATCGTACGGTCCACCAAGCTCCTCTCCACCCCTAACATTCTCTAATCACTCTTTTCTCTTACTCTCTTGATCCTTCATAATCCTCTCTCAAGCTTTCTCTTTTCTCTCAATTTCTCCCTAATATTTCTTTCTTTTCTCTCTTTCTCTCTTAATCTCTCTCTCTCTCTCTCTCTCTCTCTCTCTCTCTCTCTCTCTCTCTCATCTTTTGCTCTTGTTGGAAAATGGTAGAAATGAGAGGGAGTTAGAGAATTTTTGTGGTAGGGATTTTTAGGTAGATAGAGAATTATGAAAAGCGAGGGGTAAAATGAGGAGAAAAAGAAGGGAAGAATCATGGTTAACATAGATAAGGGTATGGGTTGTATGAGAAAGGCATGAGCTTGTTTAACTAATGGGGAGAGAGAGTAACATGAGTGATGGATGGATTGAATGATTCAACAACATTAGGGTTTGTGCAAGTGGGGCCCGCGTGAGTTGCATGGCCCACCTCAAATTGTACCAAAAATGTAATTTCTAATCTAGGGATCGAAATGGGGCATGCCGCGCGACGTTGGAATTGTAGCACCCGCGCGGTCGCTAGGGTATAAGTCTCGGCATATTGCACTACTAAAACAGGATAACGATAAAAACTTGTCGATCTGGTCTGCTGGGAATATGCTGACACTGAAAACGAAGCGTACGATCGGCCTCACAGGGTTACAGGTCTTACAGTTCATACGGGTCTTATAGTTCATCATGTGCAAATAGAAAATCTATTCAAACTAACTCATATCACACATTTCTGAGCTTGTGTGTGCGCACAGTTTTGAGCACAAGTTGTTGGTGCACTGTTGATACTTTCCGAAAACGGAATTCCCGTTTTATTGTGACAGCTTGACAATCCATACGATACTCTTCCTAACCATCCTAACCATCCTAGCCATCCATTAGAGAGCATCTTAGCCCCTCGTACTAGGGCTTCATCTACCATTGGAGGAAAAGACAAAAGATCTTTTTTGTCAAGAGAGTAGTTGCCCTAAAAACCATCGAAACTGTCCATCACCCTTCCAGCCCAACTCGTGCATCCAAACATACCTTCATAGAGAGCCTGGAAGCTTCTCTAGATTGTTGCTAGGGTTTTCTCAACCACCATTTGAGTTTTAATTCATCTCCACATGTTGAACCCGAACTCATTAAGAAAATGCTAATAATCATCCATATTATTGGCCCCATAAACTCCAGTAAACCCATCTGGGCTATCCAAACATATTAGATCTAGAGATCAGCCACCTAATTTAGTTCTGCCATTATAGGGGAAGTCATCTTCTTCGTTCGACCACATAATCCACCATTCCTCTGGAAGATCCCATCTCCCAATCAGAGTCAATCATTCGGTGGCCCATATTGCTAGAAGACCATCGGTGAAGTTGGATTAAAGCCATGCTAACAAAATCTGGGTTTAGCAACCCAAACTATTGTGTTAGACTAACCAACCCATAATTAATCACCCGATTAGTTACGCTTGAAGGATTTGGAAGTAAAGCCTCATATAAAGACATGTTAGGGCACCTCATCCCAAAAATAGAAAGAGAGAGAAAGTGAGTTGAGTGCGAGTTGGTACATCAGTGCTACATCATCTTGACTCGGCCAAGTCACGGGCCGAGTTTGGGCTGAGTCCAGAGTCCCATCTGGTCTTCCTAACAGAAAGAGGAAGAAGAAGAACAAAGAGGAGAGAGAGAGAGAGAGAGAGAGAGAGAGAGAGAGAGAGAGAGCTGGGTGGCTCCACATTCTCGCTCGAGTTCTAGTCAAGTCGCGAGTTGTTGTTGAGTTGGACTGACCTGATTCAAGCTGAGTTGCTGACTCACTTGAACTCAGTCAAGTTGAGTCTAGACTTAGGTCGTTCATTCTAAGAAAATAGAGGAAAGGAAGGAAATGAAGAAGAAAAAGATAGAAAGAAAGAGACACTACCAAAAAAACGAGTAAAAGCTACAGACTTTGAGATCTATGGCTATGGCTTTAATTTGTAGCTATAGTGACCCACGTCATAACTTTATTAATTAACGGTCTCATAAGGGTTTCTATGGGCCATCGTAATGTACGTGTTTTATCTAAGCTGCCCATCTGTTTTGATATCTCATTAGGGCTGTAAATGGGTCAGCGGACCCGATGGGGTACCCGGACCCGACCCATTAAGACCCGACCCGTTTGCTAAATGGTATGGGTCCGGGTCCAAGGATAGACCCATTTGTCAAACGGGTCTGGGTCTGGGTTCCTTTCATTTAGACCCGACCCGACTCGACCCGAACCCTGTTAGTAAATGGGCGGGTCTGGTCTACCTTACATGAGACCCGCCCAGACCCGGACCCATCCAGACCCATATCTTTCCCACTTCCCTATATATTCTACTGGCGTTCCCACTTCCCTATATATTAAGCAACTAACGACGTTCCCACTTCAAAATAAAATACAAACTAGTTTGAAAATAAGATACACCTCCTTGATTTTTTATCCGCCCACCATGTTGTTTATTTGAGATCCACTCACCAATAGATGTATAATCATTAGTTAATCCGGGGCAAAAACATTAGGTCGACTTGAGATTTAGGTGGGCCACCTCAAAGGAAATAATTGGGAAAGAAAGGTCCACCCTTTATTTTTAATCGCCTTTGTGATCATTATATGAAATCCACTCCATTCATTAGATGTCACACAAAATCTTAAGCCCTTTCTAAAAAAATCAGGCCCATATGTGATTTAGGTGGGCTAAATTAATGGAAAGAGTTTAGAAGGTGAGCTTTGTCCTATATAGTTCTTTTGATGGTGTGGCCCATTTTAATCACGGATGAAGCTGATTTTAGGGCCCTCATTCTAGCATGTGGTGCGTCACCTTGTGATTGGTGTGGATTTTACATAATCATGATGGGGCCCGCACAAGTAGTGAACCATTTTCCTTCTCATAAATTAGTACCAAAGTGACGAACCAATGGCAGTGACTCTTCATCTCCTCTTTATTTTCTATATCCCTCTCCCGATGTATCTTATCTATTTAAGAAAGATAAGAAGTTTGTTACTACTCTAATCCATACAGATACAATCTCAACAAGGTTTTTCATCTTTTATACTGTTTTATTTTATTTATTTCTTTCTTCTTCAATCTTCATATTGCAAAGTGTACAAATAATTATTTTTTTTTTTTTTTTTTGTAAGATCTGGATGTGTTTTTTGCTGCAACATTATTGACTTTGTGTTCTTCTTCATCTCTACCTATTTGTTGTTGCAATTGTTGGGCCATCAGGTACACAGTTAAGCCTTTCTTTTAGGAATTATTCATTTTTTTTTATACTATATATAGCCCAAAGAAAATTTTTGCTACACCCACGGCTTGCATACACTACATACGCACAAATTCCTGGCCGTGGGTGAGATACGTATCTCACAAGGATTTTGGCAAGTAAAGGAAAGAGGGATTTTTCGTAAGTAAAGGAATACGTATGTATGCCATGCAAGATGTCGAGTGCATCAGAGGCCAATACGATTATGAGGTGGGGCCACATTTGTACACTGGATAAAAGAGTTGGTCGGTCTGATCTAAACCATCCTTTGTTTTTGTACACAGTGGTTTGTTTGAAGATTGGATGACCTTTTTCATGATGAGGCCCACATCTCTCATGGCTAAGATGCGTTGCACACTTAAGACGTTGATACATGGATCGGACTTAATGCTAACCTACACTTGGTTGTATATATGATCATCACTCATTTTAATTTTTGAAAATCATTGATCAAGTTCATTGTTCTGTGATCCTGACCACTGAAATGATGTTTTCCATCATGTATATGATCATCACTTATTGAACAATCCCAACCGTCTAAATCTAAAGTGGGGCAAATATTGTTTCACATTCAACTTGTTGATTAGGTCATAAAGACATGGATGAAAGGAAAAAACAAAGATTAGCTTGATTCAAAACTTTTGTGGCCACCAAGAAGATTTTCACAGTGGAAGTTCAATCAACACTATGTGGTCACTTGGGTTTTGGATCTAACTCATTTTTTTGGCTCATACCATAAAAGGATCTGAAAAAATGGATGGACGGAATGTATTTGTCTTATGATGGGGTGCGCTAATTGAACAAATTGAATGTTATATGCATGCCTTGTGTGTACATTATTTTCATATTCACGTTTTATTTTTACATTTTCATTTCTAATCAGTAATAATCTTAAAGCATTTTATTTAATGCAGCAATATAACATGTCTAATGTAGAGGAACACGAACAACTTGATCCCATGGAGTGTAGGGACTCTACACTTTCTTCACATACAGTAACAGCTACTAGTTCGAATTCGAAATATAGAAAGTTGACATCGGCAGTTTGGAACGACTTCACGCGATTATGCAAGGATGGAGTGGTTACAGCTAGATGCAATCATTGCAACCAAATACTCTCTGCTTGTAGTAGTAGTGGAACAAGCCACCTTAAGAAGCACCTTACGAAATGTTTAAAAAAGGTGTATCATGATAGAAAACAACAACTTATAGGATCAGCTATAAGTAATCAAGGTGGTCCTGAGCTTAGTACACACATGTTTGATCAAGAACGCAGTTGCAAAACTCTTGCAAAAGTATATACTATGCTTGGATATTCATTTAGGGATATTGAGAATTATTATTTTAGGTCATATTTAGCTGAGTTGCAACCTAAATTCAAACCTATGTCAAGGAATATAGTTAAAAATGATTGCATTATAGTATATCAAGAAGAAAAGATGAAGTTGAGATGCGCGGGCGCGTGAGCTTGACAACGGATATGTGGACCTCGAACCAAACACTGGGATATATGAGTCTTACTGCCCATTATATAGATATGGACTGGAAGCCGCAAAAAAGGCTTATTAGTTTCAAGATGGTTCCACTTCCTCATTCTGACATTGCTCTTAGCGATGTTATTTTGTCTTGTTTGAGCGAATGGGGAATCGGCAACAAGTTGTTTTCAATAACTTTGGATAATTATAGTACTAACAATGTTGTTGTTAGTAAACTACTTAAACAATTCAAGATGACTCTTCCACTTGAGGGCGAGTTTTTTCATGTAAGACATTACGCACATATTCTCAATTTGATTGTGAAAGAGGGGCTGGAAGTTATAAATGGTTCACTATGTAAAATTCGTGAAGCCATTAAGTATGTGAAGGGATCACAAGCTCGTTTGGAGAGCTTTAAAGAAATTATTAAGCAATTAAAGATCTCAAGCAAGAAAGGATTACGTTTTGATGTACCTACTAGGTGGAATTCTACATATCTGATGTTAGAATCTGCCTTAGTGTACAAGGATGTGTGTGTACAAGGATGTGTTCTTTCATTTAGAGGAGCGTGATTCAAATTTTAAAGGAGCATCAAGCGAAAGTGAATGGGAATTGGCAAAAGTTGTTTGTGAATCTTTAAAAGTATATTATGAGGTCATCAATTCTTTCTCTAGTTCTAAATACCCAACTGCGAATGTATACTTCGAGGGTGTTTGGATGATCCAAATGCAATTGATGGGCAAGGTTAAAAGTCATGATAATTTTATCAAATGCATGGCCCAGAAAATGGTCACAAAGTTTGAAAAATATTGGAGTGAGTATTCTTTGGTGTTGGCGATTGCAGTAATCTTTGATCCACGATATAAAATGCATTGGTTTAACTACTGTTTTCAGAAGCTTTATGGATTTAGTGGTTCCGCTGAACCATATACGCAGAGAATTCACAACGGTCTTAAAAGATTATTTGATGCATATAACATCTCCAGTGATATGGAAGAGAGGAATGTTGGTTCATTTAGCAGTACAGTTTCATCACAGAGCAGAAGTTCTCGATATGACTTTGCAAAATATATTTATGATTTTGATTCGTTTGTTAGTGATGCTGCTACAAGTTATCAAATCAAGTCTGAATTGGATAGTTATTTAGAAGAAATGGTATTCTCTTTCTCTCTCTCTTTATAAATTATATGAGTAAAAATATTTTATTCTTCTCTTTATAATAATTTTTTAATGGATGAACAGTTACATCCTCGAAGTGACGACTTGGACGTTTTAAGCTTTTGGAAGATGAATGCTTCCAAATATCCTACATTATCTAGGATGGCTTGTGACATATTGTCAATTCCTATATCGACCGTTGCATTAGAGTCGGCATTTAGTGCTAGTGGGAGAATTATTGATGATTTTCGTAGTTCCTTAGCCCCAGACACTGTAGAGGCTTTAACTTGTTTGCAAGATTGGCTTCGCGCTGCAATTCCTAAAGGTAAATTTAGTTCTTATTATTTTATATTTATTTTATAAACTTAATATGGAAAAGTCTTTCTTAAATCTCTATTAACTAGGTTGTATGTCATGTATAAAATTTATAGATTTGAAAGAGGAGTTGCATGTAGTAGAAGTGGATGACGATTCTAATGAGTTGGAGGATTGGTCTAGAATTGCATCCTAAGGTATATCTTGTTTAATTTCTCAAATTTTTAATTTTGTTTCTATAACTTTAACATTTACAAACATTCCATTTGAATGATATTTAAAATAATTTCAGGTTTTTGGAAAAAGTTTATTTATTTAAGGCTAAAAACAGAACTACACTTCTCATGCATCAACAATCTGTTGGACCCGTTTCTAAACGGGTTTAGTTCAGGGTCTGGATCTCCCTTAACCAAACTCATTAGACCCGACCCATTTATAAATGGGTTTGGGTGGATCTCCTCACTGCACTACCGGACCCATTTATAAATGGGTCTAATGGGTTGACTCGGACCCGACCCGGACCCGCCCATTTAGTAAAAGGGTCTGGGTCTAAAATTTGGACCCAGACCCGTTTAGTAAATGGGCGGGTCTAGTTTTGGCTAAACCCGCCCCGAACCCGACCATTTACAGCCCTATATCTCATGTTAGGGTATAAGCCCAAAAAAGGAGGCAGTTGAATCCTCAAGTGGACCACACAGTAGTAAACAGTGAAAATTATGTGCTTATTGTTGAAAGTTATTTCGGAGTGGTGTGGTTGACGTAAGCCTTCAATATGCCTCATTTTTGGTTTCATCTCCTATCCATAGTTGCCAAAATGAATGGACGGAGTGGATAAGACACATCCATCATGGTGGTCCTCACGAAGCCCCTGAGATCACCATCCAAAATAACAGCGGAAGCATTGGCCTGGAAGCAGATTGGCTGTTGTAGCACGGACCACTGATGTGAGTTAGTGTGTTGACGTCACCAAGTTCTGTGGGTCTTATCATAAGGTATGAGTTATATCTAAACCATCTTTCCACTTGGTGAGCTTCTCAAAAGGCTTGAGACGAAAAATAAGATAGATCAAAAAATCAAGTGGACCACACACACACGCGCGCGCACACACACACACACACACACACACACACACACACACACACACACATATATATATATATATATATATATATATATATATATGGAAATGGTAGACCTCATGGGAACCCATGCGGTAGAGCTGTGTGGGCCCCACTGTGATGTGTGTCGAACATCTACCACATCAGCCAGATGCACCATTCCATGGTGGGACACGGGCTTAAAAATCAAGTCAATCCATGACTTGGGTGGGCCACGCCACATACAATAGTTGAGAAGAGTTACCCTCCCATTAAAACACTCGTAATTATTTATTGAGCCCACTTAGATGTGGTTCATAAATCCAGCCCATCCATTGTGTGTGTCCCACTTGGATGAGGAGTCAAACCAAGTTTCAGCCGCATTCAAAACTCAAGTGGGCCCCACCAAGTGCTTTTATATATTTTAAGCATGTCTTCACATGGTTTTAGATGGTATGGCCCACCTGAGTTCTGTATATAACTGATTTTTGGGATATCCCATGACCTAAAGGGGACCCATCAAATGCACGTGGTTGATGTTCGACAGACATCATGATGGGGCCCACATAGCTCGACCTCATGAGAACTATGGGGCCCACACAGCTCAACCTCATGAGAAGTTCCCATGAGTTCGAACTTATAGTATCATTTCCCATATATATATATATATAACTTAATTAGTATATTATGTTTTATACTATATATAAAAATTTTAAAAAAGGGCCTACCCTTATAAAAACTAAAAAGAAAACTCAAACTCAACTCAAAAGGTCGATCTCAAACTCTTTGACATGGAAATTGAGAGAGAGATGGCCAAGTTAAAAAGCTATAGGGACTTTTACAATGATAATTATCAAACTAACTTAATTATTTAACCTAAGTTAAAAATTAAAAAGACAGTTAACCTAAGTGTCTCAATGAAGCTAGGATAACTTTAAGTTATAGATCCAATGAGCAATCTGAGATCTACTGCTTTCGATTATGTTATGTACTTACTGAGAAAAGCATAGAGCTGGTGGCTAACACTGAAATGTGAACTAACAGTGGGTGTACTACCAAGCTAACAATAAAAAAAGAAAAAAAAAAAAAAAGCATAGAGCGAACCCAAGTAAATGGCTTGGATGATTTACATAAGTGTAGTTTAAAGATCCTCAAGCTCAAATCGGTTCGGCTCAATGTCTAGCTCTACCTTTGACATGGAAATTGAGAGAGAGAAGTAGAAAAGTGACAAGTTAAAAAGCTTTTAAAAAATTACTTACAAAGATAAGTAGGTTTTGGCACATAAGTTACTTTGGCAAAACTGATATGGAAATTTCCATGTCCGTAATCATGCAGAAATGGATGGGGCAAAACAATCAGTGGCCCCCCAGCATATGTCATTTCTGCTTAGCCATCTAATCATCCGAGCTGATGGTGCTGCACAAGAGAGAGAGAGAGAGAGAGAGAGAGAGAGAGAGAGAGAGAGAGAGAGAGAGAGAGGAAAGCTGTGGGGTTGCCAATGCAAAGGATTTTGGAACAGGCTTTCAGGCTGTGCATCATGAAAAATTTCAGATAGTTGTTGGCAATTTCATGACACCAAAGCTCACCATGCAAAACCCAACAGCAGTGAACATGGCTGTGCTGGCAATCAATGCAGACCGTCCATCTGGTGCGCCCCACCATAGATAAGTCTTATGATACGCCCACAATATTCAGGTAATCCTAGCAGCATGTATCATATGTGGCTTTTACAGCACAAGACAAAAAAAAAAAAAAAACTCTCCAAAAGTCCACATTTGAAGGGAAAACACTATTACTCAGATGGGTATGATCATTCATCTAATCAGCACGATTTTCCTACCATGGGACATTCGTGGTGGGGCCCACTGACCCACCAGACACCTGTACGGTGGTGAATCACAGTAGACAATACCAACATCGGTTCAAACAAATCTGTCTTTTCGCTACCGCATTGGCAGAACTGCCCTTTGCCCAACCATGGTAGTCTACAGCCCACTTACCTATTTATTCAATAGAGCAACTACTCAACAGGTCATAAATTATCTTACATAAAGAGAACAAACTCACCCCCATACAGTGGTTGCACCATTTCTTCAATACAACAATCTCAACAAATACAGAAAGCCCCAGCCCAGACCAGATAACATGTCTCATTCATCGGCAGCACTAGCAGCACTTAGATCCACGCTAAGATCGAGAACCTGTTAAAAAACAAACCTATGAGCACACCACCCAATGACTTGTGACACGGGACACCGTGTGTGTGTGGAAAAGTCTCATCTACAACTAGTGGTAACTGCAATGAATTGGGAGTGTGGGGCCCAGGATGGTGCATGACATCTAACCCGTTTGACATGGTTGCCCCATAATGAAAATGGGATGCCCCAAAAAATCATGCTGATCCAAACAACAAGTGGACCGCAGTGAATTTCAAGGTGCTTGGGTGATGGTCCATTGTTTTCAATCATGTCACCCACATGATGATTGGATTGGCATGATTTTTGGGCCATCCTATTTTCATGGAGCAACCCTGTTGGATGGATTGGATGACATACGTTTGTTGCATGTTTTTTCAATCACATTAGTTACACGTGAGACCTTTCGAGTGTGTGGAACTTCTTACAGTTAAACAGCCCTAACAATTGCATGGCACAAACATCCATGCATTCACCTTGTTTTTCATGCGTTCTGTTTACACTTTAGCTGCCACCAGCTGTGCTCCTTGACCAGATATTTGTGGCCCATGGATAGGTGATCCAGGCTGGTTATTTGATGGGGCCGCACAGATGAACCTTACCCCAAAAATCTCCTCGATCAGAAAAACCTAACTCTTCTATTGGAGTGTAAACAGATGGTCATGAAACCCAATACGGCAACAATTGACATTTAACTGATGGCTAGTATCTTCCAATCTAGGAGATCTTCAGGGCATGGGCCATCCACAATACAGCCCATAAGATGAACATCATGGCTCACTGCAACGCAATTCTTTAAGGACTTTGTGTGCACAAATAGTCAAAATTAGGGGTGGCAATCAGCTGGTGACCCGGCCTTGTAGGGCCAAAGGCCTAACCCCTAAACTTGGCCCGAGGGCTAGGGCCAGGTTTGAATTTAGGAATCTCTTATAAAAGTTCCCCGGTATCGGCTATACCATCGATAATGTCCCCAATACTAGGAAAACATCCATAAATAGGAAAAAAAATTTACGGATTTTTTTTTAAAAAAAAAAAAATTGGAGAGACAGAAAATTGAGAAGAAAAGAAAAATCCAAAAACTAAGAAATCCTCTATTTTTGGGGCTTTTTATTTATTTATTTATTTTTAATTGCTTCTTGGGTTATTTCGATAATTCTTGGTTTTTATTGAATCAAAGACTGGATTTGGAGAAAAATCTTGAATAGGAACAAAGATGAGGGCAGAACTCAAAAGTGGCAAAAATCCATAGAAACTTCATAATTCTTTTTTTCAAATGTTAGCATGGATTGCAATGGAAAGCCGTGTCTACACATATCTCATGGATTTGTGGCACAAAAGGTTAATATGATAGGGAAAGTTGGTGAAATCCTCTTCTTTTTTTTTCCTTTTATATGTTGGAAAATGTGTTTTTTTTAAAAAGGAATTTATTTATTTATCAACAAACTACATACAAAAGATTACAATGCTTACAGATGTAACTAGCAATCTGGGAAAAGAAAATTGGACCTTCAATGTTTATAGAGATGGCCTACTCTTGGACTAATAGCTTGGCACGAAAAGTACGATCTACAATGTTTACTAAGATAGCCCATTCTTGGAAAATGTATTTTTCACTGTTAATTAATGTTGAAATTTTATACATTAATGAGTATTGGCAAATCTATTAATTGGCTACAAATTTTATATATTTATTCAAATTGATTTTCTCGACAACACGTGGTTTAGACCCCTATAAAAAGGTAAGTTATTATGTATAGTTAGTTTTGCAATATTTTTCTTCCTACATGTGTAAACATGTGTCCTTTAACATTGTCTAAAGTTTCACCTTTTTCCCAACATTTCCCCAATGTTTCCCTCAGAATTGGGAGCACTGCGTGCGTGTGTTAATTTGGACTTTCTTTGAAACCTTTGATCAGTTGACTCTTTTCCTTAATAGGGCCACACTGGGGTGGGCCCGGCCCAGCCCAGACCATTGCTACCCCTAGTCCAAATTATAAAATTTTGGCAATCTTTGTTGATAGATGTCTTCAATATGTAATTCAACAGTGTCAATGACAAGTTCGATGCCATTGAGCAGGCTTCGATGCCATTGAGAATTTGAGATTCTCCGGATTTCCTTCAGTTGGTTGCTGGACATATTGGGTGTTTTTTCGATGACATCAAAGATCAAGTTCGATGCCATCGAAGATGGTTCGATGCAATCGAGAAAATCCGATTTTCAAGTTTGCTTGCTAGAATGTTTTGGTATTTAGTTCGATGTCATCGAACGGTTTTGCACAGATTTTCGCAGATTTGAGAATTTGCAGGATTTGTTTCCAAATCTGATTGGGATTCTTCTAAAGGCTATATATTTGGGTGTAATCGGGATTGGGAGGTATCTAAGGCTTTCTAATTCGTTCCTAGGGTTTCAAGGGCTTGTAAGGGAGATTCGAGGCTTGTTCGAATCGGGTACTCTCTCTCTCTCTCTCTCTCTCTCTCTCTCTCTCTCTCTCTCTCTCTTGTAATTTTCCGCTTTTATAGTGCTTTCTGTTGCTTGATGCCGTGGTTTTTTCCCGCAAGGGTTTTTCCACGTTAAATCCGTTGTGTTTGCATTGTGCTTGCTTGGTGTTGTCGGATTACTTCACTTGATTCATCTATGTGTGCTTCCGCGGTCCCCCAACAATCTTCCCTATTTTTGTAGTTGGATATGGAAGCCAAAGATTGTGATACATGCAAATAAAAAATTCTTGACCAAACCAAATAAATCTGATCACGGACGACTATGTTCATCCAGTTGTCACTGTAGTGCTCATTGCTTGGTATGAAAAAAGTGCAAGCTCTTACCTTTCCAGTGATCATCGTATACATGGAAAGCACATCCATGACAGTCGACTCAAAGTGTGTAGTGGCATCGTAACTCTGTAAAATTGAGAGTGAACCGTCACTAGGCATCAACCTTGGACATAAACCATAAGAAGAGCAAGAGCAGGGCATAAAGAGTCCAACCGTTGAGATAAAGCAATTATCCAGAGAGGGTTCATTGACGGGCTCGCATCTGTCATAAATATCAAAAAATATCTCATCAATGGGCCCCAGGAGATCGATTCCTGGCTTTAGTTCAATATCGGGTCGATCGGTCTCAGCTTCCGTCGAGATGAATGCAATGAATTTGCCTTTTGGGGCGACGTTGTGTGAGTAGGAACAACAGAAAAGATACCTGCTCAAACAGTAGCAAATGTGTTGTGAAATAGTACGGCTCAAAGTTATTTATCTTTTTCCATAAAGAAAAGAAAATTATCAGGATGAATTTCCACACGTTTTAGATCAAATAAGACAAAACTTTCTTTTGTGGATAAATTATGATAAAACTCACATGTCTGATTTGCGCCCCAGTTGTTTCTGGGGAAGAATAACCTGCACTGAGTGAGATTCGTCGGTATTCGGGATTGGATGGCTCATAATACATATTGCTCTAGCAACTCTCCCAACCTTTCTAACCTGTTATAACCATAAAGCCTCTCTGGATTAGGAGTTGAAATTTTTCATGCTGTGGTCTCTTTCATAAAATTTTAAAAAAAAAAGTAAAAAAAAAAGGCTTGAGTAGAGCTCTCCACAAATGTCTAAATTTCATTGGTTGACTCAGAAGTTGGTCTTGTCTGAGCAATCACGTTCCCAGTACAGAGTTCAATCCAAAAATTTCACAAAAAGGGATTGTATAATCCACAATCTGAGCATACGTATAGAATCCCGCATCTACAAGTGGGCCCATGATTCTGTGACCCAGAATGTTGATTTGATGGCCCCACAGTGGACTGACAATGCCCCAAAAAAAATATCTCCCAGATTGGAAGATACTCCAATCTTTGGTTTTTTTCCAGTTGAATGTGGATCATTGGTATAATTACCTAGCAGGCTCCCATTCAAAGGGTTAAGATTGTCACATCATCCACCATGGGCGCCATGACATCAAAGGACCAACTTGTACGAACTGAGTCGACTACATCATACATATCCTTGATAGAGAGAATCATAGAACTCCTCCATGAAATCAGCTACTTTTTTCAGTGACTCGAACTAACTTCCCGAGCAAATATAACTTCAACAAAAAGATGAATTGACATAAAGATGACAACGATTACCTTGTTGGGCAAGTAGGAAGGGTCGCACACGACTTTCTTGCATTTTGCAGTCTCCCCTTCTGATGTCACGCCAAAGACCTTGCCTTCTTCATTGAATTCCACCTGGTATTTGGACAGCCCATAACCACATTCTTTGTAATTTATATGATCTTGCAGTTCTCCAGTGATAAATCAGGGACAGTGATACAAGATCATGGCATCACTATGAAAGAAGAATTACCTTGCACTCAGGTTTATTCAACATGTAGGTCCCACCATAAACAGCACTGAGGCGTGCAAATGCCTGAAAAGATTTTCAACAAGTAGATCATGGTCAGTGGATAAGACTTAACTACTTTCGGAATGCAGAATAGGAGAAACACAATGAAAGATACCTGTGGGAGCTCTCCTAAGCCGTACAATGGATAAATGTATGGGGATCCTCCTTGAAACCGGGCAAGAGACTCTGAATAAAGCTATCAAAGACAGGATAGTATGTCAATGGATTCGTTACTCAACAACTCATCCCATGGCTGCTTTGGAAAATGATAATTACATGCACGGATTCCCTGACTATTTAGCCATATAAAGAGTGTTGTAGAAACAGCTACCACCTCCCTCTCGCGCTCTTTTTTTTTTTTTTTTTTTTTTTGGGGGGGGGGGGGTGGTGTTGTTATGATACATGCATAATTTTTATTCAAAACAAAGCAAAATGTTTAAGAAAGAAAACAAGCAGGAAAATAAAACCCAAAAATAATAATAATTAAAGCATCATGATTCAGGCTTGCACATATAGTTTTAGACCAAACAAAAAGAAAAAGGAAAAAATTGGCAAGTCCATCGAGGTTGGTGGATCCCTAACTGTGGAGTCCATTGTGTTGTATGTACCTTACATCCACACCATCCATCCATTTTTATAGCTCATTTTAGGGCATGAACCCAAAAATGAAGCAGATCCAAATCTTAGGTGGACCATACTACAAGAAACAGTCTTGATTGAATACCCACCATAAAAAAACTTCACGGGGACCACCGGAATGTTTATTTTCCATCCAACCTGTTTATAAGATCACAGAGACCTGGATGAAGAGACCACAAAAATATCATCTTGATCCAAAACTTGTGGCCCACGAGAAGTTTTTAATGGTCATTTACCACTGTTTCCTGTTTATTAAAATGATTTTTCAAAACAGATGGACAGCGTGTGGATATAAGGAATGTACATCATGGTGGGCCCGACAGTCAGGGATCCCACCCACCTCGGTAGATCCAGGGATCCACTGAAGCCGCACCCACCAAAAATCAGCTTTACACGACAATCCACAAGAAGGCATTTATTGTTGTTTTCATCATTAAATTTGGTTTCAGGATGTCCAAAAATATAGAAGAAAAATGATGGGAAAGAATGTTAAGTTGGCGTATTTTACAATGCCCAAGCTGCAAATGTGAGTTGGCTTACACATTGCATGGCTTTGCATCATGTGTGGGGCTTGGTACGTATTGACTGAATCTTTGTACTCTCTGGCTGCATCCAAGAGCCCCTCAGATTTTACTATTCTCTCTGAAATTTGACTTGGCTTGGTAAGATGCAACTTGGCCAAGGTTTTTTAATCCTCGAAAGCCGCTCGTGGATGGGACTAGATGGTAAAGACGAGAGAAAATGCAACAGTGCAATGCACAGGCAGAAAAAGAACAATAACCAATTTCCCACCTTCATTCTCTTAACAGTATCCAGTGCAGGTTCATCTAGATAACGGTCATCTCTGTGAAGAGCCAATGCATGGCCGATAAAGTCCACTGTGTTGTCATCTAGACCATATTTCCTGGAAAAAAAAAAAAACAATGCAAAACAAAACAAGAACATAAGCCGAATGAATTTGAGTAATTGGTCATCAAATGCTATAGAACCAGGCCCGAATTAGTGAGGTTGGAAAATGAAATTTACAAGGCATGGCAACCATTAATAGGTGAAAGTGAAAGATCACGCATCTGGTCTTCATGCAAGATAACAGAAAACAGATCCCTTAAACTGATTCTCCATGGTCAAATATCTATGTTAAACAGTTAGAATTGCTAATCTAACAAGGGATATGGTAGAGGGAAGGGAAGAGAGAGAGCATTGGTGTGATTTCAATGGTGGTGTCAACCCACCTACAAAGTTTCCTGTGCCATGGCTTACTTCAGTCTCTCCAATCCGCATTGTTTTTTAGATAACATCCTAACATGGGCTGTCTCAACAGATATACAGTAGATATCAAACAGTCATTGTTGCACTAGTTCCATGTAAATTCCATCAACGAAAGCTACAGGCAGGCATGCAGTGGGTTAATGCAGAGCTCCTTTAAGACGCCAGTGAGTAAAATTGTGGCTGATCACCGGCTTTTTGCATGAAAATCTCAGCCATGAATAGGAAAGTGCACGGCTGGAGTCACTCAATATGACCTAAATGCCCCTCTATGTGACTAAAACCCTTCCCGTATCAAAGGCATGGTCTTCAGTCACCTCAAAAACTAATTGCGGAAAAAGTGTTGCCCTTGCTACTCATGTCTTATGTATAGGGGTGCACATCGAACCGGTAGAACCGTGGAACCGGACCAGAACTGTCCGGTTCTAGAGTGCACCAGTTCCGGTTCCAAAAATCAAAGAACCGATTAGTTCAGTTCAGTCGTCAGTTTGGGGGTATGTAGAACCAATGTTTAAAATATCGACGATATCGGCAGGTATATCCCACGATATATCTTGTATCCTACCTGTGCGATACGAAATGCACATGTAGTGCCGTATATCTCACATGTTCAACCTGGTGAGCATTTTCAATTTCTGATCTTTTTTTTTTTTTAATATTGAAATTATGTTATGTCAGTGTCAAATGGTTATAAATCCATTGGTTCTTCATGTTTTGCATGAAAAATCATGCAGTTAAAGATTTGATTTCAATATTCATTGGTTCTTCATGTTCTCTATATTTTTTTCCGAAAATTTCCTTCAACCAGCTATTAATTGAGACTAATTTCTAAATACTTAGGAGTATTTGATGAAATGATCATCACATACACTCTAATTTCGAAATTTGGGTGTAGCTTGTTTGATTTGGGAAAGATTGGGGAAATTTCAAATTGTTCCCAATTTTTCCCAAATTGCTTGCAATGTTGCACTCCAAACATGAAATCAAGAATGTATGAGGGCTGGTCTATTGATTTGTTAAGTCCTTGTCAATTTTTGGAAAATAAAAATCATTTTTTAATTAAAAATTTTATATATATATATATATATATTGAAATTTTACTTCAACCAGTTGTCAATTAAGACTAATTTCCAAGAATTTAGGAGTGTTTGATGAAATGATTACATAAAATCTAAATGTTATGCATTCAATTTGAATATAGTTGCATTAGTTCTGTTAAACAGCGCATAGCTTAGGACCCTATACAAAGGAAACCTATTATGTGCACTTCTTTTTTGCGATATTATGATTTAAAAGTGTATATTAAGGTCTTTTTTTAACAATCCCTGAAGTTCCATTGAAAAATTCAACCATTTTCCCAATGACTCCCCATGTTTCCCAAAAAGTGCAATAAATTATCCGATACAAACGATATATCCCATGCGATAACCGATACGTATTTGTATCCCAAGGATGCGATACGTAACACGATACCGATATTTCAAACACTCCGTAGAACCAAACTTGAAACCTCTCTCTCTCTCTCTCTCTCTCTCTCTCTCTCTCTCTCTCTCTCTCTCTCTCTCTCTCTCTCTCTCTTAATTGGGCTGGATTATAAAAAGCCCAGAACCGTGGAACCAATCCGGAACCGAACCGGTTTTAACGGTCCGGTTCTAGGGTGTTACTGGTCCGGTTCCGGTTCCGATTCTCCTAGAACCGTTAGGATGGTTCGGTTTCGGTTTCACCCCAGAACCAGACCGAACCGACCTGTGTGCACCCCTACTTATGTAGTATAGATTTTCCCTTCATCAGTAAAGGGGAAAAAAGGATATGGTGATTGTAAGTAGCTCAATATAAGAAACAAACAGAAATCTTCCGAGAGATTACAGCCTGTACAATAACACCGACTGGTGTCAACCTTGCAAATAAAACGCCCATGAAAAGTGGGGATGTGAGTCGCTCAACTCATGAGACGAATTCACAATTTTAAGAAGCATACAGAAAACAGTGAAATAGTGTTTGCTAATGCCAGATAATGATGCATTTCCTTGTACAGAAAACAGTGCAATGGTGTTTGCTAATTTCCTTATATTTGCATGAAGAGAAGCTGCAATACATTCAGATGTGGGAGTGGGAAGCATCTATTTCAAAATGTTAGCAAGTATACAATGCTAGGGAAAGATCCAGCAACTAAGAATGTTTCCTTCCCAAGCAGCAAATGCTGGGGAGAAGATCTAGTAACTAACAAATGTTTCTTTCCAACCATCTCCTTGCTTGTCCTTTGGTTAAAAAACTTTCTTTTCTATCAAGTGATCTGAAGCTTTTCATAGATGGATAATCAAAGACAACCAGGGTTCAGACTTCAAAAGACAAGACAGTGGCTTCAATGCTTCTGTAGCAAATGAGAAAGAAACATAGAGTAGAGTCATCACTCTGTTTCCACCAATTAGAAAGGTCGTGTATTTCTCTGGTAAGTCCTGTAATCAAGCATGCATGGTGCATACCTTCTACACCAACACAGATTTTAACAAAATTCGCAGAAAACCAAAGACTTCTATTAGAAACTAAACCCACTTTCCCCTGATGAGGCATTTACTTCATGATAAAATTCAGAGATAAGAAATCATGGTGTTACGCCCATAGATCCAAGTTATTTACCAGTAATTGAATTTTGTAAATGTGGCAAGTGCGCATGAGATCCAAGCCAATAGGCCCACAGGCCCACCTTCGATGGGCAAAAGACAGTATCACAACAATCCTAACCATTCATTTGAATCTGAGGAAAGGTAAATCAATGGTTCAGGAAAAAAATCAACTGACCACCCTCTTTTCTAAAACAATCATCCGAGGGTTTGGATTGTCCCATCAGTGTGAGTTTTCTGTTGTGGCCCATCCATGGTAAAGTCCTACAAAATCAACGGTTTGGACGCTTGTGCATGTGTTCCACATAGACCAGGATAGAGTCACTGATGGCTTGAGCAACAAAAGAGTAACAATATCACAAAAGATTACAGCATTCACAAATAGAAAAAGAAATTCAAAACCACTACAGATATATATATATATATATATATATATATATATATATATTATATATATATATATATATATATTGTAAGCAAGCACAATCAGTTTATCTCTTAAGAATCACCCAGTACAAATCAAACATATGTAAGAGGCCAAGATAAGGAAAATACGCTATAAGTTCTCTAGTCGTCACTCTTGTAAGGTCCATCCCTTCATGTGTCTTGGGATCATTTTCTACGTAATCTTGGACATAGATGAAGAATTTGCGAGCACGGCGCTTTTCAAATATGCCCATCAATGGAGATTTGAGTGCCTCCATGTCGGTTGCCGGAACCTTGTGAACCTGTCGTAGTAAATTGCAGCTTTAGGCATGGAGAACCACTCAAAGCAGCAACAACAAAAAAAAAAAGAAAAAAAGAAGCACACATCTTCAAGACATCAAAGCCTAACAAGAAATGAGGTTACCTTTCCTTTATTAAAGACATAGCTGCCATCCACAGCCTTAAAGGACAAATATTTTGTTACGTCAGTATGAATGAGAACCCGAACCAGAGTACCATTAGCCATCATGAACTGGTCAAACAAACAAATTTCAGTATAAACAAAATCCGATGTGGAAGAAAGCTCTCACCTTCTGAGAGAGACGACCTGATAGGGAAAATATACATATCAAAAGATGCAATAAGATGCAAGTCTAAGACAAGAATGTTAAATCCAAGAGAAAAGGGAAACATTTGAGCCTCAAAATTTTATTTTACTTCAGACAGGGTGTCCCCGCCCCTTTGAGGCAAGACTATTTCCTGCAGATACACGCAATCACCCACAACCACATGTATCAGATAATGCCAAGGGGAGTCGAACCCACACCTGTAGGGAGCAAACCTAGGGTGATGGCTACTCGCCCAAACCTCGTTGGGTAGCCTCGACAAATTTTTAAAGACCAAATAATATTTTTCAGTTGCATTTTGCTTCTCTCCTGATTTTTCAGCAACTTTAAAGATAGATCACAATAATGGTAAAATGTAGGGCGTGATAATAGTAAAAAAAGATCTATGAATAAAAGACAAGGAGGAAATGAATAACACTGTTAATTCAGTGAAGAAGAAACCAATTGTATCAGCTTTTCTGTACACGTGGGGCCATAGTTATCCAAACCATTGATCACTTGATCTGATGGGCTCTTAGTGAATGAGGGAATGCCCCGGAAATGTTTCTTCTTTTATTTCATTTTTTGAGAATTTACAAATTTACTAGATAGGGCCCAAAAGGCCAAAAGAATTATAGCAAATCCCAAGAAATACAAGAAAGATCACAATCACCAGGAGTGATTAAAATCGAAGCCCATTCCATTACATCCACCTTAGCCCATCTAAAGACCTCTGATGAAGCCCCGCAACGATTACTAAAGCATCGGTTGTTCCTCCCCCCATAATGCCCATAAGCCCGCCAAATGGACCGAAAATAACCCAAATTTATCCCTACGCCAAATCAGAGAATCCAATTCCGAATAAGAGGGGGAGATATCAGAAAGCTGCTCAGACAAGCTAACAAACTCATCAATCTCTCCCTCCTGCAAAGCGGGGTCCATACCAGCCTGGCCCTAAATTTCAAGAAGCATTGAGCAATAGTCATATCTTGATTCGGGGATAGAGATGCCAACCTTGGAAAGTCATCGTAAAGCCGTTTGTTGCCCAACCATACATCCTTCCCGAATCAAAGCCTCCACCCATCACCCACTGCAAACCTAATACCTCCTTAAACCACCTCCCCACACTAGATATCACTTTCCACATCCATGTGGCCCTATATGTGGAGGATTCCTTGATCCCAAGGTGTGCTATAACAGTAACGGTGGGCATAACGGTTCCCACCATTACCTTTATGCTTTTTTCTTTTCTTTTTTTGAAAAAAATATAGAGAAAATATGAAATATTGATAAGATCCCAAATATTATTCTTTTGTGGTTTTGAACGTGTTTATAATGGTGTAACGGTTCATTATGTGGTGAGAATGGTTCATTATTGTATGAAGAATGTTGTTTCTAGAAATACACATCCAAAAGCATTTGACAACATTCCCCATGTAATTTTAATGATTTAATTGATATGAAAGGCTTAGATTGACACCAAACCGGCCTGAAATTCATACAAGCTATGGAACTCATCCTAGAAATACACATCCAAAAGCATTTGACAACATTCCCCCATGTAATTTTAAGAAAAAATTGAAATTAAATTTGGATGAGTTTTATACTTGAATGGTCCCAAATCAGCCCAAAGTTCATGCAATTTATGGCACTCATCCCACCAATGCAACCAGCCTCACATTTTCATCATCAAACTATCGGATCTTAATTATCATAAATTATATCTAGTGGTTCTATCAACATTGAATTTCAATTGTTAGGCCCTTAGATCTGATTTTGGGATTGTAAAACAAATCAGCCATTAATCGTTGATTTTGTTGCCCATCGAGTGAGGAAAGCTCATGAGTATGCAACAAGATAATTCGCTTCACATGAATGACTTGGATTGACCATCATATAGATCAAGTGTAAAATATGAAGACTCCACTTTGGTAGGCTTTTACTTCGCTGCGAAGTTATTCTTTCAAGGCTTACCAACTCGGTATAAACCTATATCTTCAAATTTAACCACTTCCTGCCGTCCATCGCAACTTAAACTTGGACCACACTTCGGCCTCACATGACTACGATATTAAACAAAATTTAGACCCCGATCTATGATCCCACACCGTTGAACGCGGAAGCCAATTCCTACTTTTTGACGCAAAATGTGAGATTTCAGATTTAGCCTTTTTCCACCATTGATCAACCACCAAATGTTGTCCAATTGTTTGCCTATCTTGACTACACATTTCCTCCAAAATTGGTCCCTGATCATTAAGCGTGGATTGATAATTGAGATTAAGTTGAGTAGTTTAACGCTTCACATGAATGAGAATTTCGGGATAATCTTATGTATGAAGACTCACTTTGGAGGCTTTTACTTGCTTCATATTTGGGCTCATCTGTATAAACCTATATCTTGATTTAACATGACATCGCAACTTAAAACACAGGACTACGATGAGTGAAATGGATTTCCCAGCGGAAAATTCATCGTAAAAGTGAGGACCCCACCATTGATTCAACCACCAATCGTTGTCCAATTGGCGTATCTTCCGCATGCCAAAATTGGTCCCTGCACGAGGAATTGAGATTAACACAAGTTTAACTTATTACGGAGAATTATCATCCCACACGTTGCTTCATATTTGGGCTCATGGGTCAACATGACCTCACCAAACTTATGAGTGAAATGAATTTCCCAAAAATTCACAAGACACCGTAGTGGACTTCCGCGATGCCATTGCACGATTCCGACACAATATCACCCTGCATTGGCCCGGTGTGGCCCACCAAAAGCTCAGATCAGCTCCGTATTTGGACCCATAGGCCAACGCAACATACCAAAGCTGATGAAGGGAGGGGAATGCCGAAGTGACGCCATAAGTGGACCCCACCAGATCCGGAAACCGAACCAAGAACGACACCTCCCCGCTTGTGGTAATAGAATCCAGACGAACCACGCTTCCGCTCCGCAAATCTCACCATAAGAACTTCCATCTACGGAACTCCCCACTGATCTAAACCTTCCATCCTCCAACCAAGGGAGTTCCGACCACTTCCACGTCGGCAGAAAAGGAAGGAAAGAAGTGGAGTGATTGACGTTCCGCCGTTTTCCAAGGAGATGAATCGCAACGCACGGAAACCGTGTCCACTTAAACCACCTTGCGGGATCATCCAGACCACAGATCCATAGGCCCTTCCAAAACCGACCAACCTCTTGGAAAGGAGGAAGGAAACATCCTACCCAAACACCGAAACAACAGCTTCCAAACAGCAGGCGCTGCTCGATCCTACGCACACCGCCAGCATATCTCCTACGCAGGAAGCCTCTAGACGCATGGGAGGGCTTATAAAATCCCAGCCCTTCCACCAGACGTACACCTAAAGAAAGGAGGAGAGAAGAAAAGAGAGAGAGAGAGAGAGAGAGAGAGAGAGAGATGACAGAGATTGCAAGAGAAGATGGTGTGACTCACTGAGTTAAACCAGGTTTTGCCGAGTCCAGCCCCTTGTTGAACGTGTTTAGGAGCAAGAAAGGAGAAAGGAAAAAGAGGAAAATAAGAGAAGAAAGAAGGGAAAAGAAGAAGTAAGAAAAGAGAAGAAGAGTCGAGCCGAGGTGACTCAGCGAGTCGACCTGCTGATTGGGTCTGTTCAAGCAAACCCATGTACTAAGTCGAGATCTTCATATGCTTCAATATTCGGTAATGAATCTAAGGTTACATGGATGCATCTCAAGTGTTTTTTTTTTTTTTTTTTTTATAAATATTGTTGATTAAATTTCGCATGCGATCGTGCCTTAACCGCCTTATCATCATGCAATTTGAACCGTTCAAACGTCGTCCTTACACCCGGTGAAGGATAAGACTAAAACTTTGAGGCATGTCACTTGGCATTTAAACCTGACAGTGGACAAACAGACTACTAAAGGTTAGGGATTCCTTTAAGCTTACCTTAATTTAAATTGATATGATTTATCTTGCCTTTTACATGCTTTGTTTTCATGTTACTATGATTCTTTCCTTGCAATTGTTTGATTTACCACCAACAATTATTTATCCTTTGGGAATGATGATTAAGGCTTAATTATACGTATTAATTTATGTGGGACGATGGATACAAGCCTTGCCCTTGCCTTTACCAATTTTGTTGAGTTAGCCCATTCTACTCTTTTCTTTCGTTAAGTTAGTCCTTGCTACTCTCCTCTTTTGTTGAGTTAGCCATTGTTACTCTTCTCTTTTGTTGAGTTAGCTTATTGCTACTCTTCTCCTTTATTATGTTAGCCTTGTGCTACCTCCCTTTAAGGCTTGAGCATATGTCTTGAAATTTCATAGTTCCCATGTTCAATTTATTTCCTCGTTGGTGCTAGTACTATGTTGGAAATCTCACTTCTAGCGATCAAATAAATATCGTGGACGTAATGCGGTTCGGGTAGTGGCCCCCTTGGTTGACATGTAATTCCATGGATTTTGGGTAGTGGTGTACAAATCGATGTAAGTAATTCGCAATGCGTGTTACATCACTTCCGGGATTGAATGTCGCAAATAGTCACTCCATGAACAAATCGTATCATGTAATTCATCCGAGCCATGTGTTGTGTCACCTTGGGATGCTCGCATATCCATGTTAACGTGGGACACGCCGACGAATCTCTGTAGAATGGGATGCGGGGCGAACCGGATAACTCTAAATCATTTTCCACATTGTGGCGAACGCTAAGTGTGATGAACCGCATATACTTTGCTAGGCATGCATCTCATGTAGGTTGCTTGCGCATATTGATACCTCTCGTAGTTGTGGAGTACGGTACGTATAAAAAACCCTTACATTACTTTTATGAATCTCTTGAATTATTGTTAATCTTAAAGGATAACTATCACTATGAGTAGGGTGTTGACCCTCTCTAACCGTATAGATGATGCAGATGATGTACAGATTAAAGACCCAAAGGACCATCTCCCTATGAAAGATTATATTGAATGAATAAGAAGATAGTATTATAATTTAGTTTTATATTTCCGCTGCAAACTCGATAATGTAATAAGCTCCCATTGAGAGGACATTTGATAATTTGTTGAATTCTTTTACTCTAATGAAATAATAAATATATGCAATTTTATTCTCGTAAATGGTTACCTTCATGAATGTAACTGGATGTGATCTTTATATATATATATATATATATAAATGGTGCGATTTTGAAGCATCCAATTTATTCAATTATTAACATCCGGTTTTCTCGGGCACGAGTATAAACTCTGGCCGTGAAAATTTGGGATGTTACAAAGTGCATGTAAAATCCAACATTTTGAATAGATTGGACCCAATATGAGGGTCACTTATTGTAAAATCATCCATATCTACTCATCAGGTGAGCCACACCACAATATTTTTTAGCCATTGATAAATAACAAAAATTCAACTGCGATCCACTTGGTTAGTAGATGTACTAAGTTTTGCAAAAGGTCATCCTCGTGACGGGGCCAACCTATTGGTAGTATGGATGTGTCACATGCATAAAAGGTCAGAAGTTATCCATGGGTGGACCATAACTTATAGTCCACTCCAACCGGTTGGACAGAATTTCTCCTTTTTAAAAACATTGGTTGTAGAGAAGACATGTATTATGTATACTTTTGTTTTGAGAGAGAGAGAGAGGCTGTCACGACCCCAAATCTGAAACCATTGTAAAGGCTAACCTTAGCCTCAGGTTTAGAGCCATGACTTGGGTCGAAGGAAAAGTAATCATCCACACCACAAAGTTTCCATCCAAACCACACATTTCAAATACGAACTACTAAACTTTATTCAAAATTATTCCATCATCCATCCAACTATAATATCCAAAAAATAAATAACAATAAATCAAAATTCCTTAGTCTCAATAATTCTAAATTCCACATCCATAAAAAGCAAGTGATCCATGCTATCTATCTCGTCTAGCCAGCTCCTGAGTATCGCCACAAGTTCCTTAGTCCACGGTTTGTCCATCAATGAAAAGTACGAGCAAGATTGCTCGAAAACTAGTTCTGAATATAAGACATGGCAGACTATCACAAATAAAGAATTTTGATAAAACATTTGAAGAAAAAGAGTTATATGGATGATTTAGCCACCACTCAAGTACAGTTCATCACTTAATGCCAGGACCAATTTCTTTGGTCAGATTTCACTTATATAGCTCCATGTACTCAACTTTACTCATCACTCAATATAAATAAACACTTAGTATAATCATCACTCAGCATAAATCATCTCTCATATGCACTCTTTTTCCTAATTAGACAGATAGGCGTCTTCGACTTGGCTACAGAATTCCAAATGGAGTTATTCACTCATAGGGATTCAACCTTAATGGATACACAATCCTTTCTCATAATTCATTCTCTCGAAATCATTTCCTCACCACCACTCAATTTTCATACCTCACAGCCACCCAAATACATACCTCACAACCACTCAAGTTCATACATCACAGTCACTGAAAGGAGTCACTCATATCAACCTCACCAACACTCATGGGAATCTTTCATATAACATCATAGTCACTCAAATAATCCTCACTTTCACTCATATGCCTTCCTGATGCAAGACAATTAACCACTTGCTCTAAAAGCTCGAACTGTTAGAGTATGGCGAATTAATCCCTTTATCTCATAGCCCAGGCCCTACATCTCATGGGTTAGGTATCAGAGCAGGAGGTCTTGTGTTCGAGACTCCTCACCAAGGGTGATTAGGCTGAAATATGACTTTTAATGTAATGGCCTTTACAAGCCCATTAGGCTTCCACATGGTCCATACTTAAGGAAGTATTATTCTTCCTTTATTTTCAAATGTCTCCATTGAAACGGGTCCACCTTAATTACCCCCGGTGTGAAAATGCCCCTGCATTAATCACCCCCGGTGAGGAGTCTTGAACACGAGACCTCCCGCTCTGATACCAATTTGATGCAGGACAATTAACCACTTGCTCTAAAAGCTCGAACTGTTAGAGTATGGCGAATTAATCCCTTTATCTCATAACCCGGGCCCCACATCTCATGGGTTAGAACCTCAGCCGAACCCCCCTCGTGGCCTCAAATCACATGGGCCGCCCAACCCAAGTGTGTCCTCGCATCCCACGGGCTACCCAACTCGAGCCCGATGTGAAATGCTCCTGCATTAATTATTTGATGCAGGATAATTAACCACTTACTCTAAAAGCTCGAATTGTTAGAGTTTGGTGAATTAATCCCTTTATCTCATAGCCCAGGCCCCACATCTCATGGGTTAGGACCTCGGTCGAACCCCCCTCGTGGGCTCGTGGGCCCCAAATCACATGGGCTACCCACCCTGAGTGTGTCCCCGCATCCCACGGGCTACCCCACTCGAGCCCAGTGTGAAATGCGCATTAATCACCCCTGGCGAGGAGTTTCGAACATGAGACCTCCCCTGTGGGCCCCAAATCACATGGGTCACCCACCCCGAGTGTCCTCGCATCCCACGGGCTACCCCACTCGAGCCCGGTGTGAAAATGTCCTTGCATTAATCACCCCTGGTGAGGAGTTTCGAACACGAGACCTCCCGCTCTGATACCAATTTGATGCAGGACAATTAACCATTTGCTCAAAAAGCTGGAACTGTTAGAGTATGACGAATTAATCCATTTATCTCATAGCCCAGGCCCCACATCTCATGGGTTAGGACCTTGGCCGAGCCCCCCTCGTGGGCCCCAAATCACATGGGCCGCTCACCTCGAGTGTGTCCCCACATCCCACGGGCTACCCCACTCGAGCCCGGTGTGAAATGCACATTAATCACCCCCAGTGAGGAGTCTTGAACACGAGACCTCCCCCGTGGGACCCAAATCCCATGGGTCACCCACCCCGAGTGTGTCCCCGCATCCCACGGGCTACCCCACTCGAGCCTGGTGTGAAAATGCCCTTGCATTAAAGCCCATAAACCAATAGTTCTACATTTAATATTCCAATTTGGGCATAATAGAGAATCTCTACACAAGATACAAGCAAGTGCACTGAATTTTCATTCATGATTATTGGTGTGATAGAGGGTTTTCTATTCCAGACCATAGGGTCTTTTGGGCCCATTTTCAAGGACAGGCCCAAAGTGTGCCTTTATAAGTTAGATTTTGGACTTAGGCCCACTAGACGGTAGTATGGGCTTTTATTTTTTATCTAAATTGGGTCATAATTTACTAGAAGCGCCATTGAAAATGGAGCCCGCTATAATGCTCAATAATTTCGTCATTCATAGAAGAAAATAAGGTTTTTGCTATATGGCTACTTAAAGGTCCAATATTTTTAATAAACCCAAAATAGTGACAAAAATAACTTCTAGCCCAAAATTGGCCAATAATGGGTCCCACATCAGGCTATGAAATGATCCTTTTAATTTGGCCTGAAACTGCCTTTGTTGGGTTATGGCCCATATATCGCCTTTTTGTCAAGACGGTGTTTTATCCATCTCTTACATCCATGATTTTTATGGCCCACTAATTGAACATATATAAGATTATTAGGGTAGATCTTCCCATAATCAGATGGGTCGCATATCAGTCCAGGTTATACCCAAAAACCCAATTTTCATAGCGTCAAACACTAACTTAAGCTATGAGTGTGCCTAGTCAGGAGCAGTGCTCGTAAACCCAACCATCTCGAAACAAATTCCCAATGAGTATGAATTTATCTATATTAGAATTTGGTTGGAGGGAGATCAAGATCTCTGACTCGTTAAGAGGCTTCAGCACATGGTCACCTTCCTCCACCCCGCAGTTATTTTTGATCTAGCAACCCACCTCTACTAACAATACCCCAGCCTGGATCGTGGCTATGACACACCAATGGAATGCTTGCCATCCATTCTTGATCATCAATGGATGGATGTTGATTGTTGGCTATCACCCTCCTAGCTTCTCCAAACCCATTTTCGCAACTAAATCAGAGGGTTGCAGGCCCACTGGAGTCAACCCAATGTCTCATGCTAACAACACCCCGGCCTTGATGGAATGCCTGCCATCCATTCTCGATCATTGACTGATGGATGTTGATTGTTGGCTATCACCCTTCCAGCTTCTCCACACCCATTTCCACGACTGAATCAGGGGGTCGCATGCTCCATTGAGTTGACCCAATGTCTCCTCCTCCTTTCTACTCCGTACCTACCAGGACATCCTTGAACAAGTGGGTCCCTCCTCTGGTCTCCTCTGCTAATCTAAGCACCCGCATTGCCCTTGCTTTCCTCCTCCTTTACCCACTCTCCTTCCCCTTCCCCTTTCTGAGCAACTATGTGGTTTATCATCTTCGGATCCTATTTTGCCTTCTTCACTGAGAGGCGTCTTCACCTGAAGTAGCTACCATCCACAACAGCCACCATCATCTTTGCATCTTCCTCCCCCTCCACCCTTACAAGTACAAACCCATGGGCATGCACCCTTGAGCGAGGGAAAACCACCTCCACCACCTTCCTTGCCTTGCCGAACTTGGCTAAATGCATCTTCAACCAGCCATCTAGGAAATTCTCAACAAACAATGTCGAAACTTCAGGTATTCGATGACTTCTTCTCATGCCGGACCTTAATTTACCCCCTTTTCTCCTCTTACTACCCCATCCCTACTTAGCCGCCCATGCTCAGACTTTTGACTTCCTTCCCATTCTCCCTTGCATTGGGCTCCTCTTTATGCTTCACTAGGTCCCTTCTCTCGTCCCCTCCACTCGCTTTTTCCACATTCCTACCCTTCTCTAACCCCACGCTCAACCCTAATCTCCCTCTCCCTTCCCTTATAGTCCTGCACTTCCTCCTCTCTTCGCTTCTCCACCCCTTCCACGCCCTTCCCCTCTATCCCCATCAGATTGTCCTTCCCTGTCACCTCGCGCTCTGCTGCTACCCACACCCCTTCTCATTCATAACCCCCCTCACCTCCATACAGCTGTTGATCTTCCTCGCTTGTTGCATGATCGCCTTGCATCACTCTCTATTCACATGCACGATAGAGATGTTGTCGCCCCCACTAATGTCTGCATTGAAGGAAAAAGGCCAAATGTTCATTCCGGAAAGTTTGATGGGGATCCCCACCCACACGGGTCCATCAGGTCAATGGTCTGGATCACATGTATATAGCAACAGTCCACATTCAAGGAGAAAGGCCAAATATTCAATCTGGGAAATTTCAAGGGGATACCTTCCAAAAGAAGAAGAAGAATTCAAGGGCATCCTCACCCAGCAGGGTCCAAGTCAATGGTTTGGATCACCAAATCACAGGCCCACATACACAGAATCGCTCACATCAGTGAACTACAGTTTTGCTAATGAGCAGGACCTATAATTCCTTGCAAGTAACAGGCTCAGGCGACCTACTCATACTCTGATTCATCTACCTGCAATTTGTATTTTACTCTACTTCGAAATTTGAATCAGAAAACTGACCTTTTTTTTTGTTAGCTTGTTAGTACACCCACTGTCAGTTCACACTTCACTGTCAGAAAACTGAACTGCTTTGTTTGTTTATTATCAAACAATAGCTACTGATCTTATGGAGGCTCTTGAAAACTAACAAGACAAAATATATGTACTCAAACCAAGAACTAAAATCTAGAGCCATGTGAGCATTATATCTCATTGCACCACCTTGGGCGACACCATCCAATTAACCATAATCAAGAAACTTTTTTTCTTTATTTCAGTCAATAATAACAAAATGTACTAAAAAGCACAGAGGGCAGGAACAGACAAAGATCCATCAATGCAATGGGTAACAGTAGAAAATAAACAACATAACCTTCGGAATCATGTCGACATTATAGTCCCTACTGGGACCTAAATGTGTTGGAGGCTTGTCATTTCCCCTAAACCTTTTACAAAGCTGCAGAAGGAAAATTATCGAGGAAATCAGGATGGTGAAATATAAATATCTCCATGCATATTATCGACATTGTTCTTGAAGAAATTCACAAGCTGCACCTGAATGAGGTTGAGTGACGTTGACTCTCCACCGTAATATTCGTTCCGATCCATGTGCAGGACCTGTATCAAAAACTACCAATCAGCAAAAGAGTGAAATAGAATTAACGAATTACATAACTTCTAAAATGAAATGGACAAAACAGCAAGAAAAAAAAAAAAATTGTTCGCCAGTCAGCATATTATCTAGTGGAGAACTAAATATGCCTTCAAAGATTGTGTTGATGTAGACATATCACACTGCTGGTGTCCTGCATTTTGCCAACTATAAAATGCGAGCCACTATCAGTATACTAGAGGGACAAAAGAAGCAGGGTAATATTGGCGGTGGAAGATGAGTAACAGCATCATGTGCAAGTATTTGATATGTTCAAAATCCATCCTATTCATTGTAGCTATTAGGATTGCCAACAATGCAGGTTGAAAGTTGAAACTGATAATCCCATCAGAAACCACTTTCAATGGAAGATTTAAGGCTTGTCATGATATCGCCCTGATTGTCATACTCTAACAAGGGGAAAGAAATAAGACGTGTTATGCACCAGAGATTACATTGTGGAAACTGTATATTGTGTTTATTTCATTGAGAATGACCAGAACATCAAGAAGAGATGGGAAATCTGTAAAAGATCTTAACAGATGTACGTGAATCCATCCATATAGCTATCTATGGTATGTACAACTGTACATATGTATTCTATACTCTAACAAGAGGAAATGAGAAAATAATGTGATCAGAAGGTCTTCACCAGTACTTGAGATTAGGCAACATCACTAACAAAAATTAAGTACTCATTCTGAGTTTAACATGAAATCGTCACTATAAACTAGAAACCCAAAAAAAGAGAAAAGAAAATGCAAGATTCGAGCTGATTTCAGTCAATTCAAATAGCCCTACTCAAAAGGAGGACATGCAGTGGAATAAATTGGAAAGCATTATCCAGTGATTTGACAATCAAAGTCGTTAGTCATCACCAACAAAACACAAAGGAATTTAGGTTAAACATGAGTCATCGCTAAGAAAACACAAACAGCTTTGGGCAAGACATGAAGTCACTGTGCAGTTATGAACACATGACTTTAAGTTACATTAAGTTAAAACTGAAAATAAACTATTTTAGGAAAAACATTTTTATAGGTAATCTGGCTCAGACCCAAGCCTCAATGTTGAACTGAGGAACATGCTCCAACCCATTTCAGAAACACTTCAAAATGCAAGATTTGAGGGTTGACATACACAAAAAGGGGAAAAAGCATCAGGCGGAAATTGGAAAATCATATATGTTATGTCATATATGAAAAGACTTGATGACCCATGGTCTAATTGAAGATGTGGTCCTTGATAGAGTGGAAGGGTAGAACAGGATTCACATAGCCAGCCCCCAATTAGTTTGGATAAGGCTTCGATGATGATGACAATGATAATAAAAGTCATGTCAGACTGCCAAGATCGAAATTAGGAGCAACAAAATCCAAATACCATTTCAAGTTTAGCACGACACGAATGAACAGAACTCAGTATGAACTGTATAAAAAAGAAAAAAAATTTGTATGGTTTAATGCTGATATTCAAAGAGGAGGGAAGAGAAAATATCAGCATTTCACAGACTACAAGAGAAGCCAATTCATCCTAAAACAATGGTTCTTTTATTGTTCCCAAAACAGTACAATGTTGTGAAATTGAATCAAACACAGAACCACTCATTCCATAAAAGCATTTCAAAAAAGAAACATACAAAGCATTGATAGAATGGTACTCAGATCATCATACGAAGCCATGTCAGTTTTACCACCTTGGACAAGAGATAAATAATAGATATAGAACAGCAGAGAAAAGGGAAATATATAATGCTATAATCAGGACCTTGGATATCAAGCATGATCACAAACTCAAATGTGCATGTTACAAACCAGTCATCGGAAGTGGTCAGTTGTACGTGTCATTCTGTTTGCATGTATTAGGCATGGTTTTAGGCATGTTTGCAAGTGAGGTCAATAGTTGGTTGTATTAGTTCCTTATTTCATGCATGAGTCTTAGGTAGTTTCCTTGTTTAAGTCCTAGTTTTAGGGAAGACATCCCCACATTCGTGTAGTGGGAAAAGTTGGGTGTAATTGAATCAGTTGTAACTAGAGTCTACAAAAACGGGAAAGGAATGAATAAAGGACATGAAGTTTATCTCCAAACAGCTGTCTACAGCAGGGATTTGATCCCTTTAACAATCCTATAGTTTTTCTCTCTCCATTGGTCGACCAAAGAAGACACCTAAATCCATTCCGCCTTCACCTCGTCCCTTCACTCGATCCCACGTCCACCGCCAAAACCCAGGTCGTACATTATGGTATCAGAGACGGGGCCAATGGAAGATTGAATGGAGAGTCTAGAGAAGGAGGTCAGCACACTTGCTGCCGGCCAAGAGAAGATCATCAAAAAGATGACCGAGCTCTTCGCAACTTGGTCGTCGAGGTGGGAACCCCAAGCCAATCCGCGAGAATGGGGAGAAGCTTCTCAACCTCGCAACAATGGGGGGGGGGGGGGGGGGGGGTCAACAAGTATGAGAACCTCCAAAAGCGATGTGAAGATCCCATAAGTTGACTTCTCGTGATTCAACGGCAGTGAAGATCCCACAAGTTGGCTCTGTCGGGTGGAGCAGTTTTTTGAATTCCAGCGCACCTTAGAGGAAGAAAAGGTGGCACTTGCTTCCTTCCACATGGAAGGGAATGCACAAATGTGGCTGCAACTTCGCAAGCAAACTCATGGGGCCATGAATTGGGAGGAGTTCAAACAAAGAGTACATGCAAGGTACGGTCCTACAAAATTTCAAGATTTCTTTGCTGACTTGATTAAATTGAAGTAGTTTGGATGTGTCAAAGAGTACCAGACACAGTTTGAATGCCTCTTCTCACGGGCGAGTTAAGTCACCCCAATACAGCAGGTTAGTTGCTTTATCAGTGGGCTCCATGACAACTTGCAAGCCGATGTGAGGGCAGGAAATCCCGCCACACTGGAAGCAGCGATTAGCCTTGCTCGCTTGTTTGAAGCCTGAAACTAGGCCATCCGCCAACCACCGGTGCTGGAAAGCTCCAAATTCAAACAGGCCCTAGCTCCAACACGCACCCCACATGCTTCTCCAGTCAAGCGCATGACACCGGAAGAAGTCAAAGAAAGGAGAGATAAGGGCCTTTGCTTCCGCTGCAATGAAAAATACTCCCCTGGCCATCAATGCAAACGCCTATTCGTCATTGAAGCTTGCTGGCCCAAGGAGGATGAAGACGATGGAGGAGAAGGGTCACAAGAGTTTGAATGAGCCAGTGAGAGCACGCCCGAAATCTCTTTCAATGCAATTTCTGGAGCTCATACTCCCCAAACTATGAGATTGAAAGGTACGTTGTTTTCAACACCAGTGAAGGTGGATTCAGGGAGCACACACGATTTTATTAGTAGCTCTCTAGCTACTAAAGTTGGGCTCCAAGCGTTGGAAGGGAGGCCATTTGAGGTGGCCGTAGCAAGTGGGGAATGGTTGATCAGCCCAGGCCGGTGCAACCAGGTCCCACTCCATATCCAAGGTACCCCACTTTTATTAGACTTCTACTTGTTACCCTTGGATGGATATGAGATTGTCTTGGGTACCCAATGGCTCAGGACTTTGGGTCCCATAATTTGGGATTTTGCCGACCTTCAAATGCGTTTCACAGTTTTGGGAAAAGAAATCTCATTGTAGGGTTTAGCATCTCCACAAGACAAGCTCGTATAAAACTTTTGCCTGGAACAAGTATTAAAGCAGGGGCGCCCAAGAGTGGTCTTACTGCTTAATGCAATAGCTACTCCACAAGCCAAGGCAATCGACATTACCCTCCTTGCAATATTGGATGATTATGCAAATGTCTTCTCTGAACCAGTCGTTCTCCCACCACCACGCCAACATGATCATCACATCTCACTCGCTGGGGCCAAACCTGTCAACGTACGCCCGTATCGGTACCTTGATTTTCAAAAGACAGAGATTGAAAATTTGGTGAGCGATCTGCTGAAATCAGGAGTCATACGGCCTAGCACGAGTCCATATTCTTCGCCTGCATTACTGGTCAAGAAACATGATTGGTCATGGAGGATGTGTATCGACTATAGGACTCTCAACAAGGTCACCATAAAATATAAGTTTCCAATTCCTGTGATCGACGAGCTGCTGGATGAATTACATGGTGCTCTCTTCTTCTCCAAGCTAGACTTACGCTCTGGCTATTATCATATTCGAGTCCACCCCCAATACATCCACAAAACAGTCTTTCGAACACATAGTGGGCATTATGAATTTCTAGTCATGCCATTTGGCCCGACAAATGCGCCCTTCTCTTTTCAAGCCCTCATGAATGACATCTTCCGCGATCATCTCCGCAAGTCAGTCCTTGTTTTCTTTGACGATATACTGATCTATAGCAAGACATGGGATGACCATTTACAACATTTGAAGGTGATCTTCCATATCTTACGAACTAACAAGCTATTTGTGAAAAAGCAAAAGTGTCATTTTGGTGACACACAGGTAGCCTATTTGGGCCACATCATTACTCGCCAAGGAGTAGCGGTAGATCCTGAGAAGGTTGCGGCTATGACTAATTGGCCCAAGTCGATTACACCCAAAGTGCTTCGAGGTTTCCTTGGCCTCACTGGTTATTACCGTAAGTTCATTCAGGACTACGGAAAAATAGCTGGGCCTCTTACAAAAATGCTAAAAAAAGATGGGTTCACCTGGTCCCAAGCTGCTGAGGAGGCTTTCAAAAACCTGCAACAAGCAATGACAAGGGCGCCGGTTCTAACCTTGCCTGATTTTTCTAAAAACTTTGTGGTAGAACGTGACGCATCTGGGTCGGGAATTGGCGCTGTCTTACTGCAGGACAAGAGACCGATAGCATTCTTCAGCCGATCTCTTAGTGAGAAGAATCTTCTCATGTCAACCTATGACAAGGAGATGCTTGCACTAGTCTCTGCGGTCCAAAAATGGAGGCCATACTTGCTTGGAAGAGCTTTTATTGTCCGCTCGGATCAGCAAAGCCTTAAGTACTTGTGGGAGCAAAAGATCACCACCCTTGCACAACAAAAATGGCTCTACAAACTGATGGGGTTCGACTTCACCATAGAGTACAAACGAGGGGGAGAAAATGTAGTGGCGGATGCGCTATCCCGAAGCAACTACGAAGGAGAGGTTGCAGCTGTTTCTTCTCCCATTCCACGGTGGATCTCAGCCATCGGAGAAGAAGTTGCATCTAACCCCAAGCTCCAACGACTAGTCCAACTATGCTTGGCAGATAATGCCATTGGCCCACGGAGGTTTCATGAAGGTGTGCTTTTTTTTAAAGATCGCATTTACCTTGCAGATGACTCCCCGCTCTTGCAGGATATACTATCTCAGTTCCATAATAGCACACACGAAGGATTAGTCAAAACACTACAGCGCTTGAAGGCGGTGTTTTACTGGACCGGGCTTAAGCAACAACTCAAAGAATTTATCAAGAAGTGTGATGTCTGTCAGCGGAACAAGGCTGAGCACAGACAACCGGCTGGACTTCTCTAACCTCTTCCAATCCCTACCCAAATTTGGTCGCACATTAGCATGGACTTCATGGAGGGACTTCCACCCTCCCAAGGCAAGTCAACAATTTTTGTGGTAATAGATCGCCTATCTAAATACAGTCATTTTGTTCCATTGAAGCATCCATATACGGTTGTAGGAGTCGCTCGTGTTTTCTTTGATCAAATATTTAAGCTTCATGGTATGCCTGAATCCATAGTTTGTGACTGAGACCCAACTTTCACAAGTGCGTTTTAGAAGGAGCTTTTCCAATTGCATGGGACCCAATTCAATTTTAGCTCCTCTTACCACCCGCAAACCGACAAGCAGACAGAGATAACTAATCGCATCATGGAGATGTATCTCCATTGTTTCAATGGAACCAGACCAAAAGAATGGATGTGATGGCTGACATGGGTGGAGTATTGTTATAATACAAGTTGGCATTCAGCGATCAAGAAGACTCCATTCGAGGCAGTGCATGGCTGCACCCCTCCAACTTTATTATCTTATATTTCCAGCACTACAAAGGTACAAGCTGTGGAAGATGAGCTGCCTCATAGGGACAAGGTGTTGAAGGAGTTGCGTGAGGCCTTGAAGAAAGCTCAGTCTCGTATGAAACAGGTTTATGATGGGTCCCATAGAGAAAAAGATTACTCTGTAGAAGATTGGGTCTATCTTAGACTCCAACCCTACAGGCAAGCTTCCCTTGCTCTCAGGCGAAATATGAAACTCGCTTCCAAGTATTACTGGCCATTCAAGATAATAGAGAAGATTGGTTGCATTGCTTACAAGCTTGACTTGCCAAAAGATTCAAGGATATATCTGATGTTTCATGTTTCATTGCTCAAACCCAAGATTGGGGATGCTAAGCAGGTGATCGAACAACTTCCTGAAGTAGATGAAGAGTCTCGAATGGTCCCAAATCCTCAAGCAATACTAGACAAGCGCACAAAAAGAGGGAAAGATGAAGCATTGGTGCATTGGGTGGGTTTATCTCCTGCAGATGCCACGTGAGAAAATCTTGAAGAATTGAAGATGAAGTTTCCAGAGATAGCCCTTGAGGGCAAGGGCTCTTTTTAAGGAGGAGGGGATGTTACAAACCAGTCATCAGAAGTGGTCAGTTGTACGTGTCATTCTGTTTGCATGTATTTAGGCATGGTTTTAGGCATGTTTGCAAGTGAGGTCAATAGTTGGTTGTATTAATTCCTTATTTCATGCATGAGTCTTAGGGCCTATTTGGTTTTCCCGAATAACAGTAATCGGCCTGCAATGGGCAATTATGACTTTTCACGTGTTTGATTTTTGGACGTATTCAATGGTATTTACATCCGAAAATCCAGTTGGTGGGAAATGGCGGTAAATTAGACGCCATATACTGCTAAAGACGCAGGTACTTGAATGTAATCCGCTGACGCCGGTCTGTCAGTCTGAAACGGTAATGGTAGTCCGCGGGACACCGATATTTAGCAATATACAATACAATTGTATGTCGCCCTTCTTATTTCCGCCCAGAGAACGTCTCCCTTCCCTCCTTCCCCAGCGACATCGGACTGAGAGAACCCACATACAAGGTATGATCGGGATTTTTCTCGTTCTCGTTGGAACGATCCTTCCCTGACGTCCTCCATTCTAACCATGCTTGTCTCTCTCATTTTCAGGCTAGGGAGATTACATCTTACAGCAACCCTAAGAAATATTGTCTTCATGGCTGCGTATAGAGGTAATGCTCGGATTGGTGTTATCTTCCATGGATTTGCAGTGGGTTTTTTTTTGGTTTAGTTATTTATGTTCTTTCAGAGAAATGTTGTGAGCCGGACATGAGGGTTGTTATCTGTGTCGTCACTGTTATCTGCCTTTTCATTGTTGAGGGGTTTACTTCTGGTAGGTTTGAAGATATCAGCCTCAAGCCACATATGAGGGTTCAACAACTTTTGCATGGAAGGGGATTGCAGTGCGGGCCCATGGAAAAAATATCTAAAAAGGAAATATCCATTTTAGGACCGTTTGGATATCCCGCATTAGGTGGATGTGGCAGAATGGGTTGGTCCGTTCTGCTGTCTTCATCTCGTCCTGTTTTGCAGTGCATGGACTGTCTTTTTGGATGTTGAAAATGAACGGGTCCCACTCCATAACATGGAGATATCCACCCTGTGCCAGGGAAGATGTGCCCATACAATGGTATATATCCACCACCCCAGTTCGTTACTCCTCTTACATTGGTACACTACAATGTCCTTGCGGACGTTGACTCCTCTGTTTACCTTCTGTTTACCTTCTTTCTTGCATTATCTACAGAAATATAAATCCTCAGATTTCCTTCCGTGTAAACGAGGTTGAATGGTTTATTGGGCAGACGCATCTAAACAGTGGGGCCCACAGCAGTTTGAATGGCTTGCCTCTCATACCTCTGCGCCACATTGCCACATGGGTTGCCCTTTAGATGCGCTGGCATGCGTGCATGTGTTAACTATTCATTATCATTGAAAGAGTGGAGATCGAGTTGTTGACCTTGGGTTGGCCTGTAGATGGGTTCGCCTAAAGGAGGTTGTTTGACAGAGTTCATTTGAAAAACATTCATTGAGCTTGCCAATAGGAAAATCACTTCATACTGGTTGTGTATCAAGTGTTACTGAGATATATCCAGGGGCTGAGGGTGTGTGACATTCTATCATGAAGATTCATTGGAAACCTGTGCAACCACATCATCTGATCGGTCTGATTTTTACACCAGATCATATATACAATGGGGCCCACCAAATGAAAACTTTAAAACATATAATGGTAGCATCATGGTCTAATTTTTATTTTTATTTTGCTATGTAGTAACCATCTGCTATTTAAATCATTCATTCTGAATTAATCAGTTATCACTCTTCTATGGCTTTGGCCATTTGGAGCTTATAGACAGTTCTCTAGCTACTTCTTTTCTTATAGGCTTGGTGGTGCTGTCAAAAGGTAGCATGATCAAAGCTTATAGAGGTTGTTTTGTTCCCAGCTTCCATTGAAAAATTCTTTGGTCATTGTATATAGGCAGAGACTCTCTTCCAATTAAACCTGGCATACACGTCCGTGATTGAGGTATGTGTGATTTTCTTATGTCTTATTGTTTGTTTACCTTTTATCTCAACTTTAATTTAGTTTGCAAAATTAATTCTTAAGACTGGAATTGATAATCTAAATCATCACAAGGGCTGAGATGTTATGACAATTGCATAATTATAGACATGCAACATGCAGTAGGTCTTGTAAATGTTGTTGGTAATTTTCTCTACCAAAGTGGTTCGAAGAACAGCAGAATGTTCTTCAACTCTAACAGCTTCATAATTTAATTGGAGGTATACATATAATGACTCATGCTGATTCAATTCCTTTGAATCTACGTAGTGTAGATGTGTTATATCCACATCGTCCTTTCATATTTGTAGTATCATATGCATAGTCACTTTACAGATAATGAATAAAATTATTTTTAGTCTGAATTATTTATGATCAGTTTTGTTTGTCTGCTGTGACTGTATGATTTCTCTATCAAGTCACCTTGTTGTGATTAAATGATCAGATACCAATCTTTCAAGTTGTGATTGTACGGTCCATTATCAGTTATTATTTGGATTTTTTTAAAAAAAAAAATTTTGTCCTTGTTTATCTGTTGTGATTGTATGATCAGTTATCAGAAAAAAATAAATTGTACTGAAGATGTAACACTACTTAAAGCCGAACATATTGGAGCAGTCAACTACATCCATATAGTGGAGTCATAAAAAAAAAAAAAAAAAATCCAAGTAAGACAAGGTTGAATCCATAATTCCTGGTAAACAGGCATTCAACTACGAAGAAGTATGAACTGACAGTATATTATTACATCGTGATGTTCTCTGTAGGTTGTGTTATCCTTTTACGAACGTTATGGGACATGTTTTTTTAATATCAATTCATTGTTACTTCTGAACAAACCGATTGTCTCCATTGGAACTGGTGCGGTATTACATCTGCTAGTGGATGCTGACTCAATTTTAAACGTTTGTTGTACAAGTGCATATAATAAAATGGAAGGACATGGATGGACGGAAGAGGAGATGGCTGCCTTTGCAGCTTCAATTGCTGCAGCAACTACAGTCAATGCAATTGGAGAATTTTGCAATAGTCTCTTTCTTAGGACACCCTGGAGAGTTGGTGGCTATGAAAGAAGAAAGATAATTAATGGGATAATTAGAGCCGGAGATGTTGAGTGCCTGGCACAACTCCGAATGAATAAGAATATTTTTTTTCACCTATGCTCGTTTCTCAATGATAGGAATATGCTACAGGATGGGAAACATGTAAGTATGGAGGAACAACTTGTCATGTTCCTCCATACTGTAGGACATAATGTGCGAAACCGTGTTATTGGGCATCACTTTATACGGTTTGGACAAACCGTCAGCCGATATTTTTCTAAAGCATTGGACGCAATTGTGGGGCTATATCCTAAGTTCGTAAAACTCCCCAGTGCAGAAATACCTACGGAGATTTCATCCAATCCCAACTGGAGGACGTACTTTCAGGTATGGATCATGCCAATCACTACTATTCAAGAACATCATTATTATAACATTATGTGTCTTATTATTTATTTTCCTGATAAATAATCAAATTAGGATTGTATTAGTGCAATTGATGGAACCCATGTACCCGCTTATGTTCCTACGATGGACAGTGTCACTTATCGTAACCGAAAAGAGTTTCTCTCTCAAAATGTAATGGCCGCTTGTACGTTTGATATGAAGTTCGTATACGTGCTGGCCGGATGGGAAGGTTCGACATTCGACGCACGCGTCTTGCAGAGTACGTTGACACATTCACACGATCGTTTTACAATCCCAGAGGGTATTTAACTATGGAGTATAAGTTTTTTTTACTATGAACGAATGTTAAATTACATATTGATAATTACTCATAATTAATTGTATGTAAGTACTACGTAGTTGATGCTGGTTATGCGCATTCACCAGGATTCATGGCTCCGTACCGAGGCGTACGGTACCACCTCAATGAATACCGCGCGGGTCGCAAGCCTTATAACAAGAAAGAATTATTTAACTACAGACATGCTCAACTACAAAATGTTGTAGAGCGGATTTTTGGAGTACTGAAAGCTTGGTTTCCAATCCTCAAGTCAGCCCCACCATATAACCTTTTAACACAATTGAAGATAGTTATCGCATGTTGTGTTTTACACAACTTTATCCGTAGATTTGGGGGAGATGGTATTGATGTGAATGAGGACTCCTCAACGGTTGCAGCGGATGGTATAAACCCATCTCCAGTTGAGATAGGTTCTCAAGAAGATGGTCAAATGGTTACAAATGCCACTCAACGTGAGAGAGACGAATGGAACATGTTTCGAGACAATATTGCTACTAGGATGTGGAATGATTACTATCCTGTGCGTTGGAGTTTATGAAAATGTCTCCTTTTTTTTGTTTTTTTGTGTAAGGGATGTATGTCCTCGTTTTCCGTCACTCAGTTGTCTATAATATACATTTCCCTGTTGGTTTAACAAAACACCCTTTGCCTACACCCAGTCAACTAATTAGAAATATGAATGTGCTAGACTGTATGTTGCAAAATATTATTCAATTGTGCATGACAATCTGGGGTTTTACTTCTTATTTTAAAATGCTCATTTCAATCTATGTAGATATCCGAAGATTCGGATGGAGATATGTCACCTAACAAGAGTAACTAACAATCGACGTCTATGAAATCATCCAATCAGGAGCCACGTGTTACACCAAGGAGGACCCCAAGGAAAATTAAACAGAAATCGGTTGTTGAAAATGTGTCTTCTAATGGTCTAATGCGATGGACTGATGAGATAGATGACTGTCTTATTGACACTCTTATGGAAGTTGTCACAAATGGTCGTAAGAGTGCCAACGGGTTTAAGAAAGACACATACAAGACGGTTGTCGATACTGTGAAGGGTGCCGTAGGGATATCGCTACAGGAGAAACATGTTGGGAATCGCCTCCGTACGCTGAAGAGGCTGTATTTTCAAGTGCGCGAGACATTGAGTGCTTCTGGTTTTGGATGGGATGACGAATTGAAGGTCGTCACTGCTCCGGATGACGTATGGGAAGATTACATACGGGTGAGAATGACAAAATATCCAAGTTTTAATACATTTAGTGTTGTTGTTTTTGTTTATATTATCTAAGCTTGTACTGACACATTGTATTGTCATTAGTCCCATCCATATGCACAACATGTACGAGGCAAAGCAGTGCGGAGGTTTGACGACTTGACCTTTCTGTTTGGGAATGACCGTGCTAGTGGACGTCGTTCAAGTACAGGCAACATTCCAGCTTCTATGGCTTCGACATGGTCTAGGGATACTGATATTTCTCCGAGAACGTCTATTGATTTGAATGACGATACGCTCCTACTATCGTCTGACGATGTAGGGGGCAGTGCGGGTGACATCCATTGGTCGTATCATAGTCGTGACGGCAACCACAGGGCCCACCGAAGTCCGAATGGAAATGGGAACAGCTCCGTGAACACCGACAGCACTTTGATGTCAAGGAAGAGAGCAAAACTGAGTCGTTCTTGTGATGTAATTGGGCAAGGAATGAGTGAGGTTGCCGAAGCAATGAAGTCACTGGCTATAACCTTTCACCAAGGAAAGGACATGGTATGCATGTCGCAGATTGTTCCCGCCTTGAAGCAGATTGAAGGGCTGACAGGACATGAGATCCTTCGTGCCACAACAATTCTATCGAAAGATGAGCAACAGTCTGCCTCATTCCTTTCACTCCCCGAACACAGGAGGATGGACTTTGTGTTGATGCTGCTTGCACCGGATCACACCTCCGACTGAGCGCAGTTGGACGTATATGGACTATGATATTTTGGATGGATGTTTTTTGGACATTTTCTGTTGGGACTTGTTTTTTTTTTTTTTTTTTAAGTTTTGGGTAACTGTTGGTGACAATATGGGGATGAATGTGCTTGTTTAGAACAAGCAGTGGATATGAATATGCCTGTATAGAACAGGCTCTGTTGGTCGTGCTTGCTACTACATGATTGGTAGTGTGGGACAACCTGTCAACTATATTTCGTTTGGATGTTTTTCTTATACACTGCATCACATGACTGTTTGCATTTTTTGAAGTTGCTGACTATAGGTGGTTTGGACGTTTTTCTTATACACTGGATCACATGACTGTTTGCATTTTTTGAACTTGCTGACTAATCCTCGTTTGGACGTTTTTCAATTACATTGCATCACATGTTATTATTTTTGGTTTATTCTGGCAGTGATCTTCCTAAGGCCGGTTCAGGTACGTGAGATGAAATACTTCAATACCTTATAATATAATTCGTGTTAGACAGCTATATTTTTCGCTATTTCTTCTGGTTTCTGAACAAGTAATGATATGTGAAATTGATCAACTATGTTTTTAGTATATTCCACTTACTCAATTGTTACATTGTTTGACAATGTGCAGATGGCAAAAAAGGCTTACGTTGTCTTCAACGGCCGACGCCCTGGAATATACTATGACTGGGAGGAGTGTCGGGTGCAAGTGGAGGGATTTTCACGGGCACGTTTCCGTGGATACGGATCTGCAGTCGAGGCATTTCTTGAATGGTCTGAATGGTCTGAGAGAATGGGGCTTCCAGCTGTTCCATGGGACGAGATTGTCGATGACCATGAGAGTGTTAGGTCGCAGCCTGGAGAGCGCTGCAGTGCCATCTGCCTGAGTCGTACGTATGGATGGCCCTCGCCAATGACCTCATGTGCCCCATATGAATTTGGCACAACTAGTCAGGGAGGTACCCCAGACGTTGGAGACTATGGGGCACTGCTAAGATTCATCTTTGGAATCTTGGTAATGGTTACTGTCATTCAGCTTATCTCAAAGCTGAAGTAGTGATATATAGTTTTGTTTATATGGACATTAATGGGGATGTGTTTTGGACAACTTTCTGTTTACCTGCAGTTGATGGACAGTGTTACCTAGCTTGATAACAGTTGTTTGGGTTGAAATATTTTGTTTATGTAGTTTTGGATTGCAGTGTATGTTTACAACAATTATGACTGTTTTGTTCCAATAGTTAATATTGGGCTAATCAGGTCTGCTAGTTTCAAATCAGTGGTGATATGAGATGCCAACCACATACAGCATTGGAACTAGCTTTGTGATGTATTTTTTGGTGAACCATTACCAAATATCTTTACAACCTATATCTGGATGGTCGGTCCTTATATGGAAAGTAACATCTATGGCCAGTGGGACCCACAGTTGAACGGGGTGGACAAAACAACTATAGGAAGTGGGGACCAGGAATGATCTGCGTGTAACGTCTATGCCCAGTGGGGCCCACACTTGAACGGGGTGGATAAAACATCTATAGGAAGTGGGGACCAGAAATGAACTGCGTGAAGCTGTTCAACTTCAAATAGTTGTGCCAGAAGATGAACGGCATGGACATAACACCGTCAGAAACTGTGTCCCGAAAATGAACGGCGTGGATGAACTAACAAGAATGGCTGGCCATAGACGCACTGAGGCACAGCGTTATAGAAACATGTACAAAAAGTGGGGCCTCATATACGAAGACAGGGAGGAACATGAACTGAAGGTGAGGCCCACGACAGTTTGACCCCAGACCGTCAGACCACTCTTCTGTATGAGAAAGCAGTGGAAACAAACGAAATTAACCAAGCAATGCAGTTGCATGAAAATGAGGTGATGGACACCATAACACTGCAGCCAGTGTGATGCATGTAATACACCTATAAACCAAACAGGAGATTGCTGATTTGGTTTGGAGTCCACCCAAACGATTGCAGAAAACAAACAGGTGACTGTAGTCAACCGAAATTTCAGCAATCATTAGAAATACAAGTAAAACACCAATCATTACTTACTTTACTTCCAAATACTGTTATTCGGGAAAACCAAACAGGCCCTTAGGTAGTTTCCTTGTTTAAATTCTAGTTTTAGGGAAGACATCCCCACATCCGTGTAGTGGGAAAAGTTGGGTGTGTAGTGGGAAAAGTTGGGTATAATTGAATCAGTTGTAACTAGAGTCTACAAAAATGAGAAAGGAATGAATGAAGGACATGAAGTTTATCTCCAAACAGCTGTCTGCAGCAGGGATTGGATCCCTTAAACAATCCTATAGTTTTTCTCTCACCATTGGTCGACCAAAGAAGACATCTAAATCCATTTCGCCTTCACCTCGTCCCTTCACTCGATCCCACGTCCACCGCCAAAACCCAGGTTGTAACAGTGCATTTCAAGTTTAACATGAAATCATCATAATTCTGCCAAAACTGCCATTTTTTTGGAGCTGACCTAAGTTGAGACCAAAGATACAAGATTTGAGGCTCATTTCCATTCTACTATAATTGTCATGCTCAACAACATGAGGAAAAAAAAAAAAAAAACAAGAAAAAGAAATAGGGAAATAGGCATGATGTGATCTGACCATAGAGATCAAGACCTATCACAAACAAAACTAAAAGACCCATTTCATGTTTGACACAACCATCAATATTCACTGCAATTTGAACTGATGCAAACAAAGAAGAAGAAAAGACTGACATTTTCATGAAACACTTCGAAGCGCAAATTCTGAAGCTTGTTTCAACACTTCTACACCAGTTTAAGCAGCACAACGAGTGAAAAACCATACATATGGAAATCATACTGTCGAGATCAGGACTCTTGCAAACCTAACTCAAAAACCCATTTCATGTGTAACAAAAAATTACCAGTTCGAACTGCAAAATCTGCGATCTCAACTCAATTTGAATCAAAACTAGTACTACCCATTTCACAAAACGGTTCAAAATGCAAATTTTGGCAGTGGCTCATAGCTGTTCAAATGTGCATAGCAGCAACAGCTGAAACAACTGCAAGAATAAAAACACCATTAATCGTGGAATACAATCAGAACCAAAGATTGCAAACAGGCCCAAATAACCGATTTGAAGAATAACACGAAATCATCAATACTCACTCCCAAATGTCCATCTTAGCATTCACTCAGATCGAAACCAAGACTACCTAAAACAATTCAAACTGCAAGATCCGGACCTTATTCCAATCCAACAACAAAAACAATATCGAGCACAGGGAAACCAAACAGCAGGAGAAAATAGGAAAATCACATACGATTACAGCAGCCTGTCCAGATCAAAACATATCAGAAAGAAAACACAAACACCCAACTCGAGTTTAACAAGGAATCATCCAAAAACAGTATAAAACCTACAAGAATCAAAGCTGATAATTAGATATAATTCCAAAGGAATAGACAGAGAAAGATGACCTTGAGGCCGTCAACAGAGAGAAGACCGCTGAGGATGCATTCCTTGAGTCCTGTTCCCAGCACTATCACATCGTACTCTTCATCCATGGCGCAGGAATAGAGGGAGAGATACAGAGAGAGGTTGCAGAAAGAGAGGAGGGTTTTCAGCTTATTATATATTAGAGAGAAGAAGTAAATATTATTGTATATTAGAGAGAAAGAGAGAGAGAGAGAGAGAGTGCTTGTCTTTGACTGTGGAGAGGAGGGTAAGAAAAGAAAAATAAGATACTCGACAGCAAGATATGATACTCGATCTCTGAGTTTAGAGTAGTGGGGTCCATCAATCCGTGATCCGTATTGTTTGATAGGATGGATTCCAAGTGGATAGAGGACTCCCAATGCTTTCATAAGATTGAATTTGTTTTAGTCATCAAATCTTTAGTTTTCTTTGTTTCTTATTAACGGTTCATTTATTAGCAACAGCCGATTGAAGGGATGGGATTTTTTGCGAGTGAAATTTTTGGAGAAACTACTCCGTGAATTTTGGGTTCAAGAGATCAGCGGCCTGGATTACAGAAGTAAGGGAACAGCTTCTGTGATCTCAAGTCACAAGAATAGTTTGCATATACAAATAAAAAAATGCAAGTGCTAATCTACTCACGCGAGATGGATTAAAGACTGAACACCTCCTCAATACAATTTTTATTACTCACCGCTCCTTGCCTTGTTTTTCATTTCAGGCCCTCTAATTTTGCAAACTAATCCTATCTATCCACCATTTGGAATTCAATGTTATTTTATTTATTTTCATTGTATCCTTCTACAAGTCTCAATCTTCTACCAGCTGTCATAGACAAATCCTATTTTACAAATACTGCACATGGGACTCACTCAAGTGTGCAAATGGCATCTAACCTTTTCATGAAGGTTGCCCTGTTAGATTTTCTGATTGCAGAATCGCCGAAAAGATCTTGATGTGCACTCAATATGGAGATCACAAGAGCAAGATAGGTTACCTATCTGTGAGGGCATTGCAGAAGAATTCGAATGCTGGATAGTTGAATTCGATGCCAGGATAATCAAATTCGGATGCCGGGATCTTTCTTTCCTATACACCTTATAAAAGATTTGATAGGACTTTTACTTTTATTGTGGTATACGATTAGGGACTCAGCCCTCTTAATATAGGTTAGAGGGGTAAAGAGTTTGAAACCTATTAAAACTCTTCTTCCCAAGGCTCCGCACGTAAAAATATCCTAGTCTTTCTATAATACTGCGTGCGTAACACAGTTGTAACATTCCACCCCTTACACAAGTTTCTAGATGTATCACCAATTTTGCTAGGTTAAAAATTGAAATAGATCTAAAGGTCAAACGGTTCATACTATAAGAAACGGTGGGGATGAAAAAGCCCACCACAAACCTTATTGAGGTCCACTATGATATTTGTATCCCATCTAATTTGTCCGTAAAGTTATTAACATCAAGATAAAAAAGGAAAGCACAAATATTATATGATACAAAACTTTCATGAACACCAAGTATGCTTGAATGGTTCCCATTCAATCCCCACTGGTTATAATGTTGTGGCTGACCTGAGTTTTAAATTTACTTGAATCTTGAGATTATATTCTAACATGAGTTGACGTTACAAATGTTGGAGTGAATATAACATAGATATCATGGTAGACCCAATCGACGCATGTTGTGTGTCTTAGGAGGAGATGGTATGTTTTATTTGATTTCTCCGTACTAGAGATTGTTGAGGTGTGGAGCCAACACACCAAAGGGTCGCACAACAGAGATATCATTAATATGGAAAGAGTAATAAGAAGAGAACTCAATTTAGGGAGTTAAGGGTTAAACCGAAACAACAAAAAAAAAAAAAAAAAAAAATGCTACAGAGGAAGGTTTTGACAAGTGAAGGAGTTTAATAGAATTGAAATTTAAATTGGGAGTTGTTAGTACTGAAACTATGCCTAAAGGGGTGTTCGGCCTAGAGTGGCATTCAGGGAAACACGTGTGATGAGTGCCCTTTACGGTACTCCAGGTGAGAAGCGAAACATGTGGCATTATGTGCCATATCTAAGCTGCTCATGGGGTGGGACCGGCCCTGAAGATACGTTGTTGTAAAGATCAGTCTGAAAACTTCATCTGGTGGACCACACATGCAAGTTGAATGCGGACAGACCATTGGTCAATTTATCTAACCGGCTATCTGTCTTTTTTAGCTGTACAACCAAAAGATCCTGATATTTGGGTCAACCCATTACAGAGTGTGACCCACCTGATGAACTGCTTGGATTACGTTCAACAGGACTGCCCCAACCACTACGTGCCTTGCCCCATAAATAATGTGGGCTACAGTTGTTTAAGCGGACGAGCTGGATATCATGCACGCGTCAAAACTTGGCAAGTGTGCCTTGAGTAGAATCGCGAATATAGGCAAGCAGACTTATAGCCCCTACGGACAAATTGACGGATTCCGGGGCGAAATTTTGGGGGAAACTTACGGCAGAGAACCAAAGCTGACGCGCTCGACAACTCACCCACTCTGTACTGGGCGTTATATGATACTCAGGCAGCTTATGACGCTTGATACACAGGCATTCAGATATTGTATACATAGCATATATTAACTCAAATTAAACCGATTAAATTGTCTATAATATTTTAACTAGGCCTCAAGACAAAATTTAGATTTTTTGAAAAATCCTGACATCTGATTCGTGGACAGTTGTTTTTTGAAATTGGAGCACTAAATATTTTCATTTAACCGTCTAATAGATATTCGTTAATCAAACATTTATATCATTAAATAAGTGTAATCTTTGGCTCCTGATGCCTATAAACTGATAGCTATAATTGTACAGTTTGATTTAACTATCTTATATGCAAGATATGC